>JAXRJS010000091.1:227500-357500 GCA_037127375.1 Dione juno | reverse complement strand
GACTTGTTCTTTTGCTACTAGAAGGTGGTCATAATGTACTTCCATTAACTTACCTTTTCCTAATTTTAGACAATGACGATTAATTATAACTCAAGCAGCTCGTGAGTTAAAAATAGCTGTATATAAATGAAAATTTTCTTTAAAGTCATATTTGAATCTGTTAAAATTATAATATCAGAGATATTAATAACTTTGAGCGATGTCTTTGAGAAGGGAAGAAACTACTTAGTATTCCATGGGTCCACCGTGCGTGTGCCGATAGCGTTCTAGAGTGAGGAGCTAAGAACAGTGCCTGGGATATGCGACTCAAGTGTACATTTAAAAGTGCCATTTCAAGTCTCTCGTCGGGGACGTACAATGTAATTAATTTTATTTTAAACTCTCTTTCTGTTCAACTAGAGCTTCAAGAAGAAATGAATATAGAGGTCATTGTTTGAACGTTGACGTTTATTGGTTCGCTCGCTCCGCACAAGGCGCAGCGTTGAGTTCCACCATTAAATATATTATCGTGAATTTAGATGGAATGCAGAGGTAGTGTCTCAACACTACGTTCTCTCTGACTTGTCATACATAAGTAAAACGATTATATCACATCGCTTTCTCATATATATATATATATATATAATATATATATATATATATATATATATATATATATATATATATATAATATATATATATATATGTATGTAGCACAGCAAGAACTTATATCCCTAGAGCATTTATTACATACAAAACTATTCCCTAGTATACTCGCGTCAATATTTCAATTTTAAAATGCATTTTTATAGAATTTTAGCATTCAACTGGGTTCCATACAGTGTGATTTACATACGTTTATATTTTATTTACGTCTCGTGATATGTACGTATGTGTAGAGTAGTTTCATAGTGCTATTGAATTATTTAGTTAGATTTTACCGACTGCGCGGCTCAAAGAAGAGTTATGTGTTTATCGGTCTGTGTGTTTGTTTGTATACTTTTTAGTTTTTGCTAAAACGTATTAGATTTATATTTAGATGAATGCATTGTAGGTTTATCAAAATAAACTAAAAAACGTTCTTCTTCGTATTAATATAGAAACATGATCTTATATTTTATGATGAAAATTTGAACGGAGCAGGATTTGAACCCGCGTTCCGCCTCATGGAAACCGTTCAAGCGCTCTGACCAACGCTGCTTGTTACAACTAATTACATTGGTAGTAAAGTTCTTATATGTTTTCTTGAACAATTTTGTCTATCATTAGTGTGGATTAACACTTTAAGAAATATTAAAATATTTAATAAAAAAATAGCATTCTCTTTTGCCAAATGATTGTCCCTTGCAATAATTAATTAATAATTGGGTAGCGGAAATGTGTTAAAAATCTCCCTACAGAGACGCTAACAACGTAATAAGTTGTATAAAGCATATAAAAACTTTGACGCAGCGTGAGGAAGAACGTATGGCTTAGTGGTCAAAGCGCTTGGATTTTTATATGTTTGTTAAGTATTTTTACTTTACTTAATTATAGGACTATAGGCTATATGAAAGATGAGAGATGAGAGCGCATGGCTTAGTGGTCAGAGCGCTTGGATGGTTTCCATAAGGCGCGGGTTCATATCCCCTGCGTTAAAAAAAATATTTTCTTTAAGGACTGTTTCACATCATATTAATCATTTGTAACGACTCTCATTTATTTCTATTTATTCACGGGCAAATTTAAAAGTGTGAATTTAATAAATATTATTTTAGTGTCTCTAGTTATTTTAAGATAGGTAGTTTTGTTAGTATCCGGGCCTAAGCTGCTTGTACTCTATGTAGTGAGTTACAAGAGGCTTACGCGGGTAGATGAGTTTATTAAATATATAACGTATTTATGAATCAAAAGAATATTACAACTTATGTATATTAAATAACATTCAACAACTTCTTTATTATAAGCTTTTTTGATATTTAATTACGTAACCCATGACGGAACGCTTTATAGAGACTATCAGATATCATTAATATAAATTTTAATTGAATTATATAATTAATATAAATTTGATTTTTTTTTTTTCAAATAAAAAAAATCTCTCTATAAATAAATGGGTTCACGATGTATCAGTATCAGCAGGATAGGTAGAGGGAACCTAAGTGTTATGACACTCCGTTCCCCCAATTTACGAGACTTTACTTGGTGGGGTGCAACTCGACGCTGCGATTCGTTTTATTACCAAATCGAGGTAATATTTTCATTACCTTCATTACCTCAAGTGAAAATCGAACCCACACCAGTCGTGCATACAATCAGACGCTCCTGGCCTGCTATATATAGAACAAAATCTTCAGTTAAAATATCTTTAAAATCGATACTAAATAGTATTTAGTGTAAAAAGCATTTAGAACAAGATATATCTATGTCAAATACCTCCCTGTGGATGCTTTACATACATACGTCACACAACATCTGTCCACGACCCTTTGGGATGTCGATATTTATGACACGTGATTGCTAGGCTTAGATATTTTTACTGTGAAATACGTGTTTTTGTTAAACCTTATATAGATATACATATATCGATATTTTTACACGATCATTGTATTAGATCCTTTTTTCGCTTCACGCTTTATCCCGCTTATAGCAGGATAGACGGAGTGTTTGCATACTAGTGTTAAGATACTTCGTGCCACGCTTTCCCTGTTTTAAGGCAAGTGCGTGTTGAGGCGAGGAAAATTAAAGTAATTCGCACGTAACACGATGGCCCTACTCAATTTATCCTATATAAATTTAAATTTGTTTTGAGTCTCCAATTATAGCATAAAGATTGAAACTACTTTTAAAAATCATTATACATTTCGTAGGTATTTACCTACGTTTTAAAAGAAATTTTCCATTTTAATTCTATCGTAGCATATTTGAAGTATTGTGAATTAGAATTTAACTTGAAAGGTTACTTTTGTAGCATCACGCTTTATCCCGTATAGCGGGATAGGCAGAGAGAAATTAGTGTTAAGACACTTCTCCATATTCAACCTGAATTCGAGTCATTAAGTGGAAATTTTTTCACTTTAACTCAATTTTCCCAAGTGGCTACGAAAACAATCATCGCTCTTATACTCAGAAGCTATTCCACTGCGCCTCGACACTTACTTACCTTACCTTACCTTAATACTTACTTGCCAACTTACCTTACCTTAATACTTACTTATCTTACCTTAATAATTTAAAATAAGCTAAATATCAATAATTTTGTATATTAACACTCAATTCTTCTATATCACATACAAAACAATATCAAAAAACCATACATATCATACATTTACGTACATTCCAACATAAACATTTTTACTAGCAACTAGCAAGATATCGCTAATTGTAGTTCCACTTGTAACTGTTCTGAGCCCACAAAGCGAAACAGACGCTCAAGTTCCACAAGTAATTACTACGCGCCTATATATACATATATACATATATATGTACCGTATATATACATTATATAGGTATATACCAATGTGCAAGTTCTTTGATGTAAAGTAACATTGTTATTTTGATCCGCTTTAATGAAAAATTTCTTGTGATTTTCCTTGTTTTGGCTAATTTAAGGTTTTACAGGTATAAAATAAAAAAAAAAAATTAGCTGTATCCCGCACATGGCAGGGTAGGCAGAGGGAACCGTAGAAACGTAGTGTTAAGACACTCCGTTCCCCGCGCCCTTTTTGAGGCATGTTCAGTGGCGGAACTCAACGCCGAGCTTTTCGCCGTGTATTTATTATTATAGCTATGTGTTATTTAATTAATAAAATATTTTACGGCTCTATGAACTGATGATGCTTCTGAAGAGGAGCAGGGAACTATCCTGGTGTAGAAGGACAGCTTTGGAGTGTGAACGCGATGGTTATAAGTTCAAGTTTAAGTTCTGGTAGAGAAATTGGTATGTTAACTTCAATCACACAATATATATAACAGAAATTAGACAAACAAGGGACCAAATACTGAAGCTAATAAGAGAGATAAAAGAATGAATATGTGAGCTCGATTCCCACTTGGGGAAGGTATAATTGAATTTCCACATACTTGTAACAAGACAAAGTGCAGTGTTGAAATCCACCATTGAAAACACAATGTCTCAAAAATTAGATAAAAAATGTGGAACGGAAGAGAATGTCTGAGCAATAGGGTCCCTCTGTCTATCCTATTATATACGGGATACACTGTGAAACTATTTAAATAAAATTCACTATACACTATTGCTAAAAATGACACATGCCAAACTGCCTATGGAAAACCCTAAACCATAAAGCATGGGTCTATATTACGTGAGGTTGCAAGTAAAATGGTAAAAAAGATTGGGAAAAGCATAAAATGGGTTGATCTCATCTACTTTTACATTGTATCGTAAAAATAACACTGAGCACATCAGTTTATAGGTGTATGTTAACATAGTATTAGCTAACCGATGATTTCACAACGCTAGTGACGTAGTGAACATAGTTCGGAAATTAGTGACTAATTTCTCTGACTAAGCTAGATGTGTGGGACATCACTTAAGATAAGTATTAAAGAGAGATGGCAACAAAATATTTAGAAATGTAATTTTTTAATGTAAACGACGTGAACCTGCGCCTCTGCCGTTGACTTCCGCTGCTTTACACGCAATGTCTCAGAATTGGTCGTAAAGTGGGGTACGGAGTGTCTTAACACTAAGTTTTCCTTTGTCTACCCTGTCACATGCGGGAAATTGCGTGAAATTTTATACGCTTATTTATTTTTTCTTGTATATCCGTATTATTTAAGATTTAGTATATTTGATTTTAAATAATTTTGTGGATATAACTTTGACAAAAATTTTGACTAGCTTCTACTTTTAACTTTGATGTTCAATCTAAAATTGTATAGCAATTAGCCGAAACATGTTACAATACTATGGCTCCGAATTCTTGTTCAGAGCAGATGATTGAATGACTGCTCGTCCAATATACATACATCACTACATACATACATCCATCACTACATACATACATCACTATGTTGTACGATGTAAAGAAAGCTTTGTATGATTGAAAGCTCTAATCTCAAGAACTAATTCTATTAAAAAAATCATTTGTATTGATAGCCCTTACATTTATGTACACCTGTACGATGTCAAAGACAGCTCTAAGTTGTTAATACAGACAAAGCTGCAGGGAGAAGCTGTTGATAACATATTTGAAAAAAATCGAATCTATAACCACCGTATATAATGACATAATTAGTAACTGCACAGTAAGAAAAAACAATAAACGCTACTATTAACGCATACATGTTGTTCTTTTTAACATAATTCTTACATTATTTGCAGTCTTTTTAAGTATTTTATAAAATAAAGACTTTATAATTTTAATTAGAAGCTTTAAATCCATTTCTCTCGTTACAAAGGCAAATGAATGTTAGCTTTGTAAATACAGCTTTGTATGTAAAAGGGTTACTAGTAATAATTTTTAATTCGATATATATATATATATATATATATATATATATATATATATATATATATATATATATATATATATATATATATATATATATATATATATATAATTGGTTAGGGATTTGAAGACATACCTATTAAAAATAGTCAACTTTTGAGCTTTGAGCGCAAGAATGACAAGGAATATCATTTTTTTTAATTATTGTAAATACAGCTTTCTGGTAAGTTCACCACAAACGCATAATCTGTAAAAATTTGGGGAAAGTGGAGTATGATATGTCAAACTTAAATATATCCTGCTATAGTTGATTTTTCTTCAGCTTCACGCTTTATACCGCATATATAAGGGTTATCAGAGGGAACTTATTAGCAGGCTTCCAGACATTGCGTGTTTAGTGGCTGAATTCACGCCACGCTTTGTCATATGACCAGAGCGAGGCAATGAAAATAATCAATTCCTCTAAGGACGGAACTCACTACCGTTACGTTCAAATCAAGTCGAGTCAAATGCTGTGCCACTGTGCTACGACTGCCTCGGAATTTGGAAGACGCTTAAAGCTAAATTCAAATACACCCTTAGCATAATAAAAAAAAACCTTTTAATTCCATACAAAACACGTTAGATTAACCCTTTATGCTAAAAAGATCCCTTTACCATAATGCGGCTACGCCCCACCACCCATCAAATGCATATTCAGTTTTTTTTGATAAACGGTATGAGCGAGGTCAGCTGGCATTATATGTGTGTGACATATAACATGGGTTGCTATAACCCATAAAGCTGAAAGCACATAAATGCCATGTAAATACTGTTTTGGTAAACCTTACCGAAGGGAATTGAGGCGGTAATTTAATCTTGCCTGTCTGTTTGCTGAAATGGTAGGTGCTATGAGATTATGGATGAGAATGTTTATAAGGGATTGTTTTTTGATTTGTTTCGGGTCCACCGTAACGCAGTGGTTTAATAAATTGTAAGCGCGATGCTCGTGGGTTCATTTCTCGGGTAAATTATTATATTTTTTTCATTATTTTTATTTCGTAGCTCTGGTAGACACAGATAGGCGTTGAGTTAGTTTCTTCTGCCTACCTGGTGTCAAGCTCTGCGGGGAAAAGCATGAAGACAGACAAGTATTTGCTAACTTTATCTAGCTTTTTCTAAAATTTACCTTACCTCAGCAGTATTTATTTAATTACCTTACCTTAATATTTATTTATATATCTTAGTGATGAAGAGATCTTTTGAATCTAGTCGTATACTCTAAATGACTCAATAGTAGGAATTAAGATGTATCATTCGAGATATCTTCAAGTAGCTACAAAGTTAGTAAAAAGCGGTAATATAAACAATTTCAATGCTATTTAACTTTAAGCTGTATTCTATAAAGCTCACTTGGAAGTATTCAAATGATCTCAACTTAAACAACTTGATAGTACAGACTGGTACAAAGGCGTAACAAGTATTTAATACCCATTTGTTGTTACAGTGCTTTTTAGTTAATTAAAAAAAACCTTCGCGTTTTAATTAAGCGTAATAAGCGCTTTTTCATACAAATGTTGGTATACGCGATCGTAATCGTAAATACTTTTTGAGAAATTAGACGTTTATTATGGGGCAAAACCTTCGGTATAGCCTTCGTTTGAATACGTAATACTGTGATTTCATTGTACTTGTTAATTACTAGTTTGATAGGCCGTAGGTTCAATTAATTTAGGGGGTTTTAATTTGTTATATTATTAACTAGTCGAACTGGACTAAGTCTGAATGCATGTCTAGCCGGACTAAGTCACGCCACTCAACACAAAATACCTCGGAATGTGGTAACCGGGAAACCTAATGCCTACGGTTCCCTTCGCCTACCCTGCTATATGCGGGATACAACGTGAAGCTAAAAAAAAAAAATAACTTACCCGTGACTCGCACTCGGTTTTGTCCGCTTAAACTACACGATTATTTCTTTTTAAACTGATTCATTCATGAATCATCACGTTTGATTCCCATAAATTAATTCATTATTCGAACCCATAACTCTAGAGTACTCTAAACAACCAAATGACTTATAGTTATTACTCATAATTCAAAAGCTTCAACTACAAAGTATGTCAGTAAGACAGTACTAAATTATCTCTATACAAATAATAAAAACAGGGCGAAGCTCTAAATAAAACTTACTCGCAAATAAATTATTTCTCGAATAAAATGCAATGCCGTGCCGTCTCTTTCTAACTTTTATAATATATCTAACTGAAGAGCGAGATAGCGATATTTGCTGAATCATCCTAATAATTTCCTCGGGTTTGCACTTGTGTAATGAGTTTCCTTATTTAATAGCTTTTAATATTTGTTATTTGTTTCTTTGGAATTAGCTTCACGGTTTTTCTTTTGAAATATATTTATATATATAGGATAGTCGTGGTGCAGAGGCACAGCGTCTGCCTGTAAACGCGACGGTTTGTGGGTTCGATTTCCACGCGGGGAGAATGAATTATTTCCATTTTCTTCCCTCTGGCAAGAAGGCAAAGTGCGGTGTTGAGTTCCGCTATTCAACACGAAATGCCTCGAATGGCGCACAGGGGTAACGGAGTCTCTTACACAACTAGGTTCCTCTGCATACCTGCTATGAGCTATATACACAGCATACAGCATACATATATATATATATATATATATATATATAGATATATATATATATAATAATATATATATATATATATATATATATATATTATAGATATATATATATATATATATATATATATATATATATTATATATCTCTTCTTCTTGGCATTAGTCCCGGCTTTTGCCAGGGTCTGCCATCCGACTAAGCTTACTCCACTTTGCACGGCCTTTAACATCCTCAGTGGACAATTTATTGGCTCTCATGTCTTGCGTCACGATATCCAGCCATTGCTTCCTTGGGCGTCCGGGTGGTCTAACTCCAGGGACAGACATGTCAAGGCACTTACTTCCGACATAGTTCTCAGATCGGCGCATAACATGGCCATACCAGCTCAGGCGACGCTCTTGGAGCTTATTCGCTACGTCACGGACCCCAAGACTACCTCGAATGATTGTGTTGCGTATGCAGTCGGACCGCCTAACGCCACACATCCATCTCAGCATCTTCATCTCCGTGACGTGAAACTCCTGAGTGTGCCGAGATAATGTTTGCCAACATTCGCTGCCGTATAAAAGAACCGGTCGGATAATGCTTTTGTATATCAGTCCCTTGAGCTTGGGCGGTATTCTGCTATCGCAGACTACACCAGTGACCTCCCGCCATTTGGTCCAAGTAGCGTTTATACGAGCATGGAGGTCGTGGTCGATGCCTCCAGACTCATGCATAACGGCTCCAAGGTACCTAAACTTCTCCGACTTAACGGCTGGCTCAGGCCCGATATGGATGGTGCTCGAGTCCGGGCTCCCACAAGCCATGTACTCGGTCTTCGACACATTCAGTTTGAGACCACCGTTTTCAAGCGCACCCTTCCAGGCGTTCACTTTACGCTCCAGCATCAGTCGGTTCTCATCGATGAGTACTATGTCATCGGCATACATCATCAGCCACGGAGGCTGGCATTGGATGTCAGCCGAGACAGTATCCAGCACTACATTGAATAAGAACGGACTAAGAGCTGAGCCCTGGTGAACCCCTACTGTAATCGGGAAGGGCTTGGTGTCGCCAACAGCGGTCCTAACCACTGAAGCGGAGTCGTTGTACATATCTCTGATAACCTCAATATAGGCTTCAGGGATCCCCTTGGATCGCAATGCCCACCAGATACACTGACGTGGCACACAGTCAAAGGCCTTCTGCAGGTCCAAAAAGGCCACATGCAGAGCTCTCCTTTTTTCCCTGTAAGCCTCCATCAAAGTTCTGAGGGCAAAAATGGCATCCATAGTGCCTGATCCTGGTTGAAACCCATACTGAGACTCAGAGACAGTACATTCTTGGCGGAGCCTGAGGCCGATCATGCGCTCGAAGAGCTTCATGGTGTGGCTCATAATCTTAATGCCCCTATAACTACCGCAATCTTGAACACTGCCCCTTCCTTTGTAAATAGGGATAATAAAGCTCTGCCGCCACTGATGTAGCATCTTTCCAGTATTCAAGATACGGTTAAACAGGTCAATAAGTATAAGCACACCAAGAGAGCCCAACGATTTCCACGCCTCAATTGGGATGTCGTTAGGTCCTACCGCTTTTCCGTCCTTCATGCGTCGAAGACAATTACGAGTTTCGTCACGGGTTATTGGAGCAACAAGTCCGAGGTTTGGAGATAATTCAGGAGGAAGACTACAAGACTGCTGAGTGTCCAGCAGCTCCTTAAAGTAGCTTCTCCATCTCTCCTTCACAGAGGCATGACTACAAAGCAACGTGCCCCGAGAATCTCTGACGCAAAGACATTTTGTAATATCCTGTGTCGCTTTATCTCGAGCACGAGCCAGTTCGTATATGAGCTTCTGCCCCTCCACAGTTTCAAGTTTATCGTACAATGGCGACAAACTTTCTCTGTGGGCTCTGGCTATAGCTCTTTTGCTGGCCCATTTCGCTGCTATGTACTCCAGTCTGTCTTCAGGAGAGTTGGAATGCTGCCACTCTTTAAACGCAGCCTTCTTTTCCTGAATCGCCCCCTGCACCTGTTCATTCCACCACTATGTCTCCCTGTCGATGATACGCCCACCCTTAGTAACACCAAGAACTCGCTTGCCCTCCGCAATGATTGCTGAATGAGCTCGATCCCATGCAGTCTGAGCGGTCTCGGTGTTAGTCAGTAGATTTCGACTCTCCACCTCCGCCAAGAAGTCGGTCTGCATCGGCCCATTCCACAACCACCACTTAATCCTAGGCTTGCGTTTCTCAGCTACTTTCTTTTTCGGAGTAACATTATAGTCCATGACAAGGAGGCGATGTTGGGCTGTAAGGATTTCGCCGGGAATGACCTTACAGTTGGTCACCCTGCCTAGACGGTGCCTAGACGGTGTCTCTAGTCAGCAAATAATCAATTTGAGTTGAGTGGGACCCGTTCTTATACGTTATAAGGTGCTGAGCTGTAGGAGATATATATATATATATATATATATATATATATATATATATATATATATATATATATATATATATATATATATATATATATATATATATATATATATATATATATGGAAAACTTCCATATATATATATATATATATATATATATATATATATATATATATATATATATATATATATATATATATATATATATATATATATATATATATATATATATATATATATATATATATATATATATATGGAAGTTTTTAAAAGTATGATTATGTAGTGGAATTATTTCAATGTCCTTTCAATTTTGGAATCTATTATCTACTTTCATATTTTTACGCTATCTAAAAATATTTTTCCCTAAGTAGGAAATGAAAATTTAAAAAATCTTAAAAATTAATTATTTAAAACATTTGTAAGCATTATTACTTTTTATCAAGGAATTATATATTTTTTTGCTCTACTATAATTAAGCACAGCGTTGAGTTTTGCCACTCAAACGTACCTCCTACCATGCAGGATAAAGCGTAACAAACGAAAATAAATGGACTTTTTTTCTTTCTATCTCTCTCTTTCTCTCTCTCTATATATATATATATATATATATATATATATATATATATATATATATATATATATATATATATATATATATATATATATATATATATATATATATATGACCTAACAAATTATTAGATTCAACCCGAAACTAATACGCGTCGATCTATACTAATAGACCCGCAATCATTGACCATAAAGAACACCTGACATTATCTTACGTTGAAGTAAACTATTCCATTACCAATAGCGAAACGGGTACGTATTTTGAATAAATTTCTGAATTTCTGTATAATTTTTGCTCTATGTGGCTTCGTGCTTGGTAAAAAGGGCCATTTTTGATCAGTTTCCTAGACCTCCTGGCAGTTTTCCAGGATATTTTGGACAAACATCCGCATGATGTAAAGCACATTTTACCCTGACTGTGATATGATGATGATAGATTATATAGACTACCGAATTTAAGATTTTGTTATATTTACTTAGAATTATTAATTTCATGTATGCTAGTATGTACGCTTTATTTCAATAAAGAAATTCCCTCTTAAAATAACTTCTAACAGGTCAAAT
Source organism: Dione juno (assembly GCA_037127375.1). NCBI lineage: Eukaryota > Metazoa > Arthropoda > Insecta > Lepidoptera > Nymphalidae > Dione > Dione juno. The sequence goes on along the minus strand of JAXRJS010000091.1, from coordinate 345,885 downwards.
ATTTATTAAACCTAGCAATCTGCACTTGGCAGGGTTAGGGTTAAAATTTACAAATGGATGGACGGATGGACTTTAATATTTAATACAAACATTATTATTAGGATTTGAGCTCATTACCATCGTATATTGTCAAATACACACTTACTGTACCACAGGGACATCTATGTATTTATACGCTCAATATTTAAAATAACATAAGCTCGCCTCTAGCTTGTTTCAAAATAAACAAAAATTATGTTAAATATATTTTGGTTTGCGGTACCGTTATCTTTCACTGCGGTTATTTAAAAAACAAAGTAAATACGTTCAAATTTGAGAACATTACGTACATTCTATGAAGCATTTAAGGCTCTTTCAAATGTAAAGTGAAATGCTTCAGAAAGGAACATGTATTTTTAACATATAGTCAAGTAAAACGATCTCAGTGAATTTTAGTTGTTAATAGTTACGGCTATAGAGCTCAGAGGGTGTCTAGCCAATTATCTGTCCGATATTTGGTTTTCGGCATACGGGTACGCGACCCCGGGGCCTCGAGCCACCACTTTCATAACCCTATCCAATCCATGTAAGTGGTGTCCCTCCCCTATACTCCAAGTCTTTCTGCCTTTTATTCCCTTTCCTTTCTTGGTTTCTCCCAGTAATGGGTTTGGAGGTCAAATGGCAATCGCTCCACTAAAAACCACTTCGCCACTAGTATGGAACGATTTAAAAAAAAGCTGGGTATGGCTAGGGCGTCGCCGTTAAACGACGCGCAGGCACATCGCCCTACACCTGCGATAAGTGGGCAAGGGCTACCGTGTCAAGTACGGGCACGGCTATCGACGTCAGTACCCAGACGGAAACTCCGCTTTGCAACATGGAATATTGGCTCTCTAACCGGACGATGCAGAGAACTCGCAGATGTACTCATGAGACGTCGGATCCAGTGTGCTTTCATTCAGGAAACTCGCTGGAAGGGCAATAAGTCTCGTAACATCGGGCAGGTTTACCGCCTACTGGGTCACCTACAGGCAAAAACGGTGTGGCGGTAGCGCTTTCCGAAGAGCTTCAGAATGGGCTTCTTGAAGTTGACCGTCGCTGCGACCGCTTGATGCGGATAAAGGTACTGATCGAGGGCGTTATCACAAACTTCATCAGTGCTTATACTCCCCAGGTAGGTAGTAGCGCGGCTGAAAAAAAGACCTTCTGGGAGCAGTATGAAGAGGTCCTACTCGCTATACCGTCTACCGAATCAGTCTTAGTTGGGGGGGACTTGAACGGCCACGTGGGTAGGGTCGCTGAGGTGTATGAACGTGTTCACGGGAGTTTTGGGTATGGTCTTCACAATGCAGAGGGAGAGGGAGAAAATATTCTAAGAACCTGCATTGCGTCTGATCTGGCCATCGTGAACACTTTCTTCCAGAAGAAACCTCAGCACCTTATAACGTATAAGAACGGGTCCCACTCAACTCAAATTGATTATTTGCTGACTAGACGGTGTCATACAGGCAGGGTGACCAACTGTAAGGTCATTCCCGGCGAAAGCCTGACGGCCCAACATCGCCTCCTTGTCATGGACTATAATGTTACCCCGAAAAAGAAAGTAGCCGAGAAACGCAAGCCTAGACTTAAGTGGTGGTTGTTGAATGGGCCGATGCAGACCGACTTCTTGGCGGAGGTGGAGAGTCAGAATCTACTGACTAACACCGAGACCGCTCAGACTGCATGGGATCGAGCTCATTCAGCAATCATTGCGGCGGGCAAGCGAGTTCTTGGTGTTACTAAGGGTGGGCGTGTCATCGACAGGGAGACATGGTGGTGGAATGACCAGGTGCAGGGGGTGATTCAGGAAAAGAAGGCTGCGTTTAAAGAGTGGCAGCATTCCAACTCTCCTGAAGACAGACTGGAGTACATAGCAGCGAAACGGGCCAGCAAAAGAGCTGTAGCCAGAGCCCACAGAGAAAGTTTGTCGCCATTGTACGATAAACTTGAAACTGTGGAGGGGCAGAAGCTCATATACGAACTGGCTCGTGCTCGAGATAAAGCGACACAGGATATTACAAAATGTCTTTGCGTCAGAGATTCTCGGGGCACGTTGCTTTGTAGTCATGCCTCTGTGAAGGAGAGATGGAGAAGCTACTTTAAGGAGCTGCTGAACACTCAGCAGTCTTGTAGTCTTCCTCCTGAATTATCTCCAAACCTCGGACTTGTTGCTCCAATAACCCGTGACGAAACTCGTAATTGTCTTCGACGCATGAAGGACGGAAAAGCGGTAGGACCTGACGACATCCCAATTGAGGCGTGGAAATCGTTGGGCTCTCTTGGTGTGCTTATACTTACTGACCTGTTTAACCGTATCTTGAATACTGGAAAGATGCCACATCAGTGGCGGCAGAGCTTTATTATCCCTATTTACAAAGGAAGGGGCAGTGTTCAAGATTGCGGTAGTTATAGGGGCATTAAGATTATGAGCCACACCATGAAGCTCTTCGAGCGCATGATCGGCCTCAGGCTCCGCCAAGAATGTACTGTCTCTGAGTCTCAGTATGGGTTTCAACCAGGATCAGGCACTATGGATGCCATTTTTGCCCTCAGAACTTTGATGGAGGCTTACAGGGAAAAAAGGAGAGCTCTGCATGTGGCCTTTTTGGACCTGCAGACGGCCTTTGACTGTGTGCCACGTCAGTGTATCTGGTGGGCATTGCGATCCAAGGGGATCCCTGAAGCCTATATTGAGGTTATCAGAGATATGTACAACGACTCCGCTTCAGTGGTTAGGACCGCTGTTGGCGACACCAAGCCCTTCCCGATTACAGTAGGGGTTCACCAGGGCTCAGCTCTTAGTCCGTTCTTATTCAATGTAGTGCTGGATACTGTCTCGGCTGACATCCAATGCCAGCCTCCGTGGCTGATGATGTATGCCGATGACATAGTACTCATCGATGAGAACCGACTGATGCTGGAGCGTAAAGTGAACGCCTGGAAGGGTGCGCTTGAAAACGGTGGTCTCAAACTGAATGTGTCGAAGACCGAGTACATGGCTTGTGGGAGCCCGGACTCGAGCACCATCCATATCGGGCCTGAGCCAGCCGTTAAGTCGGAGAAGTTCAGGTACCTTGGAGCCGTTATGCATGAATCTGGAGGCATCGACCACGACATCCATGCCCGTATAAACGCTGCCTGGGCCAAATGGCGGGAGGTCACTGGTGTGGTCTGCGATAGCAGAATACCGCCCAAGCTCAAGGGACTTATATACAAGAGCATTATCCGACCTGTTCTTATATACGTCAGCGAATGTTGGCCAACATTATCTCGGCACACTCAGGAGCTTCACGTCACGGAGATGAAGATGCTGAGATGGATGTGTGGCGTGACGCGGTCCGACTGCATACGCAACACATTCATTCGAGGTAGTCTTGGGGTCCGTGACGTAGTGGATAAGCTCCAAGAGCGTCGCCTGAGATGGTATGGCCATGTTATGCGCCGATCTGAGAACTATGTCGGAAGGAAGTGCCTTGACATGTCTGTCCCTGGAGTTAGACCACCCGGACGCCCAAGGAAGCGATGGCTGGATGTCGTGACACAAGACATGAGAGCCAATAAATTATCCACTGAGTATGTTAAAGACCGTGCAAAGTGGAGTAGGCTCAGTCGGAAGGCAGACCCTGGCAGAAGCCGGGACTAATGTCAAGAAGAAGAAGAAGAAGAGTTACGGCTATAGCTATTATATATATTATGTATAATAATAGCTATTACCTAGATATATATATATTATATATAATGGCTATACGGCTATTACCTAGATATTTGAGTACAATTTTGTGTACATATAGGAGCAGGTAAAGAGTTTTATGTTCGTTCTTTATATAATGAAGAAGAGCTAGACTATTCTATGCTTATAGGAGCTTCTTAAGTGGTGGTTTTTTTTAAATATATAATTTTTTTATATAAAAAAATTTATAAATATGTTGCTTTGTAAGATTATATCTTATTAAATATAAATATAATATATGATTACATACAAATAAAAATTTTTGTAATGTGTTTTTACCGTCATATTTGACTAATTTAAAAAATATTATTATTTATTAATATTCTGTCATAGTTGACATATCCATTTATTTTCATGGAAGGGTAGGCATAGAAAACCTAGTATATAGGTTCTCAATTTTCAGCTATCATGTATTGAGTGATGGGACTCTACGCCACGATTAATCTTACCAGAGCATGGAGATAAAAAAAAATCTAAAGATTGTGATTGTGAAAGTCTAAAGATTGAACCCAGAACCAATGGCCTTAAAAAACACCCATCTGACTAATATATATAAATATATATATATATATATATATATATATATATATATATATATATATATATATATATATATATATATATATATATATATATATATATATATATATATATATATATATATACATATATATATATATATATATATATATACATATATATATATAAATATATATATATATATATATATATATATATATATATATATATATATATATATATATATATATATATATATATATATATATATATATATATATATATACTATATATATATATATATATATATATATATATATATATATATATATATATATAAATGTTGAGGACTTCTATGAAATACAAAATTCTGACATATAAAAATCTTTTATCCAAAATTCATTCTTTATTCAATTAGGCCATTACAAGCACTTTTGAATCGTCAATTTACATTGGAATGTCAGTAGTGTCAGTGTTTCACAAGGCTATCACCTCCACGTATAAATTCTAAGTCTACATAATATTTAAGAATATGTAACGATATATACTTACGAGATAGACATACAAGTATATACTTGTATGTATATATAGTGTAAGATAGGAATTATTTGTACACCGTTTTTAAAATAGCGTTTGAGATTTCCAAAGTTCAAAAATTCTAAAAAAATGTTGACCCCATTTAAGCTCCTCTTATTTTACAAGCTCGCAAAGCTTTCAATTAAAATCTGGCGGCGTACGTCAGATTGTAATTATCGCCCAAATATTTGCCAAATCGAGCAGAAGACATATCTTTGTAAAAAAAGTACCAGATTTCATATAGATATATGATAAGAATTATGATTTATATATACTTTGATGATAAGTATAGAAAACATTTTTTTATAGATATACTTCTATATAAAATAACTTTTTTTTAAGGCCGAATCGAAGTGTGTCGTCTAATTTCAAAACGACGATTGTGGAATTCGATTCTTACTTAGGGGAATGAATTATTTTCATTCATTCATCCCACTCTGGTATACACTTCGTCAAACTTTGCCATTTAACACGCAGTGTCCCAAAAACTGGGTGGAAAATTGAGTTTTGCTTGCCTTAGCATTAGGCTCTCTATTTACCTTTATCTATGCGTATACATCGAGAAAAAAAATATAGGAAAACAATAAAATTTTTATATATCAGTTGATAATTGGATCAAATCTAACTGTAACCTAAATGACCATAGTGAGGATACGCTTATACACATAATAGCTGTAATTTCTAGAACTTTCTATATAGATTTGATATTCAAAACATGCCAGCAATAAAGTTCACTGTCAACGCTACGAGAGTGTACCAGATTCCAAATTGGAAACTAATGATTTAAAAAAAAATCGGTTTAGTACTAAAAGTGGCGTTGAGCTGGAACTCAACTGCTGGAGCTGTGTGGTGGACACATAACATGTAATATAGCAGCTATAAAAACGTTTTTGCTTCCAGATACAACAAGCTGTTGAACAAGACGTCTATGAAATTTGTAAGTATTGAGATATATATCGCTTTTAATAATCCAGTCAAGTATTAGTTCATTCGCAACAACTAGACATTGATTCCATTGTGATATTAATTCCACTAGCATTTTCTATATATTCTTCAAAACTTTATTATTTTTTATTATTACTTTTTATTAATCTTAAATGTTTAAAGAGTACATTGACCTAATTGAAAATTCAATGTATTTAGGTTAACGTATCCTCTTATATTTATATATATGTATATGAAAATATACATATATATAGTGTACATATATATAGTGTACATATTCCAATACATCAGAGAATATGTACACTATATATATGTATATATAGTGTACATATTCTCTGATGTATTTATTTTTATTGAATGTATTGGTGTAAACAAATGTTAGTGTATCTTTTTAAATAAATAAATGATGAAATATCTTGGCGCAGTGGACAGCGTCTGTCTGGCTGTAAGCACTGTGATTTACAGTTAGAACCCGATTTCTTTTTTCTTCACGCTATATCCCGTACATAGCAGGGTAGGCAGAGGGAACCGCAGGTCGAAGGAACCTAGTGTTAAGACACTCCGTTCCCCACCTTCCGCCATTCGAGGTATTGCGTGTTGAGTGGCGGAACTCGATGCCGTGCTTTGCCTTGTCTCCAGAGCGAAGAAAATGTAAATAATTTATTCTCCCCGAGTGGGAATTGAACCCATAAACCGTCACGTGTACAGGCAGACGCTGTGCAGAGTGTCTTAGCACTAGATCCTCTTTACTTATCCTGCTATTAGTGAAATAAGAACATTATATATTATTGTATATATTTACAATAATATTCAACATTCCATAATAACACACGAGTTACATTTGATTATAACATTAAATTGTATTAATTAGCAATATTTGCATTAATTTAATAAGTTAGGATCGAGATTGTGGAGATTGTTTGTGAAGGTACGCTACAAATAAGTTTGTGATACGTTTTGAATGTAAACCAGGATCATTTCGAGAACAAGAAAGTTTGTATACAAATTACATTAGTTCAGTTATTATAAAAAATAATTCATACTCGTAATTCTAAACATAAAAGGATATCTATTTTCTAATTCTAGAAAAACTACTAGCTTTGGAAATATTGAAAAATAATACCTGTTTGCGTAAAAGCTTTTGGGCTGGACATTGGACGTTTTTGGGGTGGGCACGGAACATTATGACAACACCTCACCCCCCATTCCCTACTTCCATGGTTATATCTATACCAATATGTATGTACAGGACAATTGTATATTATACATAGTTAGGTATTATTAAAAGTTGAGCTTTCTATAACAGATTCTTTCCGAGGAACTAATTTATTTTAATTTCACGAAAAACGGAGAATATAGTGTTTTTAAAATAGTTTCTCTGCTTATCTATTCTGCTACCACTTGCCGGATGTAGCGTGAAGTAAAAATCACTAACTGTTACTGTCAGTTAAGTCAAGAGAAGCTCAGGTTAATTATTTGTATATTGTACATACATTTGCAATCACATCTCAATATAGTTAATACCAATAATAATTTATATGTACGACATTTTACGTACTAAAAACTATGAATTGGTATTTAAAAGTACCGAAATATCAAAGCTCCAGTTTTGTATTCGCATTGAAATCTTTTAATTATTTAAAATTGGCTGTACACATTGATTTCAAATATACCTGTATAGATTTTTATAAATTTTGCGCAAACAAAATCTCCCTACAGAGATGTTAACAGCGTTAATAAATTGTAAAAAAGCATATAAGAATTTCGACGCGGCTTGATTAAGAAGGCATGGCTTAGTGGTCAGAGTAATAGGCGCGGGTTCAAATCCCGAAGCGTAAATGTAAACGTAAATGTTAAAATATGCATCAGAATGTCATTGATTTCCGTCACTAAACCGGTTATTACAGGAAAAGTGACGAAACTGCGCAAAAAGTGAACAGCGGAATATCAAACTACTCGATTCTCTCCGCCTAAATTGCTAATAAATTAGCTGGGTATAGATTACTTTAAAAACTTTGTATGCCGTCGTGGTGTAGTGGCAAAGTGTCCAACTGTAAACGCGACGGTTACGGGTTCCATTCCAACTCGGGGGAAAATAAATTAATTTTCATTCTCTTCGCTCTGGTAACAAGACAAGGCGCGTCGTTGAGTTCCGCCACTCAATACGCAATGTCTCGAAAGGCGGTAAGCGAGGAACTGAGTGTATCAACACTACAGTAGCTCTGCCTATATAGCAGGTATATACAGCTTGAATTAAAACATATAAATTGGTTCCCGCTTCGCATTTCAGTAGTATCAGATAACCGCCCTTACGGATTAACCTTGCCCTAAATTGACTAAGACGGATTGTACGACGTAATATTTTATTATTAGCTTCTCTTGATATATCCACATATGGTAGTAGATTTCTATATCCTGCTTTTTCGCTTTTAAAATGAAAAAACATCATGGTTAGATTCTTTTTTTATTGTGATACGAGTTTTAGTCTTCGATTCCGCTTGCGTGGACTATGAATAAACGATTAATATTGAATAAAAACTCTATAAAAACTATGAGAAATTTAGAAATTATCTCTTAGTGACTGCGATGTCCAAAACCACCTTTTATGTCATATTAATGAAACATATTTGCCACAAAGGAAATTAAGCAAATGAAGCCTGTGGCGGGAGATCCCGACCTTCTTATAAATGATGCACAATACCTGTTTATTATAATAAAAAAAATATAACATGTGTTAAGTTATGCGATGCCATTTCTATAGTTTTAAAATTTTAAGTTATAATGAACCAAATGTGTAAATTGTAAGGTTAGAAAGCTCTGCCCATTACATGGAGAATCAGAATGATTTATGCTAAAAAGCTTATAAAATTCAAAAAATGAAACATTTACAAATATATATAAATAAGTAGAAATTCAATTTTTAGAGAACTTCAAACTACATTATATTAGATAATATATTTGTAATTTGATGAATGCGGTTCCGTATTCTACTGCATTAGGTACTTTGTGAGATTGATATATATATATATATATATATATATATATATATATATATATATATATATATATATATATATATATATATATATATATATATATATATATATATATATATATATATATATATATATATACACATACATACAATTCAAACATATCAATAAATATATCTCCTTATACGCATTTTTCCCAGTTTATATGATAGAGCTTAAATATCGGTCAAGTATCTCGAACGGATTTGTGCATCAAAAGTCACGTGTTGAATTATGATTATAGTCAACGGGAATAACTTTATATTTGCTGTAAATTTTACTTTGTTATCTCGTTAGCTTCTTGAGAAAAATGGCCAAGACACAAAAGACAGACAAAAGTCATCCTATAAGGACTCTATTTTTTCCTTTCGCGGTGCAGAATCCTTAAATATTGAATTCTGTACAGATTTTTTAGAATACACTGTTAGAGCGTCAACTATAAGCGCATATCCCTCGACTAAAACACATAAAATTAAACAGTTTATAACCAAAAATTCTTCCACAAAGGCAATAGTCTCTCGACGATATGGAATTAACGAAATAATTGTTCTACTAAATGTAATAGGTTTAGCGAATTTACGCATCGCCGTCACATTACACGCTTGATATATACAAGCTGACTAGCCGTCCCTGAATCCCTATAGACCTGCAGGGTTTTAAGTAAATGTTACCAGCTCAAGATAGAGTATGGCTGGTTAATTAACAATTAAAATTGTTATATTAATTAGTTAATAAAGATTTTTTTTTTTTTAAGGCTGATGTTTTTTTTTAGCTTCAGGCTGTATCCTACATATAGTAGGTTGGACTGAGAGTATCTAGTGTCAAGATATTCCGTTCTCCATTTTTTTTATAGAACCGGAACTAAATAAAAGAAAATCCCTGAAATATGATAGAGATAGAAATATCACTGATTTAGTTCATTCAGTTAGACGCTGTTCCACAGCATCATAATGGCTACAATCGCTGGCCCTTGTATAGTGTGAAATATTTACCCACATAATGTCAAACTGAGATGTAAAGATAGCTGTCAGGCGAAAATTTGAAAAACTTTTTACTATGTTTATACTAGCGCTAAAAAAATATAGATTCCAATCCACCCAGGATTGGAATCTTGATTTTTTTTTCCATTTTTTTTTATTCACCAAATTCCAGTCCGCCAAAGGAAATTAAGGACGTTTTCATATAACTTTCTCCAGATTAAAAATATTAAATTAATGAAAATTAAAGCATATCAGAGATTTTATCTCGTTTAGTAATAAACTAGCGTAGTTTTATGTGTAAAAGTTACATGTACGTTAGTTTTATCTTTTAGTTATTATATTAATGGTTTTTAATTGCATTTTTGAAATAATTGTTCTAGTTTGAAATAATAGTAATTAATATATTTTCATCTACTGTTCACTTACGTGGCGTATTTATTTCAAGATGCCAATTTTGCTTTAACTTTTTCAACTTTTGCACAAAATTGAACCTGTGACCTATAGCGTGAAACACACTCCTATATACATTCAATTAAGAATAACACTCTGCCAGAATTATACAATTTATTTGGCACTCGTTTAGAAAATTAAGCTCATACTCTGGCGAGCTTTTGTAAAATAAATAAAACTTGTGTATCGAGGCCGCTTCATATAACCAGGGCGCGATTTCCCCTGAGGTCATATCGTGTTAAGAAAAAATAGATTGTGGATCTTTTGAGTCAAATATTTCAATAAAAGTCGAATTCCACTTTAATAGATATTAATTTAATATATATAAGTAAGCGGCTTTTAAATATAAATTCTCGATTTTTCCCGATTCCGTTGAAACTTAGAGAAATTCTTTCAAATTGACGCCTTATACTCCCCAAGGATAGCGTAATTTTGTCTGTACGTCGCCTGTCAATCACTCGGTAACGGTTGAGTTTAATGTATATAGATGACACCACACACGAATGTATGACAGTAAGCTTGAGTGAGCTATGAGTGAGTTTGGCTGTGAATTTGATGCCAGTGAGTTAGGAAGATAATGCTTAATTTTTTTTTGTTTTTTTAGTTAACAACAATATCTGGAATTATAAAAGCATTTTTATCTTATTTTTATAGTTTAATCTGAGACAAGGTAGAGAGATTCCTTTGTCAAGCTATACTGTTCTCTGCTATCCATCCAATTTCAGAAGCATTATCTGTGACTGGTGGAGCTCAACGCCGCGTTCTATCTTGCTAGTGTAGAGAAAAAAAATATGGTACACCAAACGTGATTGAACCCATGACCAACGCGTACATTACGTACAGTCACAGGTTATCTCATTCCGTCACGATGACGTCATAATTAAATATTTTAATTTCAGCAATTTAATTAAAATACACATATATATATATATTAATATCGTAGCATCGTATATAGATAATTGTACTCTATGCTAGATATAATAAGATTTAAAATGAAATACGGTAAATAGGATTTTTGTGGTTCAACGCAAAATTGGGTATCCAAGTCCGCTCTATAATACCAATACGTTATAAAACAAAAAGAGGTCACTGACGTTGAATATTTTGGCATCGATTTTCAACAAATGACAGCTTTGGGGTTATATTTTTTTTTTTTTTTTTATAATTTTAACAGATTTTTAGTGTTGTGCTTCGGTTTAGAAAATCTATTCTATTATTTGAAGGTAATGCGGGTTCGATTCCCATTGGGGGGATCGGAACATTTTTATTTTATCGCTCTATATAAGATCGAAGATAAAATGTGGCGTTTAATTCCGGTTAACACGCAATGTCACAAAAATTGGGTGATAAAGAGAAAAGTCTCGGGATTTGTGAACGCTAGATTCACTGTACCTATCCTGCTACATGCGGGATACAGCTTGAAATTAAAAAAAAAAACAATGTAGTGAATTGGTTTGACTTTTTTACATAAATAATCTAAGTAAAGTAAAAAGAAAAAAATTATATGCAAATATAATATATAATTTTGTTTAAATAATTATAATAGTTATTATTTTCATAAATTAAATAATTTTGTCGAAATACAGGAAATATTTGTAAAAAAAATAGTCTCCATTATTATTAAATAAGCTGATTTTGGTTATTTTAACTATACAGTATATAAAAACAGCGGGGTAGCCAAATGCTGCGGCCTCTGCGTACCTCTTTCACCTCGTCCACTGCCATTAACCTCTTCATACATGCTCCCATAGCTTTTACGTGACCTTCTTCTAGTATCAGTGATATTGTACCACTGTACTATCTCACTATTGTACTATCTCAATTGAAAAATATACCTATAAATGAGTAAGATTTGAAATTAAAAAAAAAAGCAATAAATTCCTTTTGTCGTGGGAAAATATGAAACAACATCGCATCGGGTCAACTAGAGATGAATGGTACTCATCTTAAACCTACTTGGCATATAATAGCTGGCTCTATTATAAGAGATACAAACAGAAAATCTGAATTTAGTCCCTAACATAGACTTTAATTATCCTTTAATTGACATTAAACCGGCATGTGCATGTATTTGTATTCGTTTATTGTCATTTTAATACGACAGTTGTCGTACAGTCAAAGTGCAGCTGTTAATTTACTTAAATGTGAATAAACGGGTATTTTTATTACAAAATAAAAAATTAATATAAAAGCTACATGTTGAGTTATCATTAAAGCTTACAGTAGCTGTGGATTTGTTTCTCGTTTTGCTAAAAAACCATTCAACCCACTTTATATAGAAATTGGAAAAACTTAAAAAACAGTATATATATATATATATATATATATATATATATATATATATATATATATATATATATATATATATATATATATATATATATATATATATATATAACTAACAACTTTACCATTTTTATTGGTGGCAGACAAAAACCACAATTGATTAGCATTATCTGCATTTTCCGGTTTAATTAGCTGTAAGTTGTATGGCTTGAAATTGTATGAGTTGCTAGCGACCTGGGGATTTACTGTAATATAATATGCAATTTTATTTTTTCTTTAATATCACTTTGTCTATAAAACATTTTATATGCAATATTTAGTCTGGGCGCGCATTTTCGGTACTGGTAGAAAAAGATTTCCCCCGCATAAATCTCGATTCCACGGAAATTCCAACAAAATTACAAATAGTGTTGCTCCACAGCTTCTTATATCTTCTCGTAAAAATTTCATAATGATCGGTTCAACTGTTCCAGAGATTAGCCCTAACAAACGGAAAGACAGACGGACGGAAGTTTTAATTGACCTGATCACTGCAGAATCGTCTGGATTTAAAAAAAAAAAAAACGCAGAATTTTTAATAACAAGCGCAGTATGACATATGAGAATTGGTATAATAGTGGGTTAAAAAAATCATGGTTAATTAGTGTAATATTTGTTGTTTCCCTAGCTTGGCGAGGCAAAATGTGACATTGGCTTGCCAAATAATGTCTTTAATAGGCCAAGAGTACAGAAAACTATTTGTTTTTCACTAACATTTTGACCAAAAGCCTTCATTATTGCTAATTCGTAACTAACTAGGCCATAACGTATCTTTTTACGACAGTCTTGCCTATTTTTTCAAGTACAAACAGTATTATTTGCACTGTGCGACAGTGTATTGCGTGCTAACCGCCCATATAAGCCGTTTTTCGGAAATGACGAAATGCTGTTGTAATAATTAATTATACTTCAACTAATTACTTGGCGTTAGAATGGTCATATAGAGGACCTGAAAAGAGTTTACAAGCAAGAGTATTTATATCTATATTATATTTAGCGTCACGCTGTATCTCGCACATAGCAGGGTAGGCAGAGGGAACCGTAGGCAGAAGGAACCTCCGTTCTCCACTTTCCGCCATCGAGGCATTGCGTGTTAAATGGCGGGACTCAACGCCAAATCAAATGCCAGAGCGAGCGAGAAATAATTTATTCTCACCGAGTGGGGATCGAACCCACAAACCGTCACGACCGTCCTTCTTTTTTTATTTTTATGTCTTTACAAGCCTTTAAAGATCCTTTCCAGTCCAGTCCATTGTGGATCAGCGGTAGAAATCGGAGTGTGTATCATGCAACAAAAAAAGACGGTCTATGCCAGATATTATAATATAAATAATTTGGTTATAGTTCACGACTAGTAGCTCATTCAACTAGAGTACATAAAATATTTTTTTTAATATAATTCATCAGAAACTACCGCTTTTCAATGCTTCCTTAATTTTCATTTAATTCGAATATAAAATGCGGCCAATTTCAAATTCAAACTACCAGATGAACTCGTATTTAAATTTAAAACTGACGGAAACGGTGCTCTTTATTAGCATTAGATAATGCATACTCAACAAATTGATTATAGGTTCTAATGTCTTCTACAAATATATCACTTTATTTCAAGTAAAATTTTTTTTTTAAGTTAATTGAGTCGCATTTACAGAGGCAAGGTGAGATAGAGTATACACCCTGTATAGAGACTCGTAACCTAATACCGGGCTATAACTATATTTTGATGATAAATGTCAAATTTCTCTACTTCAAAATACAGATTCTAGAGTAAAGACATTCCGTTCTACGCTTTAAGCCTGAATTCGTGTCATTTAATCAGTGGCGGAACCCAACTCAGTGCGTTATTTTTGTCTAAGTAGGGTAAGTTAATTTCAATATAATTTCCAGAAATAGGAATATAATTTACTACCGATACACTGTCAGACGTTTCGCAATAAAATCACGATGACGTCAAAAAAATATAAAGTATATGAAATTTATATTAATATATTTAAAAAAAAATATGTAAAAAATATAAAATTCAAAGTAAAAACAACGTAAAAGGTCGAGTGTCTGTGACATTGCCTTTAGATGAGCACACTGATGTGCGATCATTAATTTAATAACGTTTGAAACGTGAAAAAAATATTATAAACATGTATATTTTACGTAGATATTTCAAAATGTATATATTTTAAATATTTTTGAGGTTATCGTGGCGCAGTGGGATGGACAGATTGACTGAGTTCGATTCTCTTTTTTTTACATTTCAAGCTGTATCCCGGACCTAGCAGAATAGGCAGAGAGAATCGTAGGCTCAAGAAACCTACTGTTAAGATACTTCCGTTCTCCGTTTTCCGCTTTTCGAGGCATTGCGTGTTGAGTGGCGGAACTCAACGCCGCGTTTTTGCCTTGTTGCTAGAATGAAACAATGAGAAACTCTGTTCTAAGAATAACCATTGGGCAAGAGAGAATGTTACGTTTCCAATATTTTTTAATATTTTTAGTTATTATTTAGGAAAAAAAATATACTAAAAAACATACCAAAATTAGACCGTAGCAGTGGAGTTCAAATCCACATTAACCTCTTAGAGGTCATGGCGCTTGGACGGACAGTTTCCAAGAGGCGCTTACAAGTACATATATTCAAAAAATCAAAATCATACAAAAATAGATTAGGTCAAGAACATCTTATTAATTCTATCAAGGGCTAACAATATAGCATGAGGTTTTCGAGCGCTAATGACCACAAGCCTTTAGTCTAAAAAACAGCCTCATTAGTGGGAGTGGTTCCCTAATAGGCACTTTATAGGGACTCGGGTCGCAATATTAACAATATGCTAGTAAAATAAACACATTTTTTTATAACAATAGAAGATATAATGTAAATTTATGGATAAAAATGGAGATTATTATGTAATTATTATATTGGAAATTGTTATAGCGTTTCTAAGAATTAATACTTTAAATAATTTTTCCCCTTTGGCGTAGTGGAATAGTTTCTAACTGTATATGATAGTCGCAGGTTCGATTCACACTTTGAGAAACAATGAGATTTAAGTTCTTTTTTATTTACTCAGTCTTTTAGATATTGCAGCGTTGAGTTCTGCTATTAAATGCTATCTCGAAATTGGACGGAAAGAAGAGAAAGTTTGAAAATTAAATTCAAGCTTTTTTTGTACGTCACAAAACAAATAAAAAAATATATGTATATATCAATTAGGCCATTATTAATTAGTATCAAGTATCACTTTTGAATCATGAAATTACATAACCGTCGTGGTGCAGTGTTTAACTTTAAATGAGGTGATGGATTCGATTCCCACTAGTGGGAATAAATTATATCATTACATCTAGGAAGAACAAGAAGCGCGGCGTTGAGTTCCGCCACTCAACATGCAATGATTCGGAAGTTGGGCAGATTCCTCTTGATATAGGTATGCAGAAAAAACTGTAAAGGTAAAAAAAAAAATACACGAAATGTCAAATTTGTCTTTGTCTGTTCTATATGAAGCTACCACCAGCTCGGAAAGCACTTCTACTGAGAAGAGCTTTTATAAACATTTTAAAAGAACCAGAACAATAATAGATAGTATGTAATTCCAGCTTCACAAGGGATGTGTGATGATAAATAATATGAGATTTCTCTTCACTGTGAGAAATAATATGTTGTATCAAATATATCTAAGATGTGCTTCTTGTATTTTAGAACTACTTAAATAATGTCATACAAATAATACATGAATCTGGCTCAGATTGTTATTAAGGAGATTCTGTTAGAGTATCGTTGCCTTGGTGAATGTCTTTTACAGTATAAAACTACTTCAAATTGATTTTATTTTGTATAGCTTGGACTTATTAAGTCAAATGTACATATAAAATGAAAGTTCGTCAGTCTTTACTCTTGAAACCTAGATAAAATATTTCTAAAAATCATTTGTTTGAATTTCTTGTTTACTTTGAATTTATAAATATATTGATCGAGGGACAAATATAAAAAAATCTCTATATTGTATTAAAACATTTGAGCATTCTAGAACTATCTTTCAAGTCTTGTCGAGATGTATTTTTAATGCCATTAGTAAGATAAATTCAAATTTAAGGAGACGAATAAATCATCACCCAAATTAGTGGAATTGCAAAAATAAGTTCTGGTGCAAAACGGCCATTATATTATTCTATTAGTGATGTTAGAATTAATCTCGTGCTAATGATAAAAAAAACTCTACACTCTACTTTTGGTGTCAATATTAAAAAAAAAGTGTCGATATTATCTGTAGTGAAATCAATATGTCTCGCTTTATTTTTTTAAGCTCGTAATAAAGTAGCGCGTAAAATTTACTGTAGCATGGAGCGCTCTCAAGATTCTCGAAGTGGATTAAACTCTTCAAATAAATCCTTGAGAAGATAATTGTAAGTTATTATACAAAAATAATCACAATTTAATATATAGTTGAAATAAGAATCAAAATATTATGGAAGTATGGAAAAAATTGTGTACATAATTTACCGACCACTAACTACAAGACGCATGGGAATTAACACGGTCCAATAGATGTGACATGTATTAGAATCCAGTGTTTATTGATGTACTTATGTCTGTGAGACACAAGCATATCGTAGCACCAAGCATATGTACGGTGCGGTCGTCCAGCTGGAACTGGACTGTAGCAAGAAGCGCTTTGGGAAAGTACTGAGCGAAACAGCATCAGCGACAGTTCCTATTTACCAGTCTTCAGTCGCTGAAGGTAGTTGAGGCAGTTAAAGTTCTGCATCATGATGGTGCTCACAAAAGAAAAAACACACTAGTGTCATACTGTATTTCGCAGATAGCAGGATAGGCAGAAGGAACCGTAAGTTGAAGGAACCTAGTGTTAAGACACTTTGTTCTCCGCTTTCCACCTTTCGCGACATTGCGTGTTGAGTGGCGGAACTCAACGCCGTATTTTGTCTTGTTGCCAGATCGAGGAAATTGAAAATAATCCATTCTGGGTGGGAATTGAACCCACAAACCTTCGCGTTTACAGGCAGACGCTGTCGCCTCCGCGCCACGACGGTCCTCATATATTTCATTATTAATATTACAACATTCACCATGTACCACCACCTTCATTATTAATATTACAACATTCACATGTTAAGTCTATTTAAGACACTCCTTTCTACATTTTCCGTCCAATCCATACCAGTATCCATAAGTGAGGAAATGTAAAAATTTTATTCCCCCAAGTGAGAATCGAACCCCTAACCATCGCGTTTACAGTCACACAGCCCCTAACCTACTGATTAATATATAATAATATATAATATATTCAACACAAATATTAGTTGATTATCTACTGTATTTAAACGCAGCCACCGATTATGTCACAAACAACTAATTACAATTCCATACTAAAAATATCGATAATTTAGCATTTTAAAGATAACTTTGTATATTGGCATTATCAATTTACCTATGTTAATTAATATTGATGCTATTTAAAATTTGTATGTAAATTAGAATGTAGTTACATTTTAAGCTTCATTTTGTATAAGCTTTGTTATGCATTTGAAACGACATGACTGCGGGTTCGATTTCCATTTGGGGGAAAGGATTATTATCACTAGTGTCAAATCCGTGCAGAAAGCGTTAATTTTTGTTTTTTTTTTTATTTTTTTACCGTTACATTACCCAAATTTATATAAAATGTACACATTTCGTTAGAGATTCGAACCGAAATCCGTCTTGTGCTGACACAAACTCCCCATATCTGCCATGATAGATTTCATAGCAAGTATAGATAATAATTTTGACTAAACAAAGGGTAATTAGCTAGAGGGTTACGATTTACAATCCTATAAACAAAAGAAATAAATAATGGCACCTCCTATTGCTGTAACAGCTTGAAGTCACGTAAGGTTCTATCCTTTATTTGTTCTCGCTTGTGTTTAAAAAGGATTTGAATGAAATATGTCGATTACGACATATCCATTAGGTATAAATATATATATATATATATATATATATATATATATATATATATATATATATATATATATATATATATATATATATATATATATATATATATATCTCCTTTTCGTGTATCTCAGAATGTCCAAGCTGTAATGAAGCTTTTTTTAATCTATAGATCAGTCAAAACGCATTTAACAGGCTTTTAGGCGTTATTTTTGTTTACGTTATTTACATTTTCTAATAGCTTGGTTATCAAAGATCCCAAAAATATATACTTTTT
Source organism: Dione juno (assembly GCA_037127375.1). Classification (NCBI taxonomy): domain Eukaryota; kingdom Metazoa; phylum Arthropoda; class Insecta; order Lepidoptera; family Nymphalidae; genus Dione; species Dione juno. Next base: position 327,089 of record JAXRJS010000091.1, on the reverse strand, counting down.
ATAAATTATCAATACGAAATTGTAAAGAAACCACGATTTTTCTTCTTGGCGCCGTTTTTTGAAGTTGTTGTTGTTGTTGTTGTCTTTATATATGGCGTTTCGAGCGTGCCAGTGGAGAACAAATCACTTCGCCAATGTCACGTTGAATGGAGAACACACAAAAGAGAGTGTACGGTAAAAAAGAGCTAATATTACACTATAGAAGAATGCATGTTTTAAAGAGATCCAGTTTAAATCCTTCACCTATAACAAAATTAACAGATATCTACAATATGAACAGATAACATATAAGGTTAGTAATAAATAATATTTTACATGAGTGTTAGCTTATACTTTAATATTATTATATTTAATATATTTACATAAAAATTTACACAAAGGACTAAACACAAACATCAACAAACACTGAACATTAAGGGGACGGGGGACTTTGAGAGGAAGGGCATCGTATAAGGGACGGATTAATTTAGGGCAAGAGAAAAGGATATGGGAAAGGGAACCGTCGTCCAAGCCACATTCACACAATGAGTGGTCCCTGACCCTGATCTTAGCCAGATGCACAGGTGTACATGCATGTCCAAGACGTAAGCGACAAATTGTAGATATAACCCTCCGTTCAGTAAATCTTTGATAGAAGAACCAAGGACGCTTTGGTATATCCGGCTGGAGAAATGCATAATATTTACCCTTGTAAGATTTAGATAAGTCCCAGTATTCAGACCAAGACTTGTCCAAGTGAGTGGCTGCAAGAGACAACAGATCCTGAGCCGAATTAGAAAAGTAATCCAAAGTACCACACTGGATCGCTAATTTTGCGCACGAGTCTGCAGATTCATTCCCACTAATTCCAGAGTGACCTGGAATCCATACAAGAGTGACCTCCAAACCCTTTAGATGACATGAGAATAATTCTTCACGAATCCTTAAAACAATTGAAGATCTCAATTTACTATGAAACGGGTTGCCCTTAATAGCCATTAAGCAGCTAAGAGAGTCAGTAAATATAACTGTCTGTTTTACGTTGTGGGAGAGCGTGAACAGGATTGCTTCTAACAAAGCAACAGCCTCGCCTGTAAACACTGATGATTCGGGAGGGCACTTAAATTGTAAGATAATTTTGAATTTAGGTATCCAGCAAGCTGCACCAACACAGCTTTCTTTAGAAAGCTTTGATGCATCAGTAAAGATATGGAGATATTTAAACCAATTTTCATTTACAGCCTTTTGGAATTTTGTGATGGTGCCTGGATCTCCCTTGGTAAAGCCAAGGTCTGTTATGATGGAGGGATGATAGACCAATGCTTTGTACGGTGTACAAAACAATGGATTAGAAGGGAGGCGTAACAAGGGATGAGGTAAATTAGTGAACTTCAGGAAACTGTGTAGCAGGTATGGTAATGGTTTATCACGGGGAAGTAGGTCAGCTAACTCAGTTAACTTAGACCATAAAGGATGGGAAGAAAGTTGTAACATTTTACCCACAAATCGGTCTGCAAGGAATTGTCTGCGGATAGGAAGAGGAGGATCAACACACTCCACTTGGAGTGCATTAGTGGGAGTAGACTTCATTGCCCCTAGAATTATGCGTAGGCATTTGTACTGAATCCGATTAAGCTTTTCTGTGGCTACTTTATTAAAGGGGTCCAGAACATATAAAGCATAATCCATATGACTGCGGATAAGGGCACCGTACAGAAGTTTTTGAGTATAAGGATGTGCACCCCACCACACACCGGACACCGCTCTTAAAGCATTAATGCCCTTTTCACATTTTCTGCTGAGATATTCAGCGTGAGCAATTCCGTTCAGTCGCTTATCAAGTATAATGCCTAAAAATTTTACATTCTCCGCTACTTGGATGGGAATACCATTATGTTCAATATGAAAATTAGGGGTACTCCTTTTTTTTGTAAATACTACTATCTGGCACTTATCAATGGACAATGTAAGGCCATGATCAGTCAACCACTGGATAAGATAGTGCAAAGCAGTATTAAGGCGGTAAGTTATGTCCTCCACAGAATTTGAGCTGTAATAGAGGACGATGTCGTCAGCGTACTGAAGGATGTTACAAAAACTACTAACAGACAATTTGAGGTCATGTGTGTAGATGTTATACAACAGAGGAATAAGAGCTGAACCCTGAGGAAGTCCTTTCCAGACATGTCTGGGGGAAACAGTAAGAAGCGGATGTTTAACAGATACCGTTCGATCGGTTAGCAAATTACATATGAAACTGGCCAACCTCGGCGGAATACTCAGCTTATGCAGTTTCTGCCTGAGTACCGGAAGAAGTACATTATCATATGCAGATGCAACATCTAAAAAAACACCCACTAAATACTCTCCTTTGGCAAAAGATCGTCGAATGTCTGTAGTTAAAATGCTGAGACTATCTGCAGTGCATAGCCCCTTTCTAAATCCAAACTGAGAGGGAGCTAAGATATTTCTGCTTTCCACTATCCATTCCAAACGGTTTTTTAAAAGTCGCTCAGCAGTTTTTGATAGCGTTGATGCAAGGGCAATGGGTCTGTAGGAAGAAGGGTCAGAGGAACATTTCCCTGGTTTAAGGATAGGGATAACAATTTGGGATTTCCATGCATCAGGAATATTGCCAGATTGAAAAATTTTATTTATTAAATCTAAGAAGTAAAGCTTAGATTTCTCGTTTAACCTCATTATGAAAGAATAAGGGACACCGTCTTCTCCTGGACTAGTGTCTTTTAAATCCGCTAAGATGCTTTTGAGTTCCTCAAAGGAAAAGGGGGCATCCATTTCCTCTGAAGATTCAATCGGCATGGTTGGGGATAGTTTTTTGAAGTTTTTGTGCTTTATATAGCTTTGACAACAGCTGTCATATTCTGAATAGGATATATATATATATATATATATATATATATATATATATATATATATATATATATATATATATATATATATATATATATATATTAAAAATGAATAGTATTTTAGCTTTAGGATAGTCATAGATAACTTACAGACCCAATTTAAAGACTCAACGTGTTCTTCTTTTAGTGCCAGAACGAGACATTGCATCTCAAATTCTTAAATTGGAAAGTGGAGAGTGGAGTGTCTTAATACCAGGTCGTCTCTAACTAACCTGCTATCCTCATGATGAAACGTGAAGCTCAATAAAACTGGCCCTCAGAAATAAATCCTTTATTGAAAACAACCGAATGTATTTCAATGTAAATATTGTAAGAAAGATTTACAATTCGATTTCTGATTACGAATCGAGTTACAAGGTTAATATTTTTCAACTGCTTGAGTAAATTAATATTATATTTTGATTAAACAAAATGATTGGATATTTCTATTTTGGAAAGGATATTTTAAGAATACAGATCTAAGCGTAAAAATGTAATATGCTTAAGTATTTTATTTTATTATTATTTTAATTTAAATAATACAAAATTTTAAATTACCTGTTATTTTACTTTGATCACAGGTTCTAAAACAATTTTGAAAACTATTTGTCGTAGAAGGGCTATATATATAGGCTATATTTTGTACACTATAGAGCTTAATTTGCAGGTGAATGGCAAAAGCTAAAAATAATAATTCCTTTTCACAGTTATTGTAATAGATTCCTAGACTAGACTCTAGTAAGATAAAGCACAGATACGAAACCTGCATGCCTACCCTGCATTATACGGGAAAATGCGTGAAACCAAAAAGGGACTACCCGAAAAGGGAACGACCTCACAATCCCATATACAACCCAATACAATAAATTTTTCTAAATTTATTTTATTTATACTATTAAGATTATTTTTTTTAAAAAATACTATTAAGATTTTTTTTATAAAAATAATCTTAATAGTATAAATAAAATAAATTTAGAAAAATTTATTGTATTGGGTATACTGGTCAAATACTGTAGGTTTTCAATCAATCAAGGACATAATGACTGACTACCGATTTGAGACTATTCGTACATTTCTACATTTCAACAATAACGAGAAACATTTACCCAAGAAACACCCACAACATGATAGGCTCCATAAGATAAGGCCTATAATTAGCCATCTAAATGAGAAATTTGCTTTAGTTCCTATGGAATAACTAAGTGAAAATAAGCATAATCTTATGATTATGCTTATTTTCACTTAGTTATAGCGAGCTCGGTTAAATATTAACATGGTGCCGCAATGCGGGCAGGTCTCAAGGACGGCTTGATACCTTTTCGAAAAAGCTTAGACAAGCTCGGGCCTCACCTGAAGCTGATGCACGTTCTTTTTTTATATTTATTTGAATATTTTTTTTTAGATTAAATAGAATTTTTATTTATTCGGTGCATTTAGGATCGAAATCGAAGTGATTTTGAAAGCATTTCATTCTTTACTAAAATGAAATAAAAAAATATGTATTTTTATTTAATTAGAATAAATTTTTAAAGCTTATGCAATTTCTATTAATAATTATTAAAAGCTTAAACACCAAGCCAATACAGTGACTTTGGCACAAAAAGCTGTATATTTCAAAGTTTTAAGGTTCAAATTACGATGTTCCAGCACTTTCTGGCTCAAATATAATATATTTTTTGAATATTTTACATTGTGGTTTTTGCCAATAAAACAAAAAAAAAGACCCCGTTATATATTTAATATACATATATTTCTATCATATACTATATCAATTACCTGCAATTGAAAGCGAAAACAAGCCATGTTGGCGACGTAGAGCTAGTACTAGAGGAGCCGTTGACGCGTGAAGTACGCGTTGCCATAGCAACGTGTATGACACTTTATACAAAAGTGTATATTGTCAAACATACGCGAGTGTGTTATATGTTTTTTCATTTTTTTTAATAATCTACTGACTTTCTGCACTTATTTACCATACGAAGTTTAAGTGGATTCTATACTTAAGGAAAATAAATAGAAATTTTTGAAATAACTTTATTTTTGGATTCAATATTATAGTGAAAATGATAGGGTGTCTCAAAAATAAATAACTTTGAGTATTAGAATCTAATGAGTACCGTTACTTTTCAAATTCAGGCGAATAGGTAACATGGGAAAATTGAGGGTCTTGTCTATAGGTTCTTTCTGCTTTGCGGCATAAAACGTGAAGTGCGGGTAAAATTAATAACAACATTAATAAAAAAAAAATTGATTTTGCTATTTACCTCGAACACTTTAAAAAAGATACCGATAGGTTTATTTATTCTCTAGAACTTCAAAGTCTAGTTTTACCTGGTAGTTGAAACTTCAGTAAAAGTCCCGAAAAAGTAAATTAGTCTTTTAAAAGTTGCTACTTACTCGTATACAACAGTCTAAAATCAATATTGCAATCGAGAAAGCACAAAAACACACTGTTTTTTCCTTATTTTTATACATTTAATAATCTCATTGCCCTTACACTTGTATAAGATATTACTATATATATATATATATATATATATATATATATATATATATATATATATATATATATATATATATATATATATATATATATATATATATATATATATATATATATATATATATATATTATATATATATATATATATATATATATATATATATATATATATATATATATATATATATATATATATATATATATATATATATATATATTGTAAGCGCAGGCTATCAAATCAGACACAGACTCCAGTTTTATAATGATTTATTTTAATTTCCAATTTTATAATAATGTCGTCATGTGCTCTTGTTCTCACTTTCCATATAATTACAACACTCCAGTGACAGACTTTCCGCGTCTGATGCCTTACCAAATATGGATCCCGAGTGCTGTGTATTTTACGGTTCTATTCATATCTAATTGGAAAAGACGCAGCGCCCTCTTTATTCATAAATGAGAACTATTCAAGTCAATAACAATACTTAATTCATCAACGCCATCTATAAATGCCGTTTAACTCTAATAACATTCAATATATTATAATTATGAGCGAATTATGCTAACAATATATATATATATATATATATATATATATATATATATATATATATATATATATATATATATATATATATATATATATATATATATATATATATATAAAAGTGTTTGTTTGTGATTTTAAAATATTTGTTTTTTCATGTTACTACAACATCTACAATATAATAACAAATTTTCGTCTGTCTGTTTGTCCGGTCTATACTCCGGATCAGCTTAACCGGGAGACCAGGAGGACCGGGAGACCTTTATGGGAGTTTCACTGAAAGATAGAGGAGGTTGTGGTTGTGGAGCAATACATAGATCTTTATTTACGTGGACTAAACCACTTTCAGCGCGCGCAAGTATGCTCTGTCCAAATAAAATAATGCATATAAAATGATAATTCTCATTAACGACTTACTATATTATTTTTTTTCTAAGTTCAAGTGGGCGTAGCCGCATATAGGCCGCTGCTAGCATAATATAATAGACAGAGCATGTGCCTTATCTATACAAGAATGGAGCTAACATATAAATAGCCACGTATGCCATGTACATATTATATGTTGCTATAATAATATATACGTGTCTCTTGTTTAATTTATTTACACTAATCGTAACTGTAAAAAGCAATCCTCATGTTACGACACTCCGTTCCCAACTTTCCGACTTCCGTGGCATTGCGTGTTGAGTGGCGGAACTCAACGCCGCGCTTAGCCTTGTCGCCAGAGCGAGAAAAATGAAAATTATTCAATCCCCCAAGTGGGAATCGAACCCGCAGGCAGACGCTGTGCCTCTGTGCCACAACGGTCCTAGATGTTAAAATAATATTAAAAAATTTCACTCAGCATGAAGAAAATCGTATTTACGAGTACAAGTTTTATCTATTATACAATGCGAAAGCATCTAAGTTTGACAAAGTACAGAAAAGATTCTTAAATTACTTCCACTGTAAGGAGGCTAAGCGTTTGCAGTTGGCCGTCGTTTAATTAAAAGGGTTTATTTTTTTCTAAGAAAATCTGAGCGAGGGCGGGACCGGGTCGCGTTAATATTAAATACTGTTGTAGATATCTATATATATGTTAATTTTTTTAAGGTCTTCGCGAAGTTATATTGGGAACTATTAATAAAAATAAGTTTTAAGAAACTAAACTTATGAGCTTAAATATCGTAAGCTTCCATAACGTTATTTTTGAGTTAAAAAAGCTATATAAATTAGACATCTTGGTTAGTTATGAAATAAACTGAACTGTATAAGAAAATCATGGATTAATTATTGATTATTGAAATCAATATATTTAGGATTCAATGTAATATTATGTATATATATATATATATATATATATATATATATATATATATATATATATATATATATATATATATATATATATATATATATATATATATATATATATATATATATATATATATATATATATATATATATATATATATATACTTATAATATTTGCCACTCCAGCAAAATAAGAACCCACAACCACCCACCTAGTATAGAAATAATAAATTTAATAAATAGAATGAAGTTTATTTATTATTCTCAATAGTCTTTCTTATACAAATAAGCATGATAGTTTTACCAAGAAATGATTTTTAAATTAAATATTGAATTTATAGCAAACATTTTCAATGCAAGCAAATAATTTGAACAGACATGTTGTTGATAATGGCACTCACTCAGTCAATGAAGTGTTGGTCTCGTGTCAAGTCATTTGATTAAAAATTTGTGTCTTTAAATATATCAATTTATTTTAAGTTTGTTAAACTATATACAAAATACGACGGAATTTCGTTATTATTGCTATTAGCTATTAGTGGCGACTCGTGGTTTCGCCTGCTTAAGTTAGCTATATCGCCTATCGGGACTGTAAGCTGTTTAGTAGTTTATGCGTGAACGGCGAACAAATAAACAGACAGAGAGACAGACAAAAATTATTCTGAGTATATTTTTAGCTTCTATAATCGATATAATTTGAATTTTTAATGTACAGAATTGAATATCATTTTTTTTTATATAATATATAATTTATAATGTCCACAAAAAAATTAAAAATATTTCTTAATATCTTAAACTGATAAAAATTTTAACGTGAGAACGAAAAATTTCAGCGGGATTTGAACCCGCCTAACCCGCCTAAGCGCCTCTTGGATCCCGACCAAGCGACCTCGTTGAGATGATATCAGTTGGTGGCTCATGTCAGTTGTCAGAGCGCTTGGACGATTAAATTTTTTTAATAATCTTTCGTTCTACTAAAAGATATTAAGTTATTATAAAAAAGTTAAAGAAAAAATCTAATTCTAATCTTACTTTATGAGAGAAATTTCTTAAGCAATATAAATAGAATCGCTTTATACCAAGTTTCTTTACAAAGTTAACAGTATTAAATGGCGAAAGAATAATTAAGAATAATGCAGGTGATTTTTACCGCTCGCTTGTCTAACAATACATTGGCATTATGTCCACTTTGCAGGAAAAGGTTAAAGCTTGCGGTTTTATGAAATAAAAAACCCAAATAATGGAGTAGACAGATTGTATTTTCATTCATAATTTGTGCAAAAAAAAAAAAAAATATATATATATATATATATATATATATATATATATATATATATATATATATATATATATATATATATATATATATATATATACATATATATATATATATATATATATATATATATATATATATATATATATATATATATATATATATATATATATATATATATATATATATATATAATATATATATATATATATATATATATATATATATATATATATATATATATAGTACACACACATACATACTACTTAGATAGCTTTCTCGTCCTTTCGTCTGAGTGGTAAATTTTAATGCCACACTCTTTTTAACTGGTTCACTGTAGTTTAGAAGAAGTTGCAGCTGTTCCATTAGATCAGGCCCGACCACCACCACCCTGTAGGGTTGTGTTGGCTGAGGCCTTTTCAGCCTCATGTTACAATAACCGGTTCTTGTTCCAATTACTTACGTGGTTTTATTTCATCTTGGAAGGTTGCCCTGGTTTCCGACTCTTTTGGTCTGTCCGTAGAACTTGAACGCACGAAATCAGGTCATCACTAGTTAGAAAATGTTTCCTTTACCATATTTTTATAATAATGTACCACAGACTACAAAGCATCGCTCAATTCTATCAATATCAACACCCGTATGCAATAATTTTGTAATTGTTCTGTATTTGAGGCTTATTCTGTCTCCAAAAATTATTGAATTCCAAAAATTAAAATAATTCCTTCCCCTGAGTGGGAATTGAACCTAGAATCCTATATAAAAGTAAAACCTTGATAAAATTTATAGCATCATAATAATATATGGTTTTATGAAAATAATATAATATTACAATCGATGACTGCAGATTTCAAGCATCTAAATTTAAAAAAATCATACTGTTATTCACCATTTGCATGATATTGTCATAGGATGGTATATATATATATATATATATATATATATATATATATCTATATATAGTATATATATATATATATATATATATATATATATATATATATATATATATATATAAAATAGCTTCACGCCTTTTGCCACATTCAGTATTCAGACACGTTCCTACGAGAACTCAACCCCGCGCTTTATCTTGACACGTTTCCAGTATGACTTTGTACTATTAATATATGTATATATTCAAAAATAATTTACTATATATAAGTATAAAAAAATTAGGAACCACTAGATCTCCCTCGTTAATTAATTACAACAAAAGTAACTACTTTACCGAATGCTTAGGCATCAGCTGTAGCGCATTACCAACTTTTCCGATTAATCCCAAAGAAAAGGGTCCCCGATTATAATTAGCGAGATGAACTGGAAGTGCCGCACTCTCGGTGTGTGACCCTAATTGCTGACATAAGGTTTTAATACATCTATGGTAAATATAGTGTATTTATTTATACATTTGAGCTGATACTAGAAAGTTTTTGTTTGGAAGCTGCTGGTACTAGGAATAGCCTCTGACTTCTAATTATGTATACTTTATTTTAATTTTTCCGCTCAGATAAAGGATATAAGAAAATGGGAACGGAGTGTCTTGATAAGTTTCCTAGGCCTATGCTACTATGAAGTTTTTACGACTACGACGAAGATTACGATTATCTGCCAAAAGAATCAGATAGATTAAAATATATATAAATGCAAACATATTAAGTTTACCAGATATTTTAAATTAATCCATTCTGAATATTATGTAAAACGTATAAAGTTGCAAGAAGTTGAAACAATCAAAGATTTGGGCATTCCTCTTGACACAATTCTTAATTTTCTTATTGAGCGATTGTAGAAGCGCTTCACGTGGCATCTTTCTTATTCTAATGCCATGACAAACTCTATAGAAGCCTATGACAGATTGAATTATTTCAAAGTGACCTCACTTGCCGATAGAAGGGATGTTCTTGATTTAGTGTGTCTGTATAAAATTCTCAACAACGTAATTGACTGTCCACAACTTCTGCAGATGTTTAATTTATATGCTCCTCATCGCCTACCTCTTGGTACTATAAAACCCTTACATATTCCCTTACGGAAAACAGTCCTCGGTGCTAATTCCGATATACCACGAATTAGCAAACTTCTAAAACGATGCAGTGCTTCAGCTGATATTTTTGTTGATTCTATCGTTGTTTTTAAAAGAAAGTGATTCCAATATATATCTGGTTCTTCTTTTTATTTAAGCATTTTGTGTCAATCTTGAAAAAGTTTTAAGACTCTTCCTCTTTTTTTTTAACATATATATATATATATATATATATATATATATATATATATATATATATATAGATATATATATATATATATATAGATATATATATATATATATATATATATATATATTATATATATATATTATATATATATATATATATATATATATATATATATATATATATGTATATATATATATATATATATATATATATATATATATATATATATATATATATATATATATATATATATATATATATATATTATATATATATATATATATATATATATATATATATATATATATATATATATATATATATATATATATATATATATATATATATATATATATATATATAGATATATATATATATATATATATATATATATATATATATATAAATTGTACAACTGCTGAATGATTTAAATAAATAAATATCATCATCATCAAATAAATATCAGATCATACTCTCTTCCTCTTTACCTAGTGTTCAAATATTCTTTCCCATATCCCCCTTCCTGAATTACGGTGCTCAATGTAAAATAGAGTGTCTTGACACTACCTTTCCTCTGTGTTTTAAATAGCAGGAAGCTAAAAAATAAATGACTACAAAGCTTATAATTGCATTTATGAAACGACTACTTTTGAAATAACATTTTTATCTAATAATACTCTTAATTTCTACAAAGAAGAAGGTTATTAAGAAAATTAAAATTTTCCATTTAAAGCATATTCCTTTCATTCTATTGAAATGCTCGTAGCATTCCATATCATATTTTCTGATATTTAAAAGGTATCTTTGTAATAATAATACGTTATGTCTGTATGTCGTGTGTGGTATGTGTTTGTACCTGTGTGCCGGTTAGAGCAGGTTCGATTTTCACAGTAGCTTCGAGCAGGTTCGAGAGTGAACATTACTTTTATCAGTATAAAACATATGAAAATCAAAGATCTGGAATATCTGATGTATACAATAGCTCAGCTAAACTATAAGAAATGAGAAATTTTATTAAAGCTTTTTAGTAAAATATTATGAGTATTTTTCTTTGAGATATGAAAGTGCAAGATCTGAAATATGTCATGATGGACCATAATCACCAGCTCAACTATATGAAACAAGCAAAAATAAATTATAATAACTATAAAAAAGATAATAACTATAAAATATAAGAAAAGAATCGGTAAATGAAAATCTGGTGGCACATATCATAAAGTCCACGCTAGCGAAGTTGTGGGTATCTACTAGTATACTCTGCATTGAAGCTAGTGATAAAATACTCCGCATCCCACTGTCCGCCCTTTTGAGATACTGCGTGTTGGGTGGAGAAATTCAACGCCGCACTCGTTTTCTCCAAGTGGGAATCGAACCCGTAACCGTCACGTTTACAGTCAGACATTGTGGTGCTGCGCTTGGACGTCCCCATATTCCAAAAATTGGGCATAGACGCCTTAGACTGCTTTATAGGTTACCAAGATAAAATGTATATACATAATTTTATAAAAAAAATTGAAGAATAATATAATCATTATTTAATTCATGCCTTAAAATTAAAATATACTTTATAATTACATTTATTCCATATATAAAATATCAATAAACATAAAAACCATTGACCATTTGCATGGAAATATAAGAATCTTGCAGTAAAACGTAGACTGAGAGACAAATTTAATTTTATTATACATCTTGTGGATTCAGCAGCAAAATGACTTTGTCCATCGCTTATACCAGACAGTAACGAGTTTTGCCCGTCACAAGTAAGGCGTAACTGTATTTTTCAATTTTTTGCGAAAAATCGCTTCGTAGAAATGTTCTTGTTCAAGAAAAAATTGTGCTTCATATTATAATTTCAATGGAAAGCTGAAAATATCAACGCTTAAAGGACCGTGGGTTGTCTATTTTTGATTTTTTTAGCTTTAACTGTATAGAGTCGTGTTTAGGACAAAGTGGCAGTGGAATAGCTCTTGCGATGCTTATCGTAAATTTTTTTTACTCACTATAATTTGACGGCGGCGTAGCGGCGTAGTGTTCCACCACTCAACATCCATTATCTCATACCAATACATATAGAACGGGGATTTTTTTAACTGCATAGTATTCGTAGTGATAAGTGATCATATTTAATCATTTTAATTTTATGATTATACACTGTAGATAGTACCAAGATACTCCGTTCTCCGCTTTACGGAGAGATTGTTCACTAAATTCTCTTTAACATTCTACAATTGAGGTATAGCAGCAAAAAATATATATGTAATTTCAAATTGTTAATACCAATAATTCTTTACCACGGTCGGATTAACACTTTAATTTTGTAGGTGAAATGGACGCGGATTAAATTAAGGGTATATATTTTAAAATGTAAAACCCAGCCCGCCTCTTGACCGGCTCCTGACCCTTTACGTTGACCTGCATATAGCTTTATAGCCTATTATAAAATTCTATCATTATTTTTGATGATGTGGAAAGAATAGTGTATACACTTCGTTTCAATTTTGCATATTTGAAAGCGAAACATAGCCGAATTTCGTGTAATCTGATGCGGGATTTTAAATGATTGTGTAGATTTTTTTAAATTATTTTCATATCTTCGTCGTGGCTCAGTGGCTAACTGTTTGTCTGTAATCATGACGGTTGTCAGTTCGATTTCCAATCGGGGGAATGCATAATTTTCATTTACACGCTCTGGTAGCAAGACAACAGAGCTCCACCACATCTCTTCTATCCTACTCTGCCTATATCTATACCACCTAGCCTATTCTGTTGCGAGAAAACATTGTGAAAATAAAAATAAATCTGGTACTTTGATTTTATTTCTATATCTGCCAAACAGATTGTATGATACACACACAAAAGCCACATATTAGTCGGTATCCATACAACGTGTTAATGTTACTTATCAAGCCTTTGTCCCACTAATGGGACGTAACTCGAAGGTTAAAAGAAATACGACGCACAGCTTTGAAATTCGAGTGTGTATGAGATCATTTGACAGCGAATCTTTTTATATTTGTTCGTAGATTAGAAATCCTTTTCTTGAGTCTTGTTGGAAAATTATTGTTGTTGAAGCTTTACATTCTTATGATGTTATTTTACTAATAAACACTGGTTTTGCTTCTATTGGCTTGTTATGCGTTGTAGTGAAGTGGCACAGTGACTGTAGACTCGACGGTTGTTAGTTCGATTCTCACTCAGGGAGAATGAAGTATTTTCATTGACCTTGTTTGGGTAACAAGATAGAGTGCGGTGTAGATAAATTTCTGTTTTTGCTCGGTTATGGTGAAGGCTGGCAAACCTTGCAGTCCAATTTACATTTAGGCATCCAGATGTTCCTAAGAAAAATGATTTTGATAGATATATACATACAAACATATATATATATATATATATATATATATATATATATATATATATATATATATATATATATATATATATATATATATATATATATATATGTATATATATATATATATATATATATATATATATATATATATATATATATATATATCTTCAAAATATTTTTTATTCAGATAGACTTTTACAAGCACTTTTGAATCGTCGAATGAACATGTCACTAGAACCGGCAAGAAACTCAACTGTTGCTCTTTTAAATATCAATATTACAATTATTATTAAATACAATTGTAGCAGTATCCTGCATAAAATTGATATTATAAAGCCAAATATTTTAACAAAATCTTGTTGTGTAGGCTATTATAGGCTATATTCCATCACGTTAACCGTTTCGATGTAACCCATTGCACCTGCGGTCAAAACTACGCCTAGAGTGTGTTATGTGTAATATACACTAAGGGTAATTCTTACATACTTCCAATCGACCCTGGGGGCCGATAAAATAAATTAGTACTAGTACAATCAGGCATCTAAGATTGTGGATACGAGATCCCATCTGGAGCTACGCTTGTATGAACTATCCTCTTAGCATTACCAGTTCCATTTCTATATATAACAGTTATTGAATTGCTATTAAAACAAAACAAGCGTATGATAAAATAATACAATTTTAGAGTTTAGAAAAGCGATTTTTTTTTATAAGTAATTTCATTTCTTAAAATACAAATTTTCCTTACTAACATTCGATTGTAAACCAAAAAGTGCAAATTCCACATACACTAATCAGATCTTAACCTAATCAGCATTACACCGCGCTCGACCGACTATAAGACGAAGGCTTACTTATATAAAATGTAAACACAATAAAATATTAAATACACTGTTACACTATATTATATTTCATCAGACCTCGTAAAATGTCCACTATATTTGCATAAACTACTTCAATATCTTTCTAAACCATAAAATGTATATAGAACTACACTATACTACTGTTTCTTTAAGCGACTTGACTCACTTTTAGTGGTACTAAGTGCAGTAGCCTTAATTGTCAACATACTATTCTCATGCCCTCTATATGTCTTATAGGTTGTACGATACTGCCTATATTTGTGTATGTATGAACGTATATATATATATATATATATATATATATATATATATATATATATATATATATATATATATATATATATATATATATATATATATATATATATATATATATATATATTCCCTGGAAGAGATCGCTATTTTAGCGATAAGTTCGCCTCTTGTACATTTTTTTTATACTGTTAATTTTTTATGGGTGTGCAATAAAGAATGTTATTATTATTATTATTATTGCTATTCTATTGTTAACTAACTGGTGATTACATGGACTTGGTGCTTTTGATATTAACACCAACCCTATTCCCTTTAGTTCTCATAATTCTTCTTCTTCTTCTAATGGTCTATTATGGCTCTACATGAGTTGTTCCAAATTCAATTATTTATACATCCTCCATCATCCATATCCATATTCATTAACATATATCGTCAGGCTCAATAGATATATAGTAAAAAGAAATCATTCAATTCCATCAATTGTTCTGAAGATACGTGTATAGAGACGGTTAATTTATATTGTTATACAAAATTTAGCTGCTCACATCTTCCACTGTATAAGGTAGACAAAGAGAAACTAGAGTTAGGTAACATTTCGTTTTTTTCGTCGTTTTTTTGAGTATATGCAAATTCAAGGTCATTATTTAGAATTAAATCGATCTTGATTCTTAAATTGTAGAGATACTCGAAACAATTTTTTTTTAGTTTAACGATTTGTCAAATATTTTATGAAAATAATGACATATATTAAAATTGGATGAATGGTTGATTTTTGTATAAATTTCAGACATTACATTGTCTTTCTAGGGCGAGAATATTAACTTAATTTACTCCTCCACATTCCACTACATACATGACTATCAAATCCACAATTAAAAGAAACTAATAATTATAATTAACAATATAAATAAAATAATTCTACTTAAACAAAACATATAAAAATATGAACGTCGCGGGATTCGAACCCGCGCCTCATGGAAACCGTCAAAGGTCCATGAGGCGCAGGTTCAAATTCCGCTGCGTTAAAATTTTTATATGTTTTCCTTAAGTATTTTTTTATCCGTAGTGCGGATTAACACTTTAAAAACCATCAAATAATTCTCCTGTAGGCATTGAACCCAGTACTTTCACCTGAGCCAGGCTACCACTCCGCCACGATATCTTAAACAAATGTTTACATCATAAAATAAAGTGCACTATCGCCAAATTGTCAGAATGCTAGATAACACAACAATCGATTTGTCGCAACAAGCAGTCGCTTAAACGTATTGAGCTGTACAAAAGGCAATCTACAAGTTTTGATATAAAGTCCAAACTTAAAGCATTTGCTGGTTTCCTCTTTAAAAAGTTGGTACATACGTATACTTCGTGTAAGGGTATTACGTCACTAGCCTTAGATGTTTTGGAAGCTGTTTTTTATCTTATGTTGAAATATAACATAGAGTTCGAATGATATGGAATATTGGGAACAAGTACAAAGATGATTTTTACAAGGTTATAGTGGTAGCTTAGATAACAAGACGGGTTAGTTTAGGTTCAGTTATCGAAGTAAGAAATTTATGCTTTAATTGGGAAAATGTGTTTTAACACTATTCTTCTTCTGCTTACCCTATACAAAGTGAAGATAAAAAAAAGTATTTTAAATTTTATTAAATTTATATGACATTTCTACCATGGATAACGTGAAGCAGTTTTCCTAGGGGTCTCATAGTAAAACTTGCATATATTGAGGCTATTGTTGACAAGACCAAGCGCGGCGTTTACTGCCACTGTATCGTGACACTAGGTACTCTAAGACCCTGCTATACATAGAAAAAACGATTTTTGTAAACCAATAACTTTGAAAACTAATTAAAGGCAATAAAGTGAGGAGTGGATATGAAGGAGAGATCTGATAGTAGAGAGATAAAAAAAAAATTATAAAAATCTTTCATTTCATTTGACATATAAATTCACAACGTCACAAGTTTTCTTCTGGGGGAAGTTTTCAAACTTTTGCTTCGTGAAGTTTGCCAAATGTCAAAGTCTTTGTTTAACTACTACAATGTCGTGTTAGAAGAGCTTCCGCAATCTTATTTCTTGTCTTTTGCGTATTGTAGAGTATGTGTATATTCTGATAAATTTTTAGAAGAAATATATATATATATATATATATATATATATATATATATATATATATATATATATATATATATATATATATATATATATATATATATATATATATATATATATATATTTATTTTAGTTTTATCTATGTACATACTCTTACATAAATAAAACTTGATGGAATATGGACATATAATATATACTAAATATTAATACAAATACATAAATATTCACAAAAATATAAATACACATATATATACCACTTTAGAAACATCTGACAGTTAGACAGTAGTTATTAACAAAATTAAATTTAACACTTGCTTTTTTTATTATATTACATACAGTGGCAGTATTCTTGTCTTTGTCTTGTAGCCATATTGAGATATTGAGATGTAAACAATTACTTACTCCGAATGGAAAATTGACCCCACAACTATCCAACTCCAACTTGAAACGCTCCTTTTTAAACTGTAAGCGCATTTCTAATTTCTAAACAATTTTTCTATTTTCCTTTTACCCATATTAGTTTTTCTTTAAAAAACAATGTAAATGAATCACACGGTCATATTAAAGTACTGTTTAAAAAAATCATACATAATATTTATATTACAGTGATAAAGATGAATAAAGTATGAAAACATCGCTAATGTGTTTTTAAAAAAAATATACTAAAAACCCGGCACAACTTTGTTCTTTCAGAGAATAAACTTTTGTATTATGGCTTAAGATAAAAGGGGAAATATTTCATCTGAGATTTATATATATATATATATATATATATATATATATATATATATATATATATATATATATATATATATATATATATATATATATATATATATATATATATATATATATATATATATATTATTTCAAAGATTTCATCAATATGGATAAAGTTTATATAATTTGTTTTATTTCTTCTAGATTATTAATTAAGATAAATATTTAAGACTTGTGTGCGCCAAATAACATAGGCCATATGACACATATATAAAAATAATATATTAATAAGAATTAAAATTACTTCTACTTTCTGAGATAAGCGCGTTTAAACATGCAAATTCTTCGATACAATAATTTATTATCCTATCGATCCTTAAAGAAAGCTTTGCTAGGCTTAAAATTAAAGTATATTTAAGCAATAAATGGGAGACTATTATGACAGAATAGGACAAAATCTGACTGACTGACAGAATGCTATATTTAAATTGACCTTATGGTTGAGTTTAGGCGTAACGTTGAAAATAGAGTGTCTTAACACTAAACTTTCTTTCTCTACTCTTCTATATGGGATAGAATGTCAAAGAATAAGTTGCCAACCGCGACTTTGTTCATGTGGAATTTATTCTTGCCTCCTCTAGTTACTAAGATGTGTGTGTAAAAGCAGACAAACAAAAATAAAAAAAAATCAGTAGTATTAGATATAAACGTAAGGAATATATTAGAAAGTCTGTATGTCTCTCTGCCCTTATGAAGAATAAAGTATTTAATTTAGAATAAAATTCAAATCGCTCGTTTCTTTCAATTTACACCACAGCTAAGTATAGGCCTCTGGTGTGTTTGGAGGCACATGCCCAGTTTGTTTTGTACTTTACGCAGATGGCCTCGTTCACCACAACGGAATATAAATGTAAATGTTAGATCTAAGTTTTTACACAAAATTACTTATTTTTAAAGTAATGTTTGTGTGTGTATGTGTATATATGATCAGATGTTTCAGGAATTTACATGATCTCCATTCATTCGGATGTCATTAGATTCTTCTTCTTCTTCTTCTTCTTCCCTTTATATATGGCGTTTCGAGTGTGCCAGTGGAGCACAATTCACTGCACGTTTATTTATTTATTTAGATTCACCAGTGGTAATTACAATAAAATCGCAAGTAATTTCTTAACTAAGTTGTTCTAAAACTAAATGCATTACCTTTTAAGGAGAATACCGCATGCAACAATAGAGATAGATATGTAACTATTTATACAAATATAATCTACAAAAAATAAAATGACAGTATTAGACATATTACTTAGAACGACGTTGCATCATTTCATTCTTTTAGTTTGATATTTGACATTTGATATTTGTAAGCTCCCTTGATTTAATAAGGTGTCAAGTTACGCTGTGCCGTTCCAACTATAAGACTAGTACTTGGTAGAAAGCAGGGTAATCTTTAAAAACCATATACACCAAAGAAGTAATTTTTGTAGTATTTTTTGTCACGCTGTATCCCGCATAAAGCAGGCAAGCATGACCTTGTCAAGCTCTGTTCTCAGATTTCTATTAGAAAAGACCATCGTGACACCGTGTGTCTACGTCAGACTGTAAAACGAGGTTGTAGGTTCTATCGCAGGGCTAAGAGCTATATTCATTTTTATTTTTTTTAATTCAAGAGCTTAGTGTTGTAATTTAAAATACGTAAAAGAAGGAAATCTTTATACATGAAAATAATTATAAAAAGAAGAGGCAAAATATTAAGAATTTTACTCCAAAGCAATGTAAAATTTAAACGTGGAAGTGCTTAATATTTTAGTAGCGCCAAACAAGTTTCCTTAAACTAGCGACGTAATCTAATCACTTCCGAATCAAGAAATTTCTTTAGAATTTATTCTTTCTTTCTAGCTACACAACTATATAAATAATATTAAAATTTAATCGTATCGAAGAAAACACGATGGTAGCGGGTTCGGTGCTTAATTTGGGGCATAATATTCAAAATATATTAATATTCTTGTATTGCTTACAGAATATACAATAGCTATTTTATTCGCTGTACAATAGAAAATGAAAGAAAAAAAAATTATATTCATTTTTAAAAATTAAAAAAACGTCTTAACGGCAAACAAAACAAAGCGCGGCGTTGAGTTTCACCACTCCAC
Source organism: Dione juno (assembly GCA_037127375.1). Classification (NCBI taxonomy): domain Eukaryota; kingdom Metazoa; phylum Arthropoda; class Insecta; order Lepidoptera; family Nymphalidae; genus Dione; species Dione juno. The sequence goes on along the minus strand of JAXRJS010000091.1, from coordinate 306,908 downwards.
TCGCATTGTTTCCAAACGGGGAACGAAGTGTCTCAACACTAGACACTGAAGCTGCTAAATCATTAAAACTATAATACAAAGTGTAGCCTCAATATAGAAAAACTTTTGTAAAAGTTAGCTTAGATATTAAGGAAATTCCGATTCACATTTTCTGTTTATTTCCGTTCTGGATCGTTGTAACACTATAATTTCGGTTAAACGTTCGAAGTTGTAATGTTTCGGAAAGCATACGGTTTGGAAAATTGTTTTTCTAAGTGGTAGTACCACTTAGAAAAAACATTTTCCAAACCGTATTATATTATTATATTATTGCATACTTACATTATATTATATTATATTATATTACATTATATTATATTATTGCATACTTAATATTGTTTTTTTTTTATTTTTCACTTTGACACTAAATCCTTCATATTTATTCTCCAAATAGCAGGATTGGTAGAGGTAACTTAGTGTCAAGACACTCCGTTTCCCGGTATATGCCCAAGTTCTGGGCACTGCGTGTTGAATTGCGGAACTCAACGATGTGCTTTATTGTACTAGAGCAACGAAACCCCCACCCTACATTGATATATATATATATATATATATATATATATATATATAATATATATATATATATATATATATATATATATATATATATATATATATATATATATATATATATATATATATATATATATATATATATATATATATATATATATATATATATATTTATTTTAGCTTCACAATATATCTCGGACAGCGAGGTAGGCAGAGGTGTCGTGTTAAGACATTTTTCACTATTCCAGGCATTGCATGTTGAGTAGCGAAACTCAACGCCGCGATTTGCTTCAAGTTCTCCCCAAGTGGAAATCGAACCTACAAACTGTCGCAATTACAGACAGACGCTGTGCCTCCGCGCCACAAAAATATTGTTGGCTTCGGCTCTTATATCCTTGAATAGACCAAATATATTACAATCCAACCCACGTCTTTCGGTCTAACAATTTATACTAACTAGACTCTCATACATTTTATTTCAGAAAAAAAAAAGAAAAAGATATTTAAAATATCTATATATTACGAAAATTATATCATATAGAAATAATAGGACCAAATAAAACCTTGAAACCAATCCGAAATATAGAGTCACCTACATAATTCAATATTAAATTGACAAAACACGTACAATCCAAAAGGCACTTTATTCTTATGGCATTAAGCATTATATTTGTGCAACATTTCGATACTATTCAACTAGCATCCCTTGAGACCTCTTCCAACCCTTCCCAGACGCATTCAAAAAGGAAAATCGGTGTATGGTTTTAGAATATCACCCCTGTAGTTTTTTACTGCCTATTGTTTGTAACATTTTTAACGGTTTTTTTTTGCATGTTTCTGTACGTTTTTCGTGGTATATTCTAGAATCAGTAGAAATGTACGATAGAGGTCAGTTAAAGAGACATCTTTTATTTATTTACACTTAATAATTACACATAGTTTATTATATAAATTACAAAAATACCCATTGAAGCCATTATTATTATCAGCCATTTCATTTCTACCTTTACCTTTGACTTAGGAAATGTATATGAATCATCATACAAATAATATAGAGTATATATTAAACTACACTTGCAAAAATGTCGCTGTTAGAAAAAAAAACAATTAGAACTATTTTTAGCATTTTTTCTATATAATATTAGGATAGAGTGAATATACCAAGTGTCAAAAAACTCAGATTTCAGCTTTCTTCTCAAATTCAATATATGACATTACCACTACAAACGAACATAACTGTAAAATTATATGAACTATAACACTGAAAGAAAACATATAAAAATTTAAACGCAGCGGGATTCCAACCCGCGCCTCACGGAAACCGTCCAAGCGCTCTGACCACTAAGCCATGCATTCTTCCTGACGCTGCGTTGAAATCCCTATAAGCTTTATACAACTTATTACGTTAAAATATTTACATCAACTTGCTTTAATTCTCTATCGAAATGACGAACAAAATGGGAAGACATATATATACGAATATATACGATACGATACGATATACGATAATATATACGATAATATATACGAATACCGATATTCTTTAAGCGGTCTATCGTGGCGGTGGCGCACTCAACAGTGGCGGAACCCAACGCTGCACCATTTTTCTCACGAAGTCTCAAAGCGGATAACAGAGTGTCTCGACACTAGGTTGTCACTGTCATAACTTTCCCACCTCATTTCCCACATCACTTTATGGTGGATAAAGCGTACAACTATATAAAAGAAAAAGTCCTATCATATTATTAGGAAAAGTATATTATTCAATCCAAGAATATTATATGGATATTAGTATGTCGAGTTAAGTACTGCTGATGCTTATTCGGGAGGCTAATCACAGTTGTAAGTATATTGTAAATTTACATTAAAAAGAGCAACTGTTGAGTTTCTCGCCAGCTCTTCTCAGCAGAACTGCCCTCTGAGCTGGTGGTAGCTTCTTGAAGGACTGACAATACTGACACTTATGTTAATTGACGATTCGAAAGTGCTTGCAATAGCCTATTTGAATAAAGAATATTTTGATTTTATGTGTGTAGTCTTGTACAATAAAGTATAATTAAAAAAAAAGAACAAAAAGTCCTTTATCAAATTCGAATTCACAACTTTCGTAAGCTTTCAGATTAATACAGACTGTACGATTATCAGGCACTCGACATTATAATTTAAACAGTTTCAACACAAAATTAATCACTTGACACGCCCCAATCCTTTAATCTTCAGGATAAAGGTTTGGAGAAAGTTTCATTCGGACTAAATCAAAGTCCTCAAAACTACTGGGTCTCACAAAGCACTATATCACCCTTTCATTTAAGACAGCCCAAGTTATTTAGCCAATGAAATATTTTTGCATATATTTGAATTTTAATAGCTGGTAAATTGTATTTTCTATGCTAGAAATAGAAATAGATAAAATAGACGAACGTCAAAGGTAGCTCGTGTTTTAGTTTTGATATTCAATTTGAAAATAAAGCATTTTAAAAAATGGACCGTTTGGTACATACAAAATTGAAGTCAAAATTAAACGATTTTACTAAAAATAAGAATAGATGCTTCAATATTTTGAACATCATTCATTTATTACCAGCGGTTCACTGAAATTCATGAATCAAACCTGAAAGAAAAGGCAAGAAACTCAGCAGGCTTTTCTTTCTTAATCTAGTAAGTAAAATTAATGATAATATAATTTCTCTACTATACGTATTTACATTTTTTTTGCTTCACGCTGTATCCCGTACAGAGCAAGCTACTGTATAGGAAATCGTAGGGTCTCTGTTCTCCAATTTTTGCCTTTCGAGACATTCCGTGTTGAGTGGCGGAACTTAACGCCGCACTTTTACCTTGTTGCTAGAGCGAAGAAAATGAAAATAAATCATTCTCTCCGAGCGAGAATCGAACCCACAAACCGTCGCGTTTACAGGCAGACGCTCTACCTCTGCGCCACGACGGTCCTCACGACCACCACCTGTCGACTAATTAAAATAATGTATATTGTGAATCCAAGTCTTTCATTTAGGTAAGGTAAGTTTACCGGCTTGTAATTTAAACTCATATATATATATATATATATATATATATATATATATATATATATATATATATATATATATATATATATATATATATATATATATATATATATATATATATATATATATATATATATATATATATATATATATATATATATTACGTAGAGTTTTTATTTATTTTTTTTGCTTCACGCTTTATCTCTAGCGTGTTAACCAGAGACAACGAAGAATAGAGAATTTAGAATGCATAAATAACATAACCCTGCAATAGTATATGAATTCATTAAAATATTAACAATGAGTAACTATCAATAAGCCGTTGTGACGCAGCAATACAACGTTTGACAGTAAACGCGATAGTTATGAGTTCGATTCTCGCTAAGGGAATAGTAAATCATATCATTTTCTCGATCTGCTAACAAGATAAGGCTTTAAAGACCGACTGAAAGACCGACTGACTGACTGACTGACTTGAAAGACTTTACCTACTTTCTATATGAGTAATAAGGAGTGAAGCTAAACACCTCATAGGAATCAAACCCGTAACCATAGTGTTTTAAGCCAAACACTTCTAAAACACCACTAAGGAATATCAATTAACTCAAATTAGATCAGACGAAAGGCACTTATCACAATCAAAACTGAAGGGGTAAAATGACAAATTGCTCCAAAATAAAAGCATTAGTTGAAAGGCTAATGCTAAGACAAAGCAAAGTATTGGTGACACCGAAAACCTTTTCACAGAACAAAACGTGACGCAAATAGGATTAATTGAGCGTCTATTGTCGTCCGGATCGAACGAGTTTTATTTGGATAGAGCTTAATTGGAGCTTATTAGGATTTTCATTCAATCATTCATTGATTTATTCATACAATTCACCATAGATCTGTATAAGGAAGGGAAGGTGTCAGAAAATTATGTACTTAATGTTAATTTACATTTATATTTGAAGCCCCTATATCTGCGTTCAGAACTACCTCTAATACTTGTAAAAAATATGACATACACAATTCTAAGTTAAGTGAAGCTTGAACGAATGGAAAATCTCTTAATTAGGTTCATATTCGAACTGAGAAAGTATGATCACGTAACACAATCCAAATGGCTAACTGTTAAAGACCTCCACCTCCTCCTCAATAGCGAGCACACTTCACCCCCCCCCCCCCCAGCACCTCCGTTCCCGTAATGACAATTTCCTAGATATCCCTCTTTCCCGAACCAAATGCTATGGAGACTCTTTATCTGTCAAAACAGTGAAACTCTGGAATGCGTTGCCGGAGGAAATTATAAGATCTCTCAGACAGTAGGAATATTTAAACGTAAGCTTAAAATGTACTATTTTGTACAGTATTCCTACTTAGAGTATTCAATTTGTATTAATTTATATACCATGGTCATGGACATAGACTTGTTATCTTTTATGTTTTATTAATATTATTATTTCCATTTGACCACGAGGCCGTAGCTGTTGTTGCTTTAAACGATTTGTCGCTTATGGCAGTGTATGGGAATATTAAAATCTAGTACTTAGTGTCATAGAAAACACATTATATTTTTAACCACAGTACCACAGACTACAGAGCGCCTGAACTATCTTATTAGTATAGGCATTATTTATGGTCACGATTCTAACGTGCAACAACAAGTAAAGTGACCACAACTTACATTATTGAACAGTATTCTGAAGTTCTGAAGTGATAATATTCATAATATTTTAGAATACTGCCTACAAACGCGTTCGGCCTAATATGCAACGTACTCAAAATGTAAACTAAAAATTTACAAACATTAAGGATCTGAACTGTCCTGAGTTGCTGTCCATAGTTACACGTGTCCTTAAATCCTTCTATATATATCTACATAAATACTCTAAAATCATGTCTCAATAATAAAAAGGAATAGTTTTATAATTCACCCCATCCATATTCATAAACACACACACACATATATATATATATATATATATATATATATATATATATATATATATATATATATATATATATATATATATATATATATATATATATATATATATAGTGTAAAGTTTTAAAAATATATATAAAATACATACAACTTTGTTACGAAAGGCTCAAATATAATTTCAGTGAACCCACAGTCCAGTACACCCGCCCAAATAGATTTACAGGATTAAACAAAAGGTCGTAGCGGTATACGTAGGAATATATCAAATTTATTATCTCAGTTGGACTAAGTTCTACATTATTAATACAGTGGCTGAGAGCATTCATTTGTGAATGCGAAATTAGATCTCACCTAGTTCCTGCATCATATATATATATATATATATATATATATATATATATATATATATATATATATATATATATATATATATATATATATATATATATATATATATATATATATATATATATATATATATATATATATATATATATATATATTTCGAAAAATCCACAAATTCTCAAAGGGAACAATTCTATTAATACGTACTATAAAAAGCAAGAAAATCGAACCCATAATCTCCATATTATACTATATATCCACTCCACTACTGGTTACATAAGCAAAATGCTCCAAATAAAGTGGCCCAGTTAACATCACTTACTTAATTAAAATATTGGTGTATACAATTTAATACTCCGTTATAAGTATGCTGGCGCACTTCCAAACATCTACGATACGGAACTAATTGAAATGTAATTAAGTAATTACTATAATTAAATAATTTTTAATTTTGTGACGTCATCGTGGTAGATATATCTGGATAGCGACTGTGTGTGGGTTTGATTCCCAAGAATTTTGTTTCGTTTATTTTCATTCATTGAGTTCCGCTAGTAATACGTATTTTAATTAATAGGTAAAACATATGAAAAAAATTAACGCAGCGGGGCTTGAACCCGCGCCTCATCACAACTGCCCAAGCACTCTGGCCATCATGCTGCGTCGAAATTCCTATATGATTTTTCAACTTACGCTTTCATTGTTAGCGTCTCTGTAGGGAGTTTTTTTATAAATGTCTACTATCCAAAGATCATTTGGCAAGAGAGAATGCTATTTTATTAAATATTTTTATTCAAATTTGATTTGAAATTAAATCAAATACCCGCTGCGTTCATTTTTTATATATTTTCTTTAAGTATTTTCTATCCTTAGTGTGAAAAAAGAAAAAAAAAAAGCGTTAGCGGAGTATCTTGATACTAGGGTCACTATTCACTCTGTCTACCCTCTATAGTGTATATAGAGCATAAAATAGTGAGTATATGTGAAAAGAGGTATTATGGAGACGAGAAGGAAATTTAATAGTAGCTGGCTAATCATAGTACTGCGTTTAGTTGCGAGAATAACCATTTGACAATTTTAAGAAAATCGAAAATCGCAGTATCATGACTTTGATCGTGCCGTCTGGTTGAAAAACTATCTAAATACAGAAATTTTTGAACGAAAAAAAATTCTTAGTTAAATTCTTGAAAATTTTAAAGTAAGCATATTTTAAATTATTACAATTCATAGAATAAATGTTAGAGAAATATATTTTTTTATTTGATAAAACGTCATCAAATCATATTCGTACATTCAATGTGATAAGATGAATCAAGTCATTTGTATTACAGTGGGGCAGTGTCTGACTATAAGCGCGATAGTCGCGGGTTCGATTCGTGGGTGGGGAATGACTTGGAAGAATCAATTACATTATATTTACCACATTCCCTGGCAAGACAAACCACGTGTTTAGATGGAAAGCTGAAAACTGAGTGTTTTGACACAAGGATCTTTGCTTACTCTGCTGTATGTTAGAAGTAGCGTGAAGTCAAAAAAATGTGGTTTAAAAATAAATTCCGTAAATTGTACACAAAGTCTTATAAGGTTTCGAAACCTTATACCTCAATCTGTTAACTTCTTAAGCACCTAAGTGTTGAAACAATATTACTAAGCGGATTTCTTCGATGTCAGCTTAGTTATGTAGGTCACTTACATTTATAATATAGTGGACTAAGAAGTCAGTGATAATAAAGCTATAGAGTAGTGTAATATAAAAAAAACCTTACTTTCGATTGGTTTACTTATCAACCTCTAGAGAGTTCACAGGTCTTGGCTCCATCATGAGACCAGCTCGATGGTTCCATATTATTTTATTATTATCCAAGCTGGGTATAACTGCCAAGTTTTATAATCATAGAATTATTGCGAGTGCATCGAATTTAGTTTTCTATATTTTATTACGTAGATACAAATAAATTGAACTGGAAAAAAGAATTTCAATTATATTATTTAAAAAAATATAACTAAATAATTTTATCAATATCCATTAGACTTAACTGAATCGGTACTAAATTTCATTCATATCAGCTTATCATTTATCTAATAAATTAATAGCACAGAATACATATATTATTACGCAAGCTTATGCATGAAGGTGTATAGCAAATTTTTGTTTGTGAGTGAAATTTTACTATTTTGTCTACTTAACAAACAAAAGTAATAAAAATCATTCGAGAAATTGTGACATTTATCATCATACGTCATCGACTAACCCACCTAATTTAGTAACACTTATCCAATCTATCATAGATATATTATTTAAATTAAGTTCAACTGTCATGCTAGAAAGGTCATAGCTAAATACAAGAAGAAGAAGAAGAAGAGGGTATGTCATGACACTGCCACACTACTGTATAGATTATATAATATACGTGACGCCAGCGATGAGCGCCAGCGATGGTGTCGGCACGGCTGTCAGGACCCCTCAACAAGGACCTTTTCTTTTTCTTGTCTTTATTTATAGCGTTTCGAGCGAAGAAGGACCCCCGAGCCTTATAAACGACTCTGTCCCAGTGCTGCCATTGCAAAATCAAGTGACGTCACGCTTACCCTCATACTAAATAATCAATTGACAAACTGTATTCAATTAAATTAAATTAAAATTAAATAATATCTTTACCACAGTCATACAATAATAAATGTACATACACAAATATACAATATACTAATCTGTTAAAATGTCCTTCCACTCTTAATAATAAAGCAAGTTAAAAAGGGGTCTATTTCTGACCAGAAAATCCAAAACGTATATTCTGTTCATTTTTCTTTATTTACGCCTTCAAACGTTTAACCAAAACTCGGTCGGGACGTAATTTCTTTCGCGAATGGTAGCGATAATAATAATTGAAGATGATTCGTGTGGTTCTATTGAATCACGCCAATTCACAAATTAATGCTGGCTAAGCTCTACGAGTCGGAGCTTTCGGAGTATACATTGCATCAATGCAAATTGTTTTTTAAGTCAGGAAAGCCAAGTTTGTGAAATGAATCGCATTTCATCATGTTTTTAGGAGCCATATTATATATATATATATATATATATATATATATATATATATATATATATATATATATATATATATATATATATATATATATATATATATATATATATATATATGTGTATGTATGTATATTTAGGGACTATATGGGAGCATTAAGAAAGGATTTCTCAAAATTCCAACGAGAACGCAACAAAATAGAATTTTACATTTCAAAGTCGCTACATCTAGTACGAGTATGTGTATGCTAACAAAATCATACTTATATTATTGACACGTGATAACGGCTAAAACGGATACCGGATTTCTCGGTACAGCACTTCCGTTACCTACGAAGCAATATGTTGGCAAGAAGATATATAATGGCCACTGCTTTTTATTAGATTTCTTTTAGTTTTCCATAACATACAGAAGATATATAGATAAAGTTCGATGCCATCATGGCGCAGTGGGACAGCGTTCGTGCTTAAATTATATTTAGGGTGGGTTCGTCAACATCTGTCTCGCCGTGGAAAAGAAAATTCTTCGTTCTAATTAGAAGATAAAACGCAGTGTTGAGTTACGCCACTCTACACACTATGTCCCGAACTACGACGGAAAGAAGAGAACTGAATACGGAATAAAGCGTGAAGCAACATTTTTTTGAATATAAAAAATCTTGAACGTGCAATTTTCACGCTTCACGCGATGATACCTAGTAATTGCAATCATGAGAGTGATTCTTCAGTTGGAATCGCGTCTGACATCATAACTTTTAACGAACCGCTACAAAGCGAATAGCGTTAGATGTGTATATATGTATGTATGTATGTATGTATGTTTGTGTGTATACATGTATGTATATATGTATGTATATTTGTGTATGTATACGTATATAAGTATGAAATTTTACTAGTAAAATGAGCCATCTGAAACATATAAGTATATATCGAGAATTGTCTGTAGCAAAATGTTGAGTCAATAGGTCCAATAAAAATATATAAAAATTCCATGCTAGCTTACTATCTAACCTAGTGTTAAAACACTATGTTCCTCAACTCGGAGCTCAAAGCCGCGCTTTATCTTTCTATCACAAAATGGTGTAATAAATGGAAATTAAGTCATTTTTTCTCCTCTCATGGGAATCGAACCCACCACGGTCGCGTTTACACAACGAGCTTACATCTATATCCAATAAAAATAAACCAAAAGCAGCCGAATCCAAAGAACATTATTATCGCCCGCATCACGTTATCACTACGCCGGAGTGTGTAATAGCTCAAACGGACCGGAAAATTTCGAAGCGTTCCCGCACTTATTTTATACCAAAGTTGTGAGGAAAAACAAATGAGGCTCAGTAAAAAGGTTTTCAAGAAAGTTTCTCTTGGAACGATTTATGTGACAGTGTCGAATATTCTTATTATGATATGATACACACGGATGTATATATATATATATATATATATATATATATATATATATATATATATATATATATATATATATATATATATATATATATATATATATATATATATATATATATATATATATATATATATATATATATATATATATATATATATTTTTGGACGGTTTCCAAGAGGCGCGTTTTCAAATTTTACTAGTATAATTTATTTCTATCTTTAAAAATATATATTAGTAGAAATACTTAAAGAAAACATACAAAATTGAACGCAGCGGCATTTGAACCTGCACCTCACGGAAACCGTCATCACGCCGCGTCGAAATTCTTACAAGCTTTTAACAACTTATTACGTTGTTAGCTGCGTTAAAATTTTTGTATGTTTTCTTTAAGTATTTTTTCTATCCTTACTATGAATTAACTCTTTAAAAATCATTAAAATACACATTAGTAGTAAAAAATTGAATAACACGTAAAAATAAAATAAGATTTAAATTAGATTATCATAAATATTAATAATAACAATATTATCTTCACGCTTAAGCCCGTGTAACAGGGTAAATAAAACTTAGTACCAATAGATTCCATTTTCAATTTTATACTCAGTTTCGAAACTGTATGAGGTAACTCCAATATGTCCTACTAAAGCGGAAAATATAAGGCCCTATAACATCTCAACTGTCTCTACTACACAAGTGGAGGTCCATTGCCAGGAGGGCCCTACCCTAGTGAAGGTCCATTGCCAAGAGGACTCTACCCTATACAAGGATCCTAACCAGGTCACCATTGCCTGCACAACCACGAGCACTTTGCCAAGAGTAGTCAGATACTCTTGGCAAGAGATAACATCTGCATTTATCCGTGTGTATCACAGTACAATATACTCGTAGAAGTTTCTTCGCTCCCGACTCCCGAGGCAATATCGCGAATGTCTTTGTATTTTGGTTGATTGTCGGATTAACGCTAAGGCCCATCATATAAACTGTGATCCTTATTGTTGCCAATATTTTTATTATGAGATATGTTAAACTAGCTGGTGTTCCATACTTTGTTTGTCATTTTTATTTTTTAAGTTTAAAAAAAAAATCAAAATTGTTTATATTTGTACAAGCTTATATAGGGATGGTTTTACTATAGAGTCTTTCTTAAGTTTTTTTTTAGTTTACCGTTATGTCCCGCACATAGCAGGGTAGACAGAGGAAAATGTAGGCAGAAGGAACCTAGTGTCAAGACACTCCGTTTTCCACTTTCCGTACTTCGAGGCTTGCGCGTATTGTGTAGCTCAACGCCGAGCTTTTTGCCTTGATACCAGAAAATATGAAAATAATTATTTTTCCATGAGTGAAAATCGAACCCATAAACTGTAGCGTTTACAAGCAACTGCCCTTGCCTCTGCGCCACGACGGTACTGATCTCCACCACTCAATACTCACTAAAATTGGGTAGAAACTGATGAGCGGAGTGTCTGAACTCTATGTAACAGTAGGATATCATTAGTTAGTACAAACTAATGTCTAAAGTAATGTGAACTAATGTATTACCTAATAGAAGATACGGATCATGTGTCTACGCTATCTGTCTATGCCAGATGCATAGACAGATATAGACACAGATATAGAGGATATGATAATATAAAATTAGCGTAAGAAAAGAATGTCATATAAAGAAGGCGGATATATAAAATATATGCACACATACATACATACATGGCTTCACGCTTTATCCCTTGCGGGATAGTTGGAGAGAACGGAGCGCCAAACGCCGCAGCGTCCCTGCATACCTCTTTCGCCTCGTCCACTGTCACTGACCTCTTCATACATGCCCTCCGAGGGGTCCACATGCTTTTTACGCAACCTCCAGTATCTTCAACACTGTGTGTACATATATAAAAAAATTGCACAAACATTTGCTGTACTATGTGGGGTTCGTGTTTTTTGATCTATGACCAATTTGTCTGTATAAAATGAAAATATACCTTACGCTTGAGTAATCGTAGAAAATTATGATATTCAAGTTAAATGTGCAGTTATATATGAGATAATCTTTCTAGAACTAGGCTAGGCTAGTTTAGTCCTTTTAGCAAAGCCTAAGTCGGAACTTTTTATAATAACAGTATAGAGATAGGAGCTTTTAGAGCTTACATATATTAAGTAGTGCTTAATTGACGTCTTAGTATCGCAGTTAGATAGTGAGATGGTCCTGGGTTCCATCCACGCTAAAGGAATAAATATTTCCCTACTTAAGTATTGTTTTTAACAAAACAAAGTGTAATGTATTAGATCATCATCAAAATACGCTTTCTCTTACAAAAAATAAAAAAAGTATATTTTTTTATAACGAACCCAAAAATGGATATCGTATCTGCAACCACTAGAGTACTGTACGTAACCACTTCACTACAACGGCCTATATGACTTACACTGACAGAAAGCTATTTAACCATTTGTTAAAGCTCCAGCCATTAAATACTAGTAACGTATAATTTATATCAACATATGAAATTTCAACTCGCACCAGGTAGAGCTAGAGCGATGACCTACTTCATGTGAAAAACTTTTGGAGCTTTACGAAAGTAAATTTTGAGGGGGTTATTATATAATTCAGTAGCTTCTTTTAGGATTTTTTAGTACTTTGCGCTATAGTAAAAAAAAAATAATATTTAATTGTTTTTTAGTTTTTAATTTATATTTACGTTAATGTGTTGTGTAAGTTGTTTTGTATTCAAAAGGATTTTCCTAGGCAAAGTAGATTGTGATGATTTTATATGATAAATCTTATTTTTTTTGCAGTTTCACGCTGTATCCCGTATATAGCAAAAAAACAGACAGAATTTAGAGTTAAAGCACTTCGTTTCCCGCTTTCTGCTGAATTACCAGGACATTGCGTGATTAATGGCGGAACTCAACGCCGCATTATTAATGTATTATAGTAAGTTACATTCACTTCCTTTAAAGAGTACGTAAATATCGACACATTTTTGACCTATAATCATTTTTGTCATTGAAATACTAATCTGGTCTAAATACCAAAGACCTAAAGTCCAATTACTATAGACTACAAAGGAAATAAAAAAACATACCTCACAAACCATGTATGTATACAAAATCATTACTTTTAAAGGGAATATCTTCATTCTTACGTACTGTATGTAAAAATATTATAACATATAATCGTGGAGCAACCGCTCAGGTTCGATTGCACTTGTTATTAGAGCAGGGGAACAATTCGTATCCCAGCTATTAACCCCCCCCCCCCATTCCCACTTAACACGCTATCACGTAAATTGAGTGGAAAGCGGGTAACGGAGTATCTTAACACTAGGTTCCCCGCTCTGCCTACTCGGCTATGCCAGATACAACGTGAAACTAAAAAAAAATATTAAAACAATTTTTAATACATTCTTGCCTATAAACAAATATTCCATAAGCTCGATATTTCATTTATATTAAGTCAGCCTCATAGAATTTATCCTTTCAAAGACACTTTTCAGAAGCCTTCTTAATATTCAGCTTGCAAACGCTCGGCTACCGAAGAAATATGTTGGCAATCACACCAGTATGAAAACGAGGAGAAAATGCCTTTATTGTTAGTTCTAATGCCGTTTTTTTCTTAGAGAATATATGAAAATGGATTTGAAATGGAATTTATGTATTCAATTGATTTATCGATAGTGATCAGGGATATTAATTTTAAGCCATATATAATACTTACCTTTGACCTTTAAGTCATATATAATAATGCCTACATCTGAGTCTTAGATATTTAATTTCAATAGAATTTTTATTTTATGACGTTTGAAAGTTCAATTTAAGTATCATTAAGTTTGTTTACATCAAATTTAAGTTAAATTTAAGTTTTACTGGACATAAATAGAAAAAAGATCGTTTTAAAGTGCCGCCCGCAGCTTTTAAGTGAACTTAGTCATCCTTTTCATATGATTTTTATTTACAAGCCGTTACAATCGAAATTGTTTTATAGTATATCATATTATATATTATGTTTATATATGTTCTTTTTTAGTAATTTTTTGTACGCCTAATCTTTTATTATATGAAATGTTATGTTAGTTATATTTGGTGGTCATGAGTTCAAATCCCATGTAAAGGAATGATTTATTAAATAATACTGTAATTAGACAGACAAAGCACACGTTAAGTTATTTTTCATGAAAAACAAGAATTTTAAGGCTTTTTTATTTTGAACACGTAAAATTATAGAAATACGAGTATATGAAGTTTGTGGTATTAGCATGGTAGGCACTCTCTGTCTTTGATAACTTAGTTTTCAAATATTTCAAAAATCTACAAGTGCTAAATATCAGCAGGAAATGCCTTAAATATGTTTAAATATCTAGACAATAGAGATATAATAATTACGGAGTTCCGCAAGGCTCGATTTTAGGCCCCTCGATTTTAGGAAATTGACCTAAATGGATATCTCACTCTCTATGCAGATGACACCTGTTTGTTTTACTTTGAGACCTCTATAAACAATATCATAACACAAGCTCAAGAGGACTTAGATAGGTTGTATACATGGTTCTAATATAACTTTTTTCTTTTAACAATAAATATCTCTAAAACAAGTTGTATAGTTTTTAAAGCTAAAAATAAGGCCATTACACAACATAAACCGCTAACTGTTAATAATTTCCCAATCAAGCAAAAACCCTGTGAAAAATACCTTGGACTAATTATGGATAGCATTACATTGTCGTGGAACGCCCATATAAATCGTATTATAGGCAAAGTTCCAACACTGCTAGGATCGCTGAGTACCATTGTAAGATATATCCCTGGCAAAATGCGCTACATCATTTATAATACTTTAGTTAAACCTCATTTACTATATTTGGATAAACCAATAGCTCAAAACAAACTTATTAAATTAATATTTATCTATCCGCGCTTAACATCAACCAAAAAATTTTACGAAGACACAAATATTATGACAATTCGCCAACTGTACGTTTACAATACATATATGTGTTCATATACGAAAGTACTTAAAAAATACTTATATAGCAATATATCCTTTATTAAAATACAAGACGCTAGTAGTCGTGATATAAATTGACAACGATTACTTAATTATTGTATCTCAAATATTGATCTCAAGCAAGTGGTTTGAGTCTTATTGGCAATAAATATTTTTAAACTCATACTGATTCGATTGTGTCGTGTCGCGGAACTCAACGCCGCCAACCAACGCCTTCATCTTGTTAGCGCATTGACCACGATGGAGTTAGTAAATGTTATAATATTAGCTACTCTTTATATTAAAATTTCTATAGAAACGTTTAGCTAATTTGTAATATTTAAAAGCAGTTTCTTTTCATTTTTATTATATAAGATCTAATCTGGTGACAGTGCTCTCCGTTTTTCCTTTTATTTAAATATAAAATATAAATAAATTACACAACCAAGTCAGGCTCATTCTCTAACAGTTCTTATCTCCCATCGCGCATACTCTTATCACGGCCTTACGTTAGGCAGGCGGTCTTTTATCTTATTTATTTTTATGAACCGCAATGGCGAACATTTCAACGCTCGGGTCAGCTTTATATACGGACGGTGAAGTGGAGGAATTCTTACTTGTAATAGCCGTGTGAATATAATGTTAGGATAATTTGAATATGTTAAGTATCTTTGTGTGCATTTAAATATTTTACATATTAATTTTTGGTTGTTAATTGTTTTTAAAGTGTTATTAAACACTTAAGACAAAAATTTTGTAAGATATATTCATAATTGGTCATCGTGTATATATGTATGTACGAAACAAAATTTGACATTGACTTGATTATATATATATATATATATATATATATATATATATATATATATATATATATATATATATATATATATATATATATATATATATATATATATATATATCTCGCATCATCATCGCATCATTGAACCTAATTTTTTATATCTTTATATTCGCAGCTGTATATCTATTCAATATATTTATCGATCTATCTTTCTATATATCTATCTATCTATGTCATGAAATTTTATGTAGGCTAGTTTTTGCAGTTCAATTGGCAAGAAATACATATTTTATCATAATACAATATTTTATATACGATATTGCTTTGTACTAAAGATCAGAATAACTAGAAAACTAACACAATTTTATTTCGTTTCTTTATATTTTAATAATAAATAAGTGAATAAATGAGGACCGTCGTGGCGCAGTGGTACAGCGTTTGACTGTAAATACAACGGTTGTGGGTTGGATTCCGACTTGAAAAAACTTTACCTACAGGAAGCTACCTGCTCGGAAGGCAGGTTCTGCTGGTCGGTATTTTTTAAACTAATATTATTATCTTCTGTTCGATTTACTTAGTAGCTATCTATTGACTTAATTTTTGCTTTGGCTACCATCCAAAGAAAC
The DNA here is from genome assembly GCA_037127375.1 of Dione juno. Lineage (NCBI taxonomy): Eukaryota > Metazoa > Arthropoda > Insecta > Lepidoptera > Nymphalidae > Dione > Dione juno. The sequence continues at coordinate 290,207 of JAXRJS010000091.1, read as the reverse complement.
AAATATATGTTTTTTTATTAAAACATTATAGAGCGCCTATAAAATGTGACGTTTCCTTTATAAGATACTGACAGGTCACCTCAGTAGTACCGCATTTCAAACAAAAAAAGAATTGCTCAAATCAGTTTACAAATGACTGACATAAAAAAAAAATATATACCTAACATGGAACCTCCTCCTTTTTGGAAATCGGTTAATAAAATTTAACATAACTTATATTTCGAATAGTTTTAGTACACTCTTATATACGAACGTTAATCTTATTTCATCTGCTTTACTCGTTGGATGGAAAACTCCCAGAGACTGTTTCAAATAAAATTTTATTTCAAAACTTTAGATTACAAGTTTTTTTAAAGGAATCCCGTTTTTATTGCTTATTTGCGTCATTTCTTATTATTTTAATACAAACTTCTTCTAGAATATATGGAATTGAGTAAATATTTTCACTTATTTTGTTTTAGCTTCACGCTGTATCCTGCATATAGTTACTAGGTTAGTGCTAAGTTTTCCCGCTAACCACTCAATTTTCGAGAAATTTCTTATCGATTGGCGGAACTCCACGCCGCGTTTTGTCTAGTATAGCGAGGCAATAAAAACAACTTAATCCTCCAATAGGAGTGCGAAATAAACGTCGTGTTTTAAATCAGACGCTATATATATATATATATATATATATATATATATATATATAATATATATATATATATATATATATATTTATAAAAAATATATTACGAAAAGCCAAATAAAATTCACGCACACTGCATTGAAATTACACGGCATGTTCAACAAAATTTTCCTTATGACAAAAAATGGAATGGCTGGCATTTAATTCCTTTATCACAATCCGCACAAGATAGCGCTTTTCAATATTATTTTTCAGTGTCACTGTCAAGAAAACGATAAGGGATATTAGATTTTTTTTTATATTAAAGGTAGAATTTCTTGTACGGTACGAGCTTTCTTGGTACGAAAGTACGAGCTTTTGTTCAGGGAATTTCAGATATTGAATTCTAGACATATATATATATATATATATATAGATATATATATATATATATATATATATATATATATATATATATATATATATATATATATATATATATATATATATATATATATATATATATATATATATATATATATATGCCATTTGTAATGGTACAGCATCTGACTAAATATGATGATTGCAAAATCGAAATAATTTAATTAATTATATTATTACTGTTTTTTTTTATTATTGTTTTATCGTTAAATTTATTTATTATTTAATTTAGTTATATGTGTTGTGTCCCGCTACTTAAAAGAAAAGCAGACATCGTGTCTATATTTTTTGTCTGTTTAAAAGAAAAACTACGCAGTTCTTAGTAGTTTTAATTTAATTTTTTATTAGTATCGATAAATTGTATTAGTAAGTAAAATGTTGCTTCGAATCTCGTATCTTTTGATTGTTTTGACTTAGAAGTGTAATTCTACTTTTTCTTTAATTAATTATAATTTTTAAATATTTATATTTATTATTAAATTAGCTTCACCCTGTATCCCGCACATGACAGGATAGGCAGAGGGAACCGTAGGAACCTAGTGCAAAGACACTCCGTTCCTCGATTTTTAAATACAATTTTTCTTTAATTGCGTCAATGGGATTATAGACCTTATTACATGCTAATTTTGGATTTCATCTGTTGATGGTCTTGAGACACGCTCTTGAGAGAAATGATCTTGACAGAGAGACAGACAGTCACGTCCTAGAACGGTTCTGTCTTATATATCTTAAAAATTTTAAAATATTTAATAAATAACCATTATCTTAAGCCAAACGACCATTCTTATGAATTATTTTAAATAGTGGAAATTCCATTTCCGCTAAGGAAAATATAATTATTTTCAATTTTATTCGCTCTGGTATTAAGACAAAGCGCTTGGCTGAGTGCCTCCACTCAACAGACCATGTCTCGGAAGGTGAAAAGTGGGGAACGGAGTGTTATAACACTAAGTTCCCTCTGCCTTCCCTACTATATTTATGATACGGGGTTAAGTTATAAAAACACATGTCAGAAGTGAAACTTCTTTGGAAATCTAATTTTTAAATATACTAATCTAATGATTTCGGAGACTTGTGAGCGAGGAAAATTAAATTATATTAAATAAATTATTATTTTTGTAAAAAATATATCAAACTTAATTATTTTTATTTTTTTTGGCTTTAGCTAATGAATAATTGTTATTTAGTATTTAATAATGTATTAACAAGATAACCAAAAGTTAACCCGATGCGAATCGTCTTATATGGAAACTTCGCCACTGAAAAAACGTCCTACATCGTTCATATAGCATTATAGCGTTTCATCTGAAATGCTTTTACCTTCATGTCCGCAAAGAACTTTCACTTTAAAAAGATGCTTAGATAAAAATAAAATTGGAACAAACATTTGAGAATTTACTTATAGCTCAATGAGAACAAAATGGCTTAATATTTTTTTTCCTTAGTATGTGCATAGAACTAAAAAAAAAATTAAAAAAAATAATAATAACAAAAAAAAAAGAAAAAATAAAAATTACATTACGTTTTCAATATCTAAGTATATCTAAAAAGTTATCTTTGAGTTAAATCTAAAGTGACTTTAGGTATACTCGAAACCGGTGCAAAAATCATCACGGCCTCAAACGTTTCTGATTTGCATAAGCTACTTCTCAACGAGGGTTACGGATTCCATTTCCTAGGGACATATTTCTATTATGCTATTTCAGTTATTTAGTATTCCGTGTGTGTTTCATGGATTTTTCGGCTAAACTTGACATTTTCTGTGGTTTTCCTTGATATATTTGTAAATGTATTTTTTTATTAATATGTCATTTATAATATTGATCGCGGCGTTTAGTTACGTATATACGTACAAGTAAATATAGTCTTGAGATACTCTGTACTCCGCTATTCTCAATTTTGAGTGAGTCGCGGAACTGAACGCCGCGTTTTGTCTACCAAAATGGGGAAATGGAAAAAATCATTCCATTGAATCCCCACTAAGCCCACAACCCTCGTGCTTATACTGACACGTGGTCCCGTTGTGTCACGACGGCTTTAATATATAGAGTTGGGAATCTCTTGAAAAAAGTCTTAAAAGTCTTAAATGACAATGACTATAGAAGCAATGAAATTATCATTGGTATTGAAAGGGAACTACTCTGAAATATTATTATTAAGTAATTTATGTCATTTTATGCAAATAACGTAGAACCTCTGTCCGAATACGGTTTACGTATGTTTCGGTGTTTTTTTTATAAAGAAAACCTGTAACCACTTCTGGTTTCTAACAATATATTAAAATCTAATAGTATAAGTAACCTACATATTTGGTTGCCCCATGGGCTCCTCTATCTTCTAATGAAAGTTGAATAGAAATCAATTCAGCTTTTTTGGAGATTATCCCCGATGAACGGAAAGATAGACGGACAGACAAAATTTTAAAAATGCTTGTATAAAAATTTTAAATATTCTTATAGTAGAAGATGACAATGACAACTGATAATAATGAGTATTTAGTGACTCTGTAATATTAGGCGTATATTTATACTCTGTATACTATACACTAATTTGATTCGCCCACCACTTCGTCTGGGTGAGATCAAAGTATAATGACAAAAATGTATCAACAAAGCAAAGGAAACTATAAATAAATCTGTAGGAATAAAAAATATAAAAAAAAAAGAATATCCATTACTACCGAGGTAGCGAGAGAACCAGAATACTGTATCCATAAATATCTGCGTACCTCTTCCGCCTCGTCCACCGACCACCGACCTCTTGAAGTCTTGACATATAACCTACGAGAGGCCATAGTGCTTTTTACGCGACTTGCCTCCAGCATTAATTATGTAGACATTTTATTTATATAGTTATTTTATATAAACTAAAATTTCATACAAGAAACATAGTAAAATTTTTTTTTAATAACAGACATTAAATCCATATGAATGTGTACATGTCGCTCAAAAAGCGTGTCACACGAAATGTATGAAAGAACCACAATATACAGAGGAATTAAGACACCGCAATGCAAAAGAACTTCGCTGTTAACGTTAAAATGAAACCTAGATTTTGTCCTTGGAAATATAAATGTACTGGGTTTTCTTGAAATGTATTCTTACGAATATATGCAAGTAGACGGTTTTTGTGTGTCAGAATTTTGTTTGTTTTATGAAATTTTCAATTTATATTATTGTAATTAACAATACTTGAAGCCGTTGTGGTTCAGCGGTATAGGTTGTGGGTTCGATCCCCACTCGCATGAATGAATTATTTCATTTTCTAGCTCTGGTAAGAAGGCAAAGTATGGCGGTGAGCTCCGCCACTTAATATGGAATTTCTCCAAAATTTGGCGGAAAATGAGGAGTGTAGTGACTTAACACTAGATTACCTCTGGTCTATTTTGCTTTACGCGGAAAAAAGGGTGAAGCATGTTTCTTGCAAAGATTTTCTAATTTAATAAAAAAGTTAAAAAGAAAAAAAATACAATCTACTTTAGATAAATACAAAGAATAAAAGTTTCGCTTTTTACTAACAAACATAACAAAGTTTCCTATAAAAATTAACACAATTACAATTTTAATCAGTCTTCCGTTTTAAAATGGTATTCCCGAAAGAAGTATGAGCATTTAACTCCAATTTGATTGCTTTTATGTTTTATTTTAAATTCCAATTACTCGAGTTCGTAAAGTGTAGCACAAGTTATTTATTTAATTAAACGTTAATAAAGCTAAGTGACGGTTGACGTGTATGAAATATTGTATCGAAATATATAGTATAGTATATATATATATATATATATATATATATATATATATATATATATATATATATATATATATATATATATATATATATATATATATATATATATATATAATATGTATATATATATATATATATATATATATATATATATATATATATATATATATATATATATATATATATATATATATATATATATATATATATATATATATATATATATATATATATATATATATATATATATATATATATATATATACATACATTACATTACGTTACATTATTGTAATATTACCTTATAGAAAAAAGTTTTTCATTTACCTAAAAGTTACTATTCCTGGACAACAAATCTCGTAATTGACGTGTTCGTACATAAATAATGGAAATTGGTCCCAAACACTTGAAAGCCCTGAATATCAATTGTATCGGAAAAGCTCTCGGAATTCTTTGTAAAACTATTTCAACTACATTGTAAAAGCTTTTTGATCACGATTTCGTTGGTTTTTGGTGACGGTCATACTGTTGTGTGGTTGATGGGGTAGCGGATTCGATTTTTGCTATTCTTGGAGTAGTAATTCTATACTTGTACTTGTTTGTAACGAAAGCTCAATATAGGACAAATAAGTTTTGTCTAGCTACTATGTTGTATGATTAAGCTTATTTTAAGGTACAAAGCTATAATAAATAATAATAAAACAGCCAGCCAGTCAATAGCGTCTGTCTGTAAGCGCGTCGGTTGTCAGTTCGATACTCACTTGAGCTAGTGAATTATTTCATTTCCTCGCTCTGGTAAGAAGAAAAAGTTTTACGACGAGTTCCGCACGCAACGACTTACAGTCTACTACTCAACATTCTATTAAATGCATGCAGAAAATACATAACGGAGTGTTTCGACACTAGACATCTCTCCTTACCCTGATATGATATAAGGGTAAATGCATGCAGAAAATACATAAAAGGAGAAAAAGAGAGCTTTATGTTATGCAATTTGCGGTAATTCCTATATAATTCAGTGTTACTTATCTTACTTAGCTTAGCTAGGCTATGGTACTATCAAATACGTACAAAATTTTATATTCTTCCTTGTAGCAAGGCTTTGAAGTAAGCATCAGAAGGGATTAAGCACACTTAGGTGTAGCTCTCAAGATGGCTCACTCGACAAAATCTAATCCTTAATTTTTCTTGCTCAAGGAACTTTATCTCGTATTTGGCTTCACACGATGGGTCTAGGTAAAATTTTATTAAAAGGACTGCCAATTTGCTCGGCTTGGCCCGCTTGAACTACACTATTATTTGTTACTTACATATGACTATATGACTTTATGATATACATCAGAATAGCAGAATAGCACTGCAAAGTTACATCAAAGTTCAGTAGTTCTTACGTGAAAGCAGAACAAACATCCATACATACAAACTTTCACATTTATAATATTACTACTTTACTTAAGACACTCAATGAATTTATCAAATAAAATACAACATCGTTCCGTTGCCTAGGTGAGAGAGACCATCGTCAAAGGCATAGCCTCTGCCTGTAAGCGCGACGGTTTGTAGGTTCGATTCCCACTCGGAGAAAATGAATGGTTTTCATTTTCTTCGCTCTGGTAACACAGCAAAAAGCGTGGCGTTGAATTGTGGCGGAACTCAACACGCAATGCCTCCAAACGGGAACTGAGTGTCTTAACACTAGGTTCCTACGGTTCCTATAAAGCGTGAAGCAATTTTTTTTTTAATACAATTATTTTTAATGGACATATTATTTTATATTGTTACCTTAATTCACATTCCAGCTTACTATAAAAAGCTTACACTCTTATCACAGTAAGTAGACAGAACACAGACAAACATAAGCTTTATATATTTCAAATTTATACCGTATTTAAGTGTCATTCTAGTATTACTATCATCGTCCATACAGTTCAACTTTACAACTGAGTTTAAATAATTTTTTTTAAAATGTTATACGAAAAACCTTTTTAAACCGTTGATCATTCCGACATAAAGCGATCCAAAGTTAGCTGTCGGTCTCAGAATCCGACAGGATTCATTTCGTATCGAAATGAAAAAGTCTATTTTATTTTTGTACGAGAAACTCTACTGGCAACGTGAATGGGCACATTTGTGGTTGAACTATACGTAAGTTGAATATTCATTGTTATATACTGTGTATGGATTTGGGTTGGAAATCGAGTAATTCAAATGTTTAAAAATTCAAATTCTAATTTTTCAGCGTACATGCAAGCTATGGAATGATCTACCTCCTGAGGTTTTTCATGTGCAATATAATTTAGGGGTTTTCAAGCGTCCTGTGTACAGTCATCTTCTCCAACATATAGGTTGGCAACGAATTCACATACTCGCAGGTTGTAGATGTCTATGGGTGAGGGTGTCCATTTCACATCAGGCATCACTTCTGCTCGCTTGACTTCTTATAACATAAAAAAATCTAATAATTTGATTAAAAATAAGAATACATGATTAATGTTTTTAAATCACCGGTTCTCTAAAGTCAATGCCTAAGACCGGAGAAGAACCGGCGCAAGAAACTCAGCGGCACCTTGAAAAACTATAGGTTAAAATAAAAAAATATGATATATATAGCCCATTTATCTATGACAGCTATAGACTATACTTTATTATTTACATTGTGTTAGCCGTTTCGATGTAGCGCATTATACCTGCTGAATGTGTCATGTGTCAAATACATTTTTTAGTTCTTTGATTTGACCAGGCAGGTAAAGCTGGAGGTAAAGCTATATAATATAAAAGATGACTGACTCATACTAATGTAATATACATTATAGATTAATTACTGTGGAAGATAATGACAAAATTAATGACCAAGTTAATAAGACAAGAATTAGTTTTATATATTTTAAGATCTAGGTCACGTGGCTGTAGCAAATTTTTTAGATTCATGCATATAGTTGGATAGGCAAAGGGAAACCAGTGCTAAAATCGTATTAGGTATTGGGTGGCGGAACTAAACGCCGCTTTTTGTCTTGTTACCAGAGCGAGGAAATGATAATCAGTTATTCCCCCGAGTGGAAGTCCTCACGTTGAAACACCAAGGATCCCTAATTCTGACTTGTAGGGGAGGGAACGAATTGACATACTACTAAGTAGTCTATGTTTAACTAACAGGCAATTAAAAATCATCTAGATTTGGTTCAAACCAAAATTTTATACTTTCGCTATTAAAACACATATACTATATCATATTTTGTTTAGCTTCACCATACATCCCGAATATTGTCAAGAAGGCAAAGGGGCACCATTGTGTATTGAGAGCAACGCCGCGCTTTGCTTATAAGAGCGAGGAAATGCAAATAAATTCCCCCGAATGGGAATCGAACCCGCAACCGCCGCGTCTACAGTCTCGCTGTACCGCTACACCACGATGGCACCAGTAGTATATGAATTTGAATTTCTTTTTGTACAATATTATTGAAGCGTTACGGGACAATGTTTCGTTTTAATCAACGCTTCATTAAACCAATTAATATTTACGCCGATATGTTCTTGACGCGATCTCCATTAGCGGGAGAACTTGTTATAAGTTATAACAAGCGTGTAAGAGTTTCGACGTAGCTCGATAAGAACTGGCTTAATTGATTGTGAAGGGAAGGCTCCCAAGAGGCGTGGGTTCGGATCCTGGTATGATCAAATTATTATACATTTCTAAATATTTTCCTTTTTTTTAATATGTAATTAGTGCGTTTACAAAATGCTTTTTTCTAATATCGATTTTAAGATTTAATAAAAATTATTATTTAATTGTAACTCTAAACCGTATATGATTAGAATCAAACCTATGACCTCTCAGAATTAACTATATTATCAACCATATCAAAACCATGAACCGTTACAGTAAATTTGTACGCGGTAGAAGTTAAAGGGAGGGAGGAAGGTCTAACAGCGAAATCTTTCTATAATTTGCTAAAAGAAATCGGCCTGTCTAGATTTATAATAAATTCTAGAACCTACTCTGGTGGTGGCACTAGTAAAATCATGTAGAATTTGGTTAGCTATTAAGAGGAGGTGAACACATAGAGTATATAATATAGAGTTCTAAATATTTTTATTAGTCTTTAACAGTGTTACCGCACTAAGGAAAAAAATATTTTTTAGAAAACATAAATATTATATATTATATATATTTTTAAACATAAATATTATATATATTTTTATAATAATACTGAATTTGGCTACGTTTAAATTTTTTATATGTTTTCTGAAGAGTATTAAGAAGTATTTAATTTCTTTCAGATTTGACGTTCCAAAAGCTGTTACATCAAGCTTCGTTTAAAGGTAAGTAACGTTTATTACTTTTTTATATATTTAAATATTTTAATGCTTTTTTTATTAGATGGCGGAGTTAAAAAATGCACTCTATGTAGTACTGTTCTAAAATACAAGTTTTCTTACTTGATGGATAATAGATATTAATGGAATTCGAACCTATTATCATTAGACTATTAAGCATACTAAAGCTTTAAGAAAACTTTAGCTTTACATTTTTTTATGTGAGCTTACGGCAGTATCACCATCCCTCGTTTAGCAGAGAAAGCCTAGTGTCAAGACCTCCGTTGTCAATTGATTTATCAAGAGGCGGAACTTAATTATCTTCTTGAGATTCTTTGAGGTCTTAATTGAATGATAAAATAAAAATAACTCATTCCTTCTAATGATAATCGAACCCACGACCGTTTTGAGTCAAATGTTGTAGCGCAGTACGACTGTATTACATCATAAAGTAAATTATATACGTATAATAAACGTCTCAAGTTAAGGCGACTGTTTCCGAATTCTGAGACATCGGTGTATCTCTATTTCCTTTCGTCGATGTTATTATTTTGGGGAAATTACTCGTAGATTAGAATAAAGCTATTTCTAACTGTCACAAATATATATATATATATATATATATATATATATATATATATATATATATATATATATATATATATATATATATATATATATATATATATATATTAGTCTATACAATAGGTTGTATGTTCGAATCTTAATAAGGGGAAACACTCGATAATTGAGAGGTAAGTATTCAACTGAGTATCTTAACACTAAGTTCCTTCCGTCTACCATGCTATATGCAGGAAAAGCTTAAAGCTTGGAGCTATTTGTATAATTACGATTCAATAAAAATATTTGTCAAGAACAATATTAAAATTAATAACTTTCGGCTATAATGAATTGAATCAGTATATAACTTTGTTGTAATAACGTTAGTTTTGTATGACTGGAGATTTCACTGACTACTTCCAGCTTGCAGAATAATGCTTGTGAGGAGAATATAATATTTAAGGTAAGCTCTATCAAACACTACTATGTCTTCTTTAATATTTAATATGAAATAGTTGATCATCGTGTATAGTGAACTTAAATATATATAATAGAACCTATTATATAAGATATTATGGTAATATCTATGAAATTATATATAAAACTGATGAATTTGTTTGCTTGGACGCTCTCATCTCAAGGACTAAAGGCTCGATATTGAAACATAACTAAAGCTATTTGGAATTCGTTGTAATAAAAAAAAGAGGTATTTATGTTTTGCAAGTTGTGTTTTTTCCACATTTGAAATACTGTTTTTTTTTAAATAGACGTAGAAATGATCAACACGAATAAAAACAGTCGGAAGAGTCTCGCTCTAGAGCTTCAATTAAAATCAAATGCCATGGTACTAGTTAGTTAGAGTATGACTGACTTCAGTAAATATGTTCGATTTAGTCAGTCATATCCTGATTAGTGAATACATATTTTTGTATAAAAATAAACGTCATCTGTGTGTATGTATATGTATCTGTGGGTGCCAATACAATCCAATATGGATATAGCAACGTTATTTTTTTTTAATTCAATATGAAAATCAAATTAGCGTGTCAAACTGTCAGTGAAATTCGTCGTGATTCCACAAAAAGTGTCACAGAAGGTAATCCTCGCGTATTGCGAAACACAAACTAATACTCGGCTCAGCTTTTTTGTACTTTTAAACGTTATATAAAATTGTTTTTATTTATTTTGTAAGTATATAACAACTCGCTCGGTATATATATATATATATATATATATATATATATATATATATATATATATATATATATATATATATATATATATATATATATATATATATATATATATATATATATATATATATATATATATATATATATATATATATATATATATATATATATATATATATATATATATATATATATATATATATATATATATATATATATATATATATATATATATATATATATATATATATATATATATATATATATATATATATATATATATATATATATATATATATATATATATATATATATATATATATATATATATATATATATATATGTATATATACATATATAGAGAGAGACCGAGCGGGTGTGCTTTGTTCTGAGCTTTTGTGCTAAATTTTAAATAGTGTTTAAATTAAATTTGAAATTTTAGCTTCACGCTTTATCCTGCATAAAGGGTACGCAAATAAACCCTGTTTCTCTATTTCTATCTATTTCTCCAGACATTTTGTATTAAATGGCAGTAATCAATGCCGGGCTTTGCCTTGTTATCAGTGCGAGGGAATTAAAATAAGCTTCGAGTAGGAATGAACCCACGACCGTCGCGCTTACAGTCAGACACCCTGCCGTTACGCTAAGACGAACCTACCTAAAGAATATAAGCAATATAAATATTGTGATATTTAATCTAACAACCATCGTTATTATGCAAGTACTAAATTCATCTATAAAAATAAATTATATTTAACAAATATTTTCTTGTAATAAATAGAGTATATTATATTAACTCAAAATAGACTATATTAAGTAAATAAATATAAAATCAGATGTGATTCTAATTTTCTTGGAAAATACTTGGTAAATTTTAGAATCACTAACTTATAGAAGTTAGTGATTCTAAGGTTTTCCAAGTATAGTCTTAGGATCTCGATAATACATTACCTTATACAAGTGTCTAAGGAATAACTTTCTTGATAAATAATTAACCAAAGAGTAAAAAAACTAGTAAATATTGAACTCAATAAGAAGTTGTTATTAAATGTTACAAAAGAAACCGATATTGCTTGAAGAATTGTTCGGTTAAAGTGGCAGTGGGCGGGATATATATTGAAGAGAACTGCGGAAAGTAAAGGTTAAGAGGTTCTTAAGTGGTGGCCATGAACCAGGCGGTGCTTTGTGGGCAGGTCTTCTACCAGTGGACCGAGGATCTGGTGCAGGTGACCGGAAGCCACTGGATTTGAGCAGCGAACTACTGATTATTGTAAAAGTCCTTGGAGATTCCAAATGAGATGGCTTAATTCCACGATGGCCCCGTATATATATATTTAAATTGATGCCGTCGTGAAGAGTATCGCGGAAAAAAAGGCGGATATACTTTATAGTGGCGGTCAGTCTGCCTAACTGTCTGATGTCGCCCAGTGGATCTCTCTTATCAGGTGGACTAGATGTGGGAGTGGCCTACAGGCCTAAAGCTACCGTGACCCAGCGGCATAGTGTTTGATTGTAAACACCACGGCTTGCACTGATAATGAGCGTTGAGTTTTCGCCACTCAACATGCAAAGGGGAGTGACTGAGTGGCTTAAATCTAGATTTTCCACTCTTTTGTTATCTCTAGGAAAGATTGTGAAGCTATATTTTTATATATCTATGTCTATAAACAAACATTTCTGGCTTCGCTAGAATCGACATATAACTTATTGACTATGATTAGCATACAGAAGCTCGTATTAATTGAACACGTTACAAACAAACGGTACGCCTTTGCAACAATGTGAAGATCAAAGTCAAACCATTACCGTGGGTTAGTTTTCAGGTGAATATATTGAATTTTTTTCTCTCTTTTCAAATTTATGTTCTTACGGTGGCGGAAATTTGTATTGTAATTTTGGAATTTCCCTACAGAGATGCTAACAACGTAATAAATTGTTAAAAGCTTATAAGAATTTCGACGCGGCGTTATGAAGAACACATGGCTTAGTGATCAGAGCGCTTGGACAGTTTCCATGAGGTGCGGATTCAAATTCCGCTGCGTTCAAATTTTTATATGTTTTCTTTAAGTAAAAAAATAGTTCTTTCTTTTTGGTTTGACATAGTAGCCAAAATGAGAGGCTAAAGTGACCCAAAGTTAACCACATTATGAAATGATTGGCAGAGCTCAACGCTGCGCTTTGTCTACCTACCAGACCTTAGAAATAATAATAATTATAAATTCCCTTGCCCTTATTTCAAGGAAGAGTTAATTCATAACCGTCGCGTTACAGACAGACGCCGTACCGCTTGCCATGACGGTTGCAACGTACAAGAGAGATCTAGTTTCCAGATTTCCATTTTAGCGACTTTCAGTGTTAAATGATGGAATTGAGAAGATTTAATTACTAATATGCCCTTGAAGGGATACAATCATCGCTTGTATAAACGTCACAAGCTACAATATATATATATATATATATATATATATATATATATATATATATATATATATATATATATATATATATATATATATATATATATATATATATATATATATATATGTACAAATAAGTATATGATCTCTAAAGCTTAGAATAATAAGAATAAAATACAATTATTAGCAAAGATCTAGGATTCAATATAATGTTAATAAAATATCTTCTTTGTGAAGTAGTTTAGAAGTATGGGGTTCGGATCCCAGCTTAAGTTACTCTCATAGTAATACTAAGTAGCTCTCAGAGGCAAAGTGTCCATATGACACGATTCCCATCGGGTTACCTTTTCTGAATCTTAATCAATAAATGAGTATGAAATAACTAAAATAAATCCTAATATAAAACAAATAATAAAACAAATAATTGCGTGTAATGCAAATTATAAAATCATAAAATATTTTTTTTGTTATATTTTTTCGACATCGGCTTACCTATATAAAAAATCTTCTCTTCACCAACTAGATCTGTATTTAGAAAAACTAACCTATACTATGAGAACTACTTCAGCTCGGAATATCCTTAATTACATATAAATACTTAATGTAATAAATACTACTTCTTGGCATCGTCATCGAATGGCAGTAAATAAGAGTTATGTATGAAACATGACAACAGAACATTAGGTTATATAGAAACGATTGCTATACTATAATATAACTATAGCCTATAGCCTTCTTAAATGGCTATGGCCTATACTTCTCTTAAATGACTATAGCCTATAGCCCCATTAAGGAAATCTAACTTGTTTGGATTAAGACTGACGTTTATAAATAGATGAGTTAAGTATAGTTAGGAATTATTTTCATTTTCTTCGCTCTGGTAACAAGGCCAAAATGCGGCATGGAGTTCCACCACTTAACACGCAATGCCTCGAGAGGCGGTAAGCGGGGAACGGAGTGTCTTCACACTACATTACACTAAATTTACATTAAAAGAGCAACTGTTGAGTTTCTCGCCAGCTCTTCTCAGCAGAACTGCCCTCCGAGCTGGTGGTAGCTTCTTGAAGGACTTATGTTAATTGACGAATCGAAAGTGCTTGAAATAGCCTAATTGAATAAAGAATATTTTGATTTTGATGTTTGACTAGGTTCCTACAGTTCCTGCGGGAAGTTAAAAAAAAGTAGGAACTAAGAAAAATTGCTTACCCCATGTAACATATAACACATTATATTATGAGTTCTCTCTTCAGAGCTCAATTCCGCACGTAGCCTAGGCAAAAACGAAATCATAATTTAAACCGATAATCATTATAAATATAGTACATAGGACTCATTTAACCAGTGATTTTAATTTTTTAAATATTTTTAAAGTGATATTCCACTTATATTCAAGTGTTATTCCACACTAAGGATAGGGAACTTTTGCAAAAACGCAGCGGGATTTGAACCGGCGTCTCATGAAACCGTCCAAGCGGTCCGACCACTAAGCCATGCGTTCTCATCTCCAATCTCTAACCTGTGTCGAAATTGTTATATGATTTTTACAAGTTATTTACGTTGTTGGCAGTAATTTTCAATTTTTTTCGCCACATGGCTATAGTAAAATGCGGATGATATTGCAATTTCAGAAGGCTTTGTGGAACATCTCAGGCGTACACTGTGGCAGGTCGTATGAATAAATAAGCGCCAGCATCTTCAAAGTTCAGTCTTACGTTATCAAATACTGTTGGTGTAAGGAAATCTATTAATTATACGTTTTTAATGACGCCCTGGTGTAGAGCAGTTAGTGTTTTATTTGTATGAGGTGATTATAGGTTTATTTGACCGGATTTGTAATGAATTAATTAAACATAAAAAAAATCCGTTGTGGTATAAAAAGCGTGGCATTTAGTTGTATGGAAAATTCAGAAGAAAGTGGGAAACGTAGTGTTTTGGCACTAGATTATCTCTGCCTATCCTGCTAAGTGAATTAATTTTTTTTATACATTATGTATATATCGTATGGAGAATTAGTTCACTTGGGTCTTATTCGAAAATGACGGACGGAGAATTAAGTTTAACAGAAAACATTGTCAATTATTAACCAAACCACTTAAATATTAATAATAAATAATATTTATAAGTATTTATTCTCCATATTCTCACCTATACTGCACTTATAAATATTGAAATATTCCATTAGATCTATTCAAGAATTTTAAGAGACAAAAACCTAGACCAAAACCGAGTTGTTTTCTATCCAGCCAGACAACCCAGCTCTCGCTATGAGCAGGATTGAAGCCCAAAATTTACATGTCAAAGTGAAACTGGTGAAATATTCTTTCAACAACACACCAATGCAGTGATACTCCATGAAGTCTAGAAAATAGGGTATTACACCTTAATATATCATTTAATTTGTTTTTTTAAATTATATTTTTATTATAAATTATATATTTTATCTTTATAACCAATCTATATATAAACTAAATCTAACTTATTTACATGTTTTTTTTTTTAGACATTATATGAACAGTGATGGTTAGGTCGTGGCGCAGCGTCTGCCTGTAAACGCGACGGTTTGTGGATTCGATTCCCACTCGGAGGAAAATGATTAATTTTAATTTTTTTTCTAAAGACAAAGCGCGGCGTTGAGTTCCGCCACTCAACACGCAGTTTTGAAATGCTGAAAGCGGGAAACGGAGTGTCTGAACACTAGGTGCAATCTATGCCCTGCTATGTGCGGGATACACAAGAAGCTAAATAAAATGAAATAAATATGGTTAGGTAAAGCTTTTTATCGTTCTACTTTTCTACATCTTATCTTACATATCTATCTATCTGTTATTTTTATCTTTAAAAAAAAAAGACAAATCTTAAACACCTAGATTAAAAGAAAAAAATCAGTTCTAACAGTAAAAAAATCAACGTAACCAAACGTAAATCGCAACGTGTACGCTCTGTATGTAAAGAGGGCAACCAAGCAGACGAAACTACCGCATTTACCCTATGAAGGAACGCTTGTCTTTGTAAAAGGAGTTTCTACGCGTGAAACATGGATAAAATGCTTTCATACCGCCTGTGTTGGAATCGGTAAATACAAGGTAAGGTAAGCTAAGCTTAGGTAGGTATAATTTATACAGGTGTTTACCTTTACCTATACCGAACAAAAGGGAGGTAATGTGTTTTTATAGTTTGAAAGATTGTATTTATACGGATTCGCTTACTGAAATATTTCAAAATATTATATATAGCATAAATAATCTTATAATAAATCATTTGTTGTCATCGTTCATCATCAATTATGATTATTTCATCATTTATTCTGAATCTCTTATTGGCATGTTATTTTCGCCAACCTATTTATCTATTTAGGTCAGTATACTGTCTATTTTTGAATATTTATTAATAAAAAGTAAGAAAATAAGGCCACTACTTTCGTAAGAAGATTAGTAGCTATTACAAATTAGTAACATTATGTACATATATCATTATCCATTCATTCCATTATACATATATAGGTAGATAAAAGAGTATAAAAAAATAAAAAAAAATTCAATATATTCATCTGAAAACTAACTCACGGTAATTGGTTTGACTTTGATCTTCACATTGTTGCAAAGGCGTACTGTTTGTTTGTAACGTGCTCAATTAATACAAGCTTCTGTATGTTAATCGAAGCCCCTATGTATATATATATATATATATATATATATATATATATATATATATATATATATATATATATATATATATATAGATCTATATATATATATATATATATATATATATATATATATATATATATATATATATATATATATATATATCATGTATAGGTATAGAATATTTACTTAAAAGTAAAATTGAGTGGGTGTAGTACATTTCCATACTTCGACATGAAGATAAAAAAAGGCAAGGAGCTAATACGTATTGATGTCTCGAAACCAGGCGTAATAGAACGATGTATCAATATCAATTGTGAGCGCTAGAGAATATTTACACGCGTGGCAACCTCGCCCGGAAATATCTAAATCTAAATAAATGTATGTAAATTTATTATGTTTTACTGTTATTAGGCTTAACACCTTGTCTCGCATAGAGTAGGGAGTCAGAGAGATCATAGGATTAAGACTCTCCATTCTCCGTTTTGGCCGGGACTTAGAAATTAGAAATTACTGTGTTTGGGGTAGCAGAAGTCAATACCAAAATTCTCGCTGGCACTTCTCAGTAATGGCCTAATTGAATAATTGTATATTTTGATTTTGTCCTTTTCCTCCGAATAGGAATTTAATCTAAAACAGTCACGTATACGTGATAACTATTATTGAGTTGAATTTTCCTTATTTAATTTTCTGTATTCAAATTATTCTATATGTTGTTATAAAATAAAAAAAAAACATTTTTTTAAATGTTCTTTATTCCAGATAAAAAATCTCCTTAAAAAAATTGAGCCCATCGTCAGTCAAACGTGTGATACTCACGATACTCTTCTAAGTCTTTAGTCTACTATTAAATGAAACGTTGAGTCAAATAAAGCAAATTCATACAAAACGTTCCTTCTCAGTAATTCCTTTAAAATTACCAGTTTTTCCTATATATAAAAGAAATGATATGGTAAATGGTCTTTTTAGAGCGCAGCACTACCAACGTGTTGCGTTCTCATCGTCAGATTGGAGCTGAGCAATTATAGTCATTCCCTTTTAAAAGTAGGCTTCGTCGATCCTAGTAGCGTAGCTTTAATAGAGCTATGGAGCTTTAAGCAGCTTCTTTCTGTAATTATGTAAGTTTTGAATTTGAAAATGTGATGCCTGCTTAGAGCTTTTCGTACGTTCATCTGTCATAATTATTTGCAGATTTTGTATAATATTTTGGTTAAGGAAATATTAAGAACATACATACATACATTTTAATATATATGTATAATATAATTTTTTTTTGATTATAAAATTTTAAGCGAATTTAAATGTCATCTTAGTTGCAGTGGGATAGAGGTGCAAGTGATTGTGGTGGGTTTGATATCCATCTAGGGATATGATGATGGTTAAAATAATAATTATTTAGGTACTTTAGTAAGATAAAACGTGGCTTTAGGTGCCGCTACTCTTGGATTTGGTTGGAAAGAGTATATAAAGTCACCAGATGAGATGAACATAGAAAATTATCAGTCAAGTGCGAGTAGTACTCGTGTACCGAGGGGTCCGTACCTATTTCGTGATTGTAGATATGCCGCTGACGTAATATTTTTATTTTTTTATTTTTCGGCAACTTTCAGCTTTCTAGTTATCACGGTTTACGAGATACAGACAGACAGACGGACAGATAGACAGCGGAGGGGTAGTAATAAGATCCCATTTTGATATTTCAGATACGCAACCCTAAAAAGCAAAAAGGCTTAACTTGACCTAGTTATAACTTTTTTTAATAATTTATCTACAACGCAAACATTTTTTGGACAGTTAAAAAAAACTTATTTCATGTTCTCTGTAGTCGAAAACACAGCAATTTATAAATAGTCAACGGCGATATAACGAAATAACGGCAAAGCTGATATCAAAATATTTTTTTATACCACAATAGATAGATGTACAGTGAACATGTAGAACAGGCGCGGCTCAGTAATTAGTTGTCAGTGTCGATGCGACGGCCTGTCAACACCGAAAGTACGCTCCTGGCATTTTTATTTGAAGAGACAGTGCTTTGTAGCTGTTTTATTGGCGCAATAAAATTTTTATCACTGTGTGTGTTGGATATAAGTTTGCTTTGGTTTATCGATTATTCCTCGTTTTAATATTGTAGGGATTTTGTTAGTTTTCTTTCATATAAAGGTTAAGGTTAACTAGGTTCCTTGCGGGATACAGCGTGAAGTTATAAAAAAAGCTGGAAAGCTTATTCCGGAAGCTTATTTGACTTAAATTCACAGAGTGTTCCGAATGATTTTGATACTTATTAAGAGCTTTAAGCTATGTTAAGCTATGTTTGATACTTAGTTAGTAAACATTTTATAATGATCAACTGTGAAAAATAGAGCTTGTGAATGAAAAAGTTAACGGGAAGTACAACTTATAAAGTTAGATAAACTTAAATTTGAGGACGTATGCACTAACGTTAACAGTATGAACCGGACCACAAACATAAGATTGTATTCGTTTTTTTCTGTGACATATCTATAAGCTACTAATTCTTCTAATTCTTCAGATGTTTCCCTTTATGTGCACCGAAAAATTTTACTTCTTGTAATACTTGCAGGTCAGCGGTAAGTACCCTGTAGGTTTTGATTACGCGGCGAATTGCATACAATATGCAGCTAAAGCGAAGCATACAATCTCGTATCTTTTCATTGTGTTAGAGCAGAAAAATGATATTTCTAGAATTTCAGTTTACTGCTATCCAAGGAATTCTAGGCCTGGATATTTGCTGTTAATCTCACCTTAACTCCCCAAATGTTCTTGAGAAAGTTGTCTTGACAGACGGACAAACATATAGACGGACGGATGGATAACAAAGTGATCCTGTAAAGACATTATTATTACTTTTAGAGTTACGGAGCCCCAAAAATGAAATAAAATTTTATTTTTCCGCATGTAAAAATAACACAAGTTTTTGTACCATTCAATATTGTTTGTCATAAATTATACTTAAATGAACCCCTATATAAATAATTCAAAGTTCATAAATAAACACTGGCTTCCTTAACCATTTAAGATGAGTATTTTTAATACTCCCCCAAAAGTTGCTAAGTGCCCTTAGTAAATTCATGAAAGTTGAAGAAAAAATTTTCCTGAAGCTTCACTTTGTTGGAGCCATGCCCCAAAAACTTAAAATTTTTTGGGTAAGTCGTCCTTGTATTTGGGTAAACTTTTGAAGGAAAATAGTAATGGAGGGAGCTAGTGGTTCGTTTGTTTTTTATGTAAATATTTAAATTTGGGATGAATCTGAATATTTATGTAAGATTTTCTTTGTTTTCGCTTGATTTTTCTCGGTAAATTAATTTATTTTTGGCAATTGTTGATGTATTTGTTGACTTTGAAATGTACGCCACATTTTATATAATCAATATTACGTACATAGAAAATAATAGGGTTTCTAAATTTAACCTTGAATAATGTGAATGCCTGAAGTTATTATATATTTAAACATAATATAGACTTTATATGTGACTACATATAAAGTCTATATTATGACCTTCAAACCTGACCTTCAAATAAATAAATAAAGTATTTTGATTCATAAATCGTTAAAAATAAAATATAAATCACCTCTACAGAATTTCAATCCACTATTAAGTAAGTATTTTCGCTTGCGATTTTTATAATAAATATTACATAAAATTGCAAAAGCTTTTTCCATATGTTTTTATATGACCAGAATGGACGCCACGACTTGCAGTTTTACGTGCAAAAAGGAGATTACCCAACTTCCAACACGTCATATCCATCCTCTATAACTCAAAAGTTTTTACATATTATATTTTCAGTTTCCTTTACTAACTTTAATATAAGAGATTCTGATTCGATTAATATTTACTTGAACGACTTACATAATATTGATATAGTGACAATTCACAAAGCTTATAAGCTTTTTCAGGAATTACTGATGTTACTATATTAAACACTGCGAGGTGCTTGCCAGAATTGACGTTCTGGTCAAGATTGTCTGAAGCCACTGGATACGGGCAACGCAGATTCAATTGTCATGCAGATCCTTGTCGGAATGATCATGATGATAATAGCAATCAAACTCATAATTAGTTTCAGTAAGAGAGGAAAAAAATGTACTTTGTTTTGAAAAACCGGAAAATGATCTAGATTTTGATACATAAATATATAGGTCCTACTCTTGAGAATGTACTCTTTAATTTAAAAGGCAACACAATCTCAACGTTAACCGCGGTTATTTACCACTTTTAGGATAATTATACATTACATGACCTAACTAGGGTTTCTGTAACTTAACCAAGTATGAACGATGATATTATGTTACAGCATTCATGTCAAGGTTTGTTTACTAGTGGACTAGAATTTAGATATATATATATATATATATATATATATATATATATATATATATATTATATATATATATATATATATATATATATATATATATATATATATATATATATATATATATATATATATATATATTCCAGAGGGTGTCTTGCCAAATATCTGTCCGATATTGGTACTGGGCATACGGGTACGTGACCCCGGATCCTCGAGCCACCACTGTCATACTCCTTTCCAATCCATGAAAGTGGTGTCCTTAAAGTCTCCCACCCTCTCCAGTTTTCTACTAATCTTTTCCCCTCTCATCCTTGGCTTTTCCCACAAAATTGGGTTTTGGAGGTCAGATGGCAATAGCTCCATTAAAAAGCCGCCACCTGCCACTTATATGGAAAGACAAAAGATGTTGCTGGGTACTGCTAGGGCGTCGCCGCTAAACGGCGCGCAGGCATATCGCCCTACACCTGTGTTAAACGGGTCTCCTTCCGGTAAAACTGGTGTAGCAGTAGTTTTATCTGAAGAGCTACGGAATGGTCTTTTCGAAGTTGACCGACGCAGCGACCGCCTGAAGGGGGTGAAGGTACTGGTTGAGGGGGCTATCGCAACTTAATCAGTGCTACGCTCCCCAGCGCTCGTTGGGCCAAATGGCGGGAGGTCACTGGTGTGGTGTGCGATCGCAAAATACCGCCCAAACTCAAGGGGATATACAAGAGCATGATCCGACGACTTCTTTTATACGGCAGCGAATGTTGGCCAGCATTATCTCGGCACACTCAGGAGCTTCACGAAACGGAGATGAAGATGCTGAGGTGGATGTGTGGCGTTACTCGGGCTGACTGCATACGCAACACATTCATTCGAGGTAGTCTTGGGGTCAGCCTAAGAACTATGTCGGAAGAAAATGCCTTGATATGTCTGTCCTTGGACATGAGAGCCAATGGACTAACTACTGAGGATGCTCAAGACCGTGCAAAGTAGAGTAGATTAAGTAGGAAAGCAAACCCTGGCAATAGGCCGGATAATGCTAAGTAGAAGAAGATATAATATATATATATATATTATATATATATATATAATATATATATATATATATATATATATATATATATATATATATATATAATATATATATATATATATATATATATATATATATATATATATATATATATATATATATATATATAATATATATATATATATATATATATATATAATATATTATATATATATATATATATATATATATATAAATTACTTCAATCCTCCTCCTTTCCTCCAGAATATAGAATTTGTATTAACTATCCGTCCAGTACACCGTGGCACAGGGGAAATACTCGTAAAATGATGACATACGAAAACTATAAATTATTGGTTCAGTTAAGATTTTCCAATCAGCGCTCCTAGTCATACGTTTCCGAATATTCCCTTGCAACCACATTATTTTATATGAGAAGTGACATAAATAAATGAACATTTGTTTGATGAAATTTAAAAGAATAGAAGATGTGTGAAGCTAATGGAAGCTGACAAGCGAAGTGAACGGGACCCAATATCATACTCGTATTTTTTTTAACTATACCTATTACCTATTAATCTTTAATTGATGTAGCATTTATTATTGATTGGTGATAAATTTATTAATTTATAATTAGCATCATGTTCTAATGCATTACGCTAAATATTTATACATGATTGATCAATAATTATCAGTCAGTAGTCATTTATTAGCAAATTTAAATTATTATACTGGTAGACCGCCACTCAACACGCGATGCCTTGAATGGCGGAAAGTGGAGAACGGAGTGTCTTAACACCACGTCCCTTCAGCCTACAGTTCCCTTTGCCTGCCCTGCTATGTGCTGGATACAGCGTGACGCTAAATAAATAAATAACTGTATGTCCGGATATTATGATATAAGAAAAATGCATATGGATTGATCAATAATTCTACACTCAGTTTCACATTGAGTGTTAGGTGTAACCCATCACGTTCTTAATAAATACAAATATAATTTAATATATAGCGTTTGTTATGCTCCTAATATGACAGGTTTCAGCCCATCGTGGCGCAGTGGAACAGCGGCTAACTGTAAAGGCGATAGTCACGGATACGATCTTCATTAGGGGGAATTATTATATATAATTTCTTTTTCCTTGCTCTAGTAGACAAAGTTCAGCGTTGAGTTCCATCTCTCATCATGCATCAAATCTTGAAAGTTGTGCGGAATGTGGGAAAGGGCGTGGCGTTAAAAAAAAGCACACATGCATATGCAATGCTATAAAAAAATATAAATTTAGAACAGTCTGTTACCATTAATTGATTTTTTATATAGAATAGAAGAAATCACAGACAATATTTTGATGAAACGTTGGAAATATATATATATATATATATATATATTATATATATATATATATATATATATATATATATATATATATATATATATATATATATATATATATATATATATATATATATATATATATATATATATATATATATAAATTAACTTCAATCCTCCTCCTTTTCCTCCAGAATATAGAATTTGTATTAACTATCCGTCCAGTACACCGTGGCACAGGAGGAAATACTCGTAAAATGATGACATACGAAAACTATAAATTATTGGTTCAATTAAGATTTTTTAATCGGCTCTCCTAGTCATACGTTTCCGAATATTCCTTTGCAACCACATTATTTTATATGAGAAGTGACAAAAGTAAATGAACATTTGTTTGATGAAATTTAAAAGAATAGAAGTTGTGTGAAGCTAATGGAAGCTGACAAGCGAAGTGAACGGGACCCAATATCATACTCGTATTTTTTTTAACTATACCTATTAAGTAATTAATCTTTAATTGATGTAGCATTTATTATTGCTTGGTGATCAATTTATTAATTTATAATTAGCATCATGTTCTAATGCATTACGCTAAATATTTATACATGATTGATCAATAATTATCAGTCAATAGACATTTATTAGCAAATTTAAATTATTATACTGGTAGACCGCCACTCAACACGCGATGCCTTGAATGGCGGAAAGTGGAGAACGGAGTGTCTTAACACCACGTCCCTTCAGCCTACAGTTCCCTTTGCCTGCCCTGCTATGTGCTGGATACAGCGTGACGCTAAATAAATAAATAACTGTATGTCCGGATATTATGATATAAGAAAAATGCATATGGATTGATCAATAATTCTACACTCAGTTTCACATTGAGTGTTAGGTGTAACCCATCACGTTCTTAATAAATACAAATATAATTTAATATATAGCGTTTGTTATGCTCCTAATATGACAGGTTTCAGCCCATCGTGGCGCAGTGGAACAGCGGCTAACTGTAAAGGCGATAGTCACGGATACGATCTTCATTAGGGGGAATTATTATATATAATTTCTTTTTCCTTGCTCTAGTAGACAAAGTTCAGCGTTGAGTTCCATCTCTCATCATGCATCAAATCTTGAAAGTTGTGCGGAATGTGGGAAAGGGCGTGGCGTTAAAAAAAAGCACACATGCATATGCAATGCTATAAAAAAATATAAATTTAGAACAGTCTGTTACCATTAATTGATTTTTTATATAGAATAGAAGAAATCACAGACAATATTTTGATGAAACGTTGGAAACGTTTATTTTAGAATATTTCAGTATTTAACATGAGTTTTTTGATATTTTGATTTCGAGAGCGAATCGTTTGGTCATAATTGGAATGCTTCTGATAATTGTATGTACATATATTTGTTATTGCTTCAATTTTAGTTCACTTCGCCAGTTGAACACCAGTGTCACGTTGTGTGATCACTTTTTTTTGGTTTCACGCTGTAGCCCGCATTTAGCAGGATAGACATAACCCATTCCGACATTGCGTGTTGAGTGGTGGCACTTAACCACGCGTTTTATGTTATGCTCTATATGTTTATGTTATTGTTCAGATTACAGACAGTTCTTGACACTATGGTATTGGTCCAGTTGATGTGCTACTTTTCTTATAGCGTCTTCATCTCTAAAAGAAAGATTTAGAGATGAAGCCATAGACAAGATAGTGTTGGTGAACGAACACTTATTGTTTTGAAGTTGAGCCAAAAATGGAGGATGGAGTGTTCTCACCAGGTCCTCCCAACTCGTGTGTCGAGTCGAAAGGTAATTATTTTTTTTTATTTCCCCCCGCTCTGCTGGAATACATAATATTTTTTGATTTGATTGATTTCGATACAAGTATCACAATTTCAACAAAACAACATAAATTACCTCAATAAATTCGAACTGATATCTACCTCCATATTAAGCTACCATTAAACTCCTACATACATAAGTCAACGCGTAATTTAAGCTTCAATCGCGTCGATGCAGAGTTGCGAATGGAATCAAATTGCGATTGGTTTCAACTCATTCCGTTCAATGTCGGTCAATTGAATGAGTAGTTCATACGATATGGTTTGTATTGATTGGACGTGTCATTGTTAAATGAAATGGTTCACGCGACGGTTGTGGGTTCTACACCAGCTTGGGGGAATTTAAAAAATAAAAATGTTAATTAAATAATAAATACCAATTAATTGAATTATAAATTAAAGTTACAAATTGTGGAGTTAAATACGATTAACATGGCAATTGATTGATTATGAAGTAAGACTCAAGTTGAGTGGTAAAGCTCAATGTCGAACTATTATTCACCTGAGTGCCCTAACTGGTGATGGAACCTATAACGTAGCCACTGCGCCACGATATATATATATATATATATATAGATATATATATATATATATATATATATATATATATATATATATATATATATATATATATATATATATATATATATATATATATATATATATTATATATATATATATATATAATATATATATATATATATATATATATCTTTCTTCTACTTCTTGGCATTAGTCCCGGCTTTTGCCAGGGTCTGCCTTCCGACTGAGCCTACTCCACTTTGCACGGTCTTTAACATCTTCAGTGGATAATTATTGGCTCTCATGTCTTGTGTCACGACATCCAGTCATCGCTTCCTTGGGCGTCCGGGTGGTCTAACTCAGGGACAGACATGTCAAGGCACTTCCTTCCGACATAGTTCTCAGATCGGCGCATAACATGGCCATACCATCTCAGGCGACGCTCTTGGAGCTTATCCGCTACGTCACGGACCCCAAGACTGCCTCGAATGAATGTGTTGCGTATGCGGTCGGACCGCGTCACGCCACACATCCATCTCAGCATCTTCATCTCCGTGACGTGAAGCTCCTGAGTGTGCCGAGATAATGTTGGCCAACATTCGCTGCCGTATATAAGAACAGGTCGGATAATGCTCTTGTATATCAGTCCCTTGAGCTTGGGCGGTATTCTGCTATCGCAGACCACACCAGTGACCTCCCGCCATTTGGCCCAGGCAGCGTTTATACGGGCATGGATGTCGTGGTCGATGCCTCCAGACTCATGCATAACGGCTCCAAGGTACCTGAACTTCTCCGACTTAACGGCTGGCTCAGGCCCGATATGGATGGTGCTCGAGTCCTGGTTCCCACAAGCCATGTACTCGGTCTTCGACACATTCAGTTTGAGACCACCGTTCTCAAGCGCACCCTTCCAGGCGTTCACTTTACGCTCCAGCATCAGTCGGTTCTCATCGATGAGTACTATGTCATCGCATACATCATCAGCCACGGAGGCTGGCATTGGATGTTAGCCGAGACAGTATCCAGCACTACATTGAATAAGAACGGACTAAGAGCTGAGCCCTGGTGAACCCCTACTGTAATCGGGAAGGGCTTGGTGTCGCCAACAGTGGGTCCTAACCACTGAAGCGGAGTCGTTGTACATATCTCTGATAACCTCAATATAGGCTTCAGGGATCCCCTTGGATCGCAATGCCACCAGATACACTGACGTGGCACACAGTCAAAGGCCTTCTGCAGGTCCAAAAAGGCCACATGCAGAGCTCTCCTTTTTTCCCTGTAAGCCTCCATCAAGTTCTGAGGGCAAAAATGGCATGATCCTGGTTGAAACCCATACTGAGACTCAGAGACAGTACATTTTTGGCGGAGCCTGAGGCCGATCATGCGCTCGAAGAGCTTCATGGTGTAGCTCATAATCTTAATGCCCCTATAACTACCGCAATCTTGAACACTGCCCCTTCCTTTGTAAATAGGGATAATAAAGCTTTGCCGCCACTGATGTGGCATCTTTCCAGTATTCAAGATACGGTTAAACAGGTCAGTAAGTATAAGCACACCAAGAGAGCCCAACGATTTCCACGCCTTTATTGTTATATAAGTGTAAGAAATATGTATAGATGTATATATATATATATTATAGATATAGTATATATATATATATATATATATATATATATATTAGATATATATATATATATTATATATATATATATATATAATATATATATATAGATATATATTATATATATATATATTATATATATATAATAGTATATTATATAATATATATAAGTGTAGAAATATATATATAGATATATATATATATATATATATTTCTTACACTTATATAAAAACAGATGCAGATTTAAATAATCACTTCTTTCGATACTTTTAAAGTATTTATCATTATATAGAAATTATGTGATACACTGACATTGACACTGACATTGACACTGACACTGGCCCACTGACAACTGACACTGACACTGACACAGACACAGACACTGACCTTGGTCCCAAACACTGTCCCAAACACTGTCACTGTCACTGACAACTGTCACTGACACTGTCACTGACACATTCACTGGACACTGTCACTGACACTGTCACTGACACTGTCACTGACACTGTCACTGACACTGTCACTGACACTGTCACTGACACTGTCACTAACACTGTCACTGACACTGTCACTGACACTGTCACTGACACTGTCACTGACACTGTCACTGACACGGTCACTGACACTGTCACTAACACTGTCACTGACACTGTCACTGACACTGTCACTGACACTGTCACTGACACTGTCACTGACACTGACACTGAAGCGGAGTCTGACACAGTCCCTGTCACTTGATACTGTCACTGACACTGAAAATGACACAGACACAGGCACTGTCACTGACACTGTCACATACACTGACACTTACAATAACACTGACTCTGACACTGACACTGACACTGACACTGACACTGACACTGACACTGACATTGCCACTGACACTGACACTGACACTGACACTGACATTGACATGATGTTAGAACATAAAATAAGGCACAGGCGTAGTCAAAATTTCTATGTAAATACATTAAGTATAATAATATTCGATTATAAACTAACACCCGTATAAAATACTATTTAGTACTAACCCACTTTATTGTGTGTATATATTGTAATTAGTATGTGTTTAATTTGTTGTAGGTGAAGGAAGAATTTTTATTGGATCTCTTTTTTTACATGCATTGTATTATTATGTAAAGTTAGTTATCTTTTCACCGTACATTCTCCTTCGTGTATTCTCCATACAACGTGACATTGGCGAAGTGAATTGTGCTCAACTGGCACGCTCGAAACGCCATTACTGCAGTACAGAACAGAACAGGCGTAGTCAACTGTCTCCAAGCTATACCAAGAGAGAGAATTTGTAGGATGTGTATTCTCCATACAACGTGACATTGGCGAAGTGAATTGTGCTCAACTGGCACGCTCGAAACGCCATTACCGTAGAACAGAACAGAACAGAATTTGTAGGATAAATATTTAAGCACTATAAACAGATGCCACGCAACATTTTAAGCATATTATATGTTGGAGGAAATTCCACATGTGAATTTGGTGTCAGATAGCTTTGATATATTCAATGCATAGTGCATACGCATTGACCATAATTCGGAGTCTTGTCGATATCTCTAGTAATGTTTGAAGTTTTTGAAGTTGAAGTTTTATAAATAACATTTATATCATTTTTAGGCCGTTGTAAAGGGTTTGTAGGTTCAGTACACACTCGGTGCTATAATAAAATTAAATATAATAATTTAGCTTCCCAGTTCTGGTAAAATCTGGGGCTAAGTCTACGGCAAAGTTAATGCGATTGTTATAAGAAAACTGGAAAGTATTGAGCTTAAATTGACTTAGACCTACTTATTGACGTACCCTATCTATAGATTTACAAATATTAATTTGAAATCATAAGTCATCAAACTCCACTTAAGATCAAGACAATTAATGAATGAAGGAATTTGATTTATAGATCATCAAGAATATTGTGTATGTAGAAGCACAGATTTACAACAACAATTACGTGCTTAAGAGTCCTTTTTTTATAATTAAAGCGAGAGAATCAATCGGGTGAAGCGATCCAATGGAGGGGAAGCTTCATAGTACATAAATTTTAACAAATAAATCTCCATTTCTATTTTATCTGCGAAGATATTGTCAATATTCACAAAAACCTATTGAAATCTTTCATAACAGTATAATAGATAGCCTCGATAGTGGAACACAATTCGCACACTTGAGTTGGTTTTATTGTACATAGGTAGGTATCGTTACTATGGGTTCTAACATTCATATTTTTTATGTATATGTATACAAAGGAACTATTGTATTTATGCTCAAAAATTAAAAACATTCTTATTATTATTATGAATATTTTGGCAAATCTTGAATTTTAAACGTAAAATTCCGTTTTTCACGTTAGTGCTCTCCTATACTCCTTAAAGATTCTAAATGCCAAATTTCAGTTTATTATATTTATTCACCTTCATACTATACCATAGTAAGTAGATGTCTGAGTTATCTACTGTCAAGTGACTCAGTTCTCTGCTTTCCGCATGGCACGGCATTGCGTTGTTGGTGACACTAAAAGTCGCACTTTACCTTATTACCGCTGTACACGACAGTTGTGGGTCGATTCTCATTCGGAGAGAATGAAGTTTTTTATTTCTTTGCTATGTTAAAAACACAAAACGCGGCGTTGAGTTCCTCTTATCAACACGCAGTGTCTCAAATATGGGCTGAAAACGGGGAACAGAGTGTCTTAACACTATGCTACCTCTGTCTACCCTGCTATATGAGGGAAATAACGTGATAATCGAAATAGTGTCAGTCATTGTCTCACTTAACGAAGACTTCGTATAATTATTACTCATAAAAGTGTTAATTAAGAATATTTTGTATACAAACCTAGGTGAAGTGATACAAGCCAGAAAATGTAGCTAGTAAAGTGTAAAATCTGTATCACGGATCGATATCTCTTAAAAATATAGGTCGTCACAAATTCTTTGCTAATATTATGTTTATCTTCTTCTTCTTCTTCTTGGCATTAGTCCCGGCTTTTGCCAGGGTCTGCCTTCCGACTAAGCCTACTCCACTTTGCACGGTCTTTAACATCCTCAGTGGACAATCTATTGGCTCTCATGTCTTGTGTCACGACATCCAGCCATCGCTTCCTTGGGCGTCCGGGTGGTCTAACTCCAGGGACAGACATGTCAAGTAAAAAAATTATGTTTATATCGTCATCTAATTTGTGAAGTTCTTTATACTTGCATATAAAATACAAGCTGTAGCCCACCATTTCATTTGTGTGGACTATAAAGAGTAGAATCTCATGTTTCTACGTTCTCATTGAAATTTCAGGCTATTCCTAGTCCCTCTACACTCCAAGGACTAACATGTCAAATTTCAGCTTTCTATACTGTAGAATGTCGGCTGTGCGTTTCCCGTCAGATAGTCTCTAACAAACGAGTTTTATACAAGTATTTACAAATGCACGTTATATGTACTAGTATACTGACACAAGTAAAAGTTTCAAATTCCATATACTGGAAAAAGCTTTTTTTATTTATAGGAACAGCTCCGTGACCCAACTTAGACTCTAATTATTTACAGTAAGTCGTACAAAACTTAATTCATGTCTAACCAGCAGCAGACAAATTCTGACTCACATTTTGTGTCAGTAGAAACTTTCATTCCTATAAAGCTCTTAAAGCTTATCGAATTAATAATGTTATATCGTAATTAGTCGGCGGCATCAAAAATAATGGTCTGTTATCGTTAGGCCGATGTTGCGTTACGTACTAATTAGACCGTTAGCCAATCATATTGGAGAACAGGTGTGGTCGTGTACTTTGTATGTAATTTTAATAGCTTTGTACATTTGGGTCAAAGTGTCATGGAAAATGTTAGTTAAGTGAATTTAATTAATATATTGGTCTGACTGTAAATGTGATGGTTTTGGGGAAATTATTTTATGCCTTCGCTCTAGTGACTAGGCAAAGAGCGGCGTTGAGTTCCGCCATTCTATTCAATACAAAATGTTTTAAAATTGTTAAGGAAAGCTGGGGAAAGTGGGACGGGTACAGTGTGAAGTTATGAATGTAATGGTGATTTAAGTAATTATGTGATAAATATCATAATTTTATTGTATAGTAGATTAAAATTTGTTATTGAAGTCCTATACCTTTAGTTGAGATTAGTTTACATTTTACGTGGGATGGAAAAGTAATATCTATTATTATGTTTCCACGAGACGCGGGTTCAAATCTGGTTGCGTATAAATTTTTATATATCCTGTTTAAGAATGTACACGATATTAAAAATTCCATTTCATTTTATCATTTAAACCGTCTTATTTTAGGAGCTCTGTTAGTTAAAACTGTGTAATTACTTCACGTTACATCCCTAGCGGAGTAGTCAAAGAGAAGGGAGCGTTAAATGCGATCTGTGCATACCTCTTTTGCCTCGTCTACTATCTCCGACTACTCCATATGACCTTTGGGGTTTCAAAATAATATTAGTGTTATTAATAATAATACTATAGACTGAAACCGTAGTATAGTTAATATCTGTACATAATATACTAAAATGTGTTGCATATTACATTTTGGGCAGAAGAAATAAAATATAGAACTCTACTGAAAAATCCAGAACCATCGTGTTTCCAGATAGACTCTGTTCTACTTTACTACGATGACGTCATTTGCCACTAATATTGTCACTCCAAATTTGTTTTTTTTTTTAAATTACCTCTGATACTTATCTAATGACAGTAGCACTGCGGTTAGACCAGCTGCCAGTATTAGTTAGGCTTCCGCCTGCCAATAGCGATGGTCGTTGATGGATAACCAACTATGAATGATTACTAAGCGTATTTGCCTGGCCAAGGATCATATATGTACTGTCAGATAAGTATCGGTTCATTCGACTAGTCTATGTAAATTATAGATATATATTAAATCTTACAGCTCTTTTGGATTTAAAGACTTTTAATCTCAAAAAAATTGCACAATAATCACTTACTTGAGAACTCAGCTAATTAACACTAGATATTTTTAAAGTATACTCAGCAGAAATATAAGAAAGTTATTGAAAGAATAAATGTACGTAGTAAATAATATTACGGGATAAGTTGCTACACGGGATAATAATATATAAAAAGTAAAAATTAATTATCTTGCAAAGCAGTATATGTTCGACAAACACACACACATACACATGTATATACATAGATACACATATATACATATAAATATACATATATATGTATATATATCAATATATACATACACATACGTATACACATCTATTATATATTATATATATATCTATATATATATAATATTATATATATCTATATATATATATATATATATATATATATATATATATATATCTATATATATATATATAACGCTATATACATACACATACAAAAAGACAACAGTTGTGGGTCGATTCTCATTCGGAGAGAATGAAGTTTTTTATTTCTTTGCTATGTTAAAAACACAAAACGCGGCGTTGAGTTCCTCTTATCAACACGCAGTGTCTCAAATATGGGCTGAAAACGGGGAACAGAGTGTCTTAACACTATGCTACCTCTGTCTACCCTGCTATATGAGGGAAATAGCGTGATAATCGAAATAGTGTCAGTCATTGTCTCACTTAACGAAGACTTCGTATAATTATTACTCATAAAAGTGTTAATTAAGAATATTTTTGTATACAAACCTAGGTGAAGTGATACAAGCCAGAAAATGTAGCTAGTAAAGTGTAAAATCTGTATCACGGATCGATATCTCTTAAAAATATAGGTCGTCACAAATTCTTTGCTAATATTATGTTTATCTTCTTCTTCTTCTTCTTGGCATTAGCCCCGGCTTTTGCCAGGGTCTGCCTTCCGACTAAGCCTACTCCACTTTGGACGGTCTTTAACATCCTCAGTGGACAATCTATTGGCTCTCATGTCTTGTGTCACGACATCCAGCCATCGCTTCCTTGGGCGTCCGGGTGGTCTAACTCCAGGGACAGACATGTCAAGTAAAAAAATTATGTTTATATCGTCATCTAATTTGTGAAGTTCTTTATACTTGCATATAAAATACAAGCTGTAGCCCACCATTTCATTTGTGTGGACTATAAAGAGTAGAATCTCATGTTTCTACGTTCTCATTGAAATTTCAGGCTATTCCTAGTCCCTCTACACTCCAAGGACTAACATGTCAAATTTCAGCTTTCTATACTGTAGAATGTCGGCTGTGCGTTTCCCGTCAGATAGTCTCTAACAAACGAGTTTTATACAAGTATTTACAAATGCACGTTATATGTACTAGTATACTGACACAAGTAAAAGTTTCAAATTCCATATACTGGAAAAAGCTTTTTTTATTTATAGGAACAGCTCCGTGACCCAACTTAGACTCTAATTATTTACAGTAAGTCGTACAAAACTTAATTCATGTCTAACCAGCAGCAGACAAATTCTGACTCACATTTTGTGTCAGTAGAAACTTTCATTCCTATAAAGCTCTTAAAGCTCATCGAATTAATAATGTTATATCGTAATTAGTCGGCGGCATCAAAAATAATGGTCTGTTATCGTTAGGCCGATGTTGCGTTACGTACTAATTAGACCGTTAGCCAATCATATTGGAGAACAGGTGTGGTCGTGTACTTTGTATGTAATTTTAATAGCTTTGTACATTTGGGTCAAAGTGTCATGGAAAATGTTAGTTAAGTGAATTTAATTAATATATTGGTCTGACTGTAAATGTGATGGTTTTGGGGAAATTATTTTATGCCTTCGCTCTAGTGACTAGGCAAAGAGCGGCGTTGAGTTCCACCATTCCATTCAATACAAAATGTTTTAAAATTGTTAAGGAAAGCTGGGAAAAGTGGGACGGGTACAGTGTGAAGTTATGAATGTAATGGTGATTTAAGTAATTATGTGATAAATATCATAATTTTATTGTATAGTAGATTAAAATTTGTTATTGAAGTCCTATACCTTTAGTTGAGATTAGTTTACATTTTACGTGGGATGGAAAAGTAATATCTATTATTATGTTTCCACGAGACGCGGGTTCAAATCTGGTTGCGTATAAATTTTTATATATCCTGTTTAAGAATGTACACGATATTAAATAATCCATTTCATTTTATCATTTAAACCGTCTTATTTTAGGAGCTCTGTTAGTTAAAACTGTGTAATTACTTCACGTTACATCCCTAGCGGAGTAGTCAAAGAGAAGGGAGCGTTAAATGCGATCTGTGCATACCTCTTTTGCCTCGTCTACTATCTCCGACTACTCCATATGACCTTTGGGGTTTCAAAATAATATTAGTGTTATTAATAATAATACTATAGACTGAAACCGTAGTATAGTTAATATCTGTACATAATATACTAAAATGTGTTGCATATTACATTTTGGGCAGAAGAAATAAAATATAGAACTCTACTGAAAAATCCAGAACCATCGTGTTTCCAGATAGACTCTGTTCTACTTTACTACGATGACGTCATTTGCCACTAATATTGTCACTCCAAATTTGTTTTTTTTAATTAAATTACCTCTGATACTTATCTAATGACAGTAGCACTGCGGTTAGACCAGCTGCCAGTATTAGTTAGGCTTCCGCCTGCCAATAGCGATGGTCGTTGATGGATAACCAACTATGAATGATTACTAAGCGTATTTGCCTGGCCAAGGATCATATATGTACTGTCAGATAAGTATCGGTTCATTCGACTAGTCTATGTAAATTATAGATATATATTAAATCTTACAGCTCTTTTGGATTTAAAGACTTTTAATCTCAAAAAAATTGCACAATAATCACTTACTTGAGAACTCAGCTAATTAACACTAGATATTTTTAAAGTATACTCAGCAGAAATATAAGAAAGTTATTGAAAGAATAAATGTACGTAGTAAATAATATTAGGGGATAAGTTTCTACACGGAATAATAATGTATAAAAGTGAGAAGTGAGAGTGTATATATATATATATATATATATATATATATATATATATATATATATATATATATATATATATATATATATATATATATATATATATATATATATATATATATATAATATATATATATATATATATATATATATATATATTATACATATATATGTATATATATCAATATATACATACACATACGTATACACATACAAAAAGACAATTCAGTCTTCACTTCACTTCACTCAGGTCCCTGTAAAATCCGTATTATTAATTTAAACTAAACTTAAGTTAATTAACATTAACTTAAGCTTAAATCTTTTATCATATTTATCAAATATTTCCACATTAAAATGCCACTCTGGTCTCTATACTTGTCTATTTATATCTTGATTATATTAGTTAACGAAGTCTATAAAGGATAATGCTGATATGTAACAAAAACACAAAACTAAACAACATAGAATGTGTAACATAAATAATTTCAAGTTAGTTCTGATATATGTGGGAGATGAGCTAAGATTAAGTGCCACCGTGGCGCTGGTGATTTTCCTCGCTCTAGGAAGTATAAATGCGGCGTTAATTTCCGCAACTAAACACGCAATGATTCAAATTGAAGCGGATACCGGAACCAGGACAACCAAGTATCATGACACTACTCATAACTTCTACTCTACTATATGTGGGATAATGCGTGAAGCTAAAAAAAAGAACTAAAGGATTATATAGCTGTGTATAAATCTTAATGTAAAATATAAAAAAATAAACGTCAAAACAACAAATTGCTTATCAAAAACATCCTTACTAAATGTCAAACAAATGTAACATGGCGAAATCTTTAAGAAGCTTTCTGTGACATGTCAACATTATTATTGTATTTAATTTTATTTAGGATTCCCCGAATTTGTACTATAAATTAATGTTTATATTCTTTTTAATATATTTATATATATATATATATATATATATATATATATATATATATATATATATATATATATATATATATATATATATATATATATATATATATATATATATATATATATATATATATATATATATATATATATATATATATATATATATATATATATATGAAATTGTATATAGCTATATACAATTTACATTATATTTAAAAATATAAAACTGTTTTTATGTCACTAACATACAAAAGATATATTGTTCTGATAGAAATGTTTCTATGAAGGTCGCTTTTGTAAACAGAAACCATTGTTCTTACAGTGTAGTGGCACTGTATTTAATGTTTTGTAAGTTTATTGTGCTGTGACGTTTGATTCTCGGGTTGAGTAATTTTGATGGTGTCATATTACCTTTAAGTTAAAAAACTTATTGTGTGGAGCTTGGAAATTTCGCCTTTATTTTTCTTGTATGTTTACTTCAAATAATTGGCTAGCAAAAATTTTAACTATCGAAAATTTCACGTCGTGGATTACTTTAATAGGTATATATACTATATAGGTACTATATAGGTATATATAGATATTTTTGGTACTATATAGGTATTTTTGAGGTACTATAGAGGTATATATAGGTATTTTTAGGTACTATATAGGTATATATAGGTATTTTTGAGGACATTTTCAGTCTGTCTGTTGTCCGCTATTAACGCAAATACTACTGGACCGACATAAATTTAACTTTTCATGGTATATGTTTATTAGTCAACATATAGATTAAAGTTCACAATTCAATTTGCGTGGTCGGATAAATCGAAATTTTCCAGTTTTAGTTGAAAAATTTTGGAAATCATATCTTAGTAGCTCGGTTCTCTACTCCTAAAGGACCCTATATGCCTAATTTCACCTTACTCTCCACGTACACTTTACGTATGTAATTTCGGCTGTGTGCTGATGTCAACAACTAAGTAAGGAGATAGTTTTATATATAATATATAGATATATAATATATTTTGAAGGTTTAAATATCTGATGTGCAGACTTACAAGCCTCCAATCTATTAGTTGGTCAACATGATGTGCACTGTCTGTTCACGAAACAAAAGTCTGATGTGAAGCCCTAGCAGTCCAAGTTCAGTGTGGTGAGAACTTTCTGATGAAGTTGGAACGAGAAAGTTTAGAACTTAGGCAAATTAGACTTCATTTTTAGTTGGACATAATTTTTTTTTCAACTTCATGTTTCGTCTTGCATAGAGCAGAGTAAATAGAGAATAACTGGTGTCAAAACCCTCCGTGATCAGCTTTCCGCCTTAATTAGAAACATTGCGTGTTGGGTAGTGGACTTCAACGATGCTTTTGGCTGGCGTTTATGACCGTCGTGGCGCAGAGATACAGTGTCTGCCTGTAAACGTGACAATTAGTAGGTTGGAGTCCCATTCGCGGCGTTGAGGCGTTGATGCCTCGAAAGGTGGAAACGGGGTGACTTAACACTAGGTTTCTTCTTTCTTATGTAGATGGAGAGGGTTTCCGCTGGGTTTTAGTGGGTAGGATCGGACTTACCGGTGAGTCCTACAGTACCGCCCACAGTACCGGTCTGCATAAACGCATTTCCCAGCGTAATAAAAAAAAATATATATATAGGTTTCTTCTGTCAATAGTTACCATTGCCTACCCTGCTATGTTAAGACAAAAATTATGTCACATTTTCGAGACAGGCAGCCTATTACGAACAAAGCCAGAGATGCTCGGACCACCGTTACAATTTAGTTAACTTATAGTTCAAAGTATTTATTATTCTACTCTATTCAAAATTTAATATTTTCAATAATAATATTCATAAAGGTTATTTAAGGCAAAGTTCAACTTGCTTATTTATACAAAATGTCGATTTCCGAGTTGTTGAAAGGGCACTAACTTATGTAAACTGTTTTAGATACAATTAACTCATCCAACTTTTGATGTATATATATATATATATATATATATATATATATATATATATATATATATATATATATATATATATATATATATATATATATATATATATATATATATGTATATATATATATATATATATATATATATATATATATATATATATATATATATATATATATATATATATGTATATATATATATATATATATATATATATATATATATATATATATATATATATATATATTATATATATATATATATATATATATATATATATATATATATATATATATATATATATAGTGCAGCTGTAGTGTTTCACTCGGGCTACTGAATTATTTCCATATCTATCGCTCTGGTAAGAAGACAAAGCGCGGCGTTGAGTTCCGCCATACCACACGCAATGTCTCAAAACATAGTGGAAAGTGGATAATAAGTGTAGCCTAGCCTTAGCCATATGTGGGATACATCGTAAAGCTTAAAAACCTCTACATTTTTACAGCTTCATGGAAATTTCAGTTATTTTATTTGTTTATTTTAGTTTTGTTTAGTATTTGTTTTTTTTTTAATTTATTTTCATTTTGCTATAATTTGTTTTATATAATAAGTTTGTGTGTAAGAACGTTTTTGTTTAGAATGTTGACTTGAATGTTGACTTTTGTTTAGAAACTTGATGACAATGTACTGTACACCAATTTAGTATTAGTATGTAACGTTAGCTTCCTATATATATAAATAAAGAAATTCTTAATTAGAGAATAAAGAATTCGAAACCACTACCTTGATGTAGTTACTTAAACTAGGGTATATAAAAACATTTTTAGCATTAACTTGTATCAAGTAAAAACCGGATCACATTTTAAACGATTGTATTTATGTGTGAACCTATTGTATATATATATATATATATATATATATATATATATATATATATATATATATATATATATATATATATATATATATATATATATATATATATATATATATATATATATATATATATATATATATATATATATATATATATATATATATATATATATACTATACTGTATACAACTATATTTCGTAGCTTTTTATGACAAAATGTATATGAAAAATTACATATAAAACAATGTCTCTCGGCTATCTCTAGTTTGCAGCTTTTGTTTTGTCTAAAACAGGTGTAAGTCATTGTGTGAAAAGTTATTATATGGACAACTAAAAATAGATGAAAAATTCAATGGTTGAAATATATATATATATATATATATATATATATATATATATAATATATATATATATATATATATATATATATATATATATATCTATATATATATATATATCTATATATATATATATATATATATATATATATATATATATATATATATATATATATATATATATATATATATATATATATATATATATATATATATATATATATATATATATATATATATATAATATATATATATATATATATATATATATATATATATATATATATATATATATATATATATATATATATATATATATATATATATATATATATATATATATATATATATATATATATATATATATATATATATATATATAATATATATATACTATATATATATATATTATATATATATATATATATATATATATATATATATATATATATATATATATATATATATATATATATATATATATATATATATATATATATATATATTTATATACATATATACTCGTACATACAGATATTATTTATGCTGAATATTTTACATTTAATTCAGCTTTGGTCGGTGAAATCACAATTATATTTACGACTAGCGACCCGCTCGCAATTTCACCCGCCAAAACTACAGGAATAAGTATTTAATAAGTTAATACCCTTATTTTTATATGTTAAGGTACACTATCGCAATTTCAAGCCTACTTTCCCTTAATCGTCTTTTTTGTAGTATCATATTTTATGCCAATTCAATTATATCGTTATTACTTTTTTATTTATGATCCGATTTAAATAAGAACCTTCTTAGGCAAATACTAAATGTTAAGTGAGGTTTATCATGCTTAAAAGATCATATAAATCGGTTCAGTCGATTCTAAAATATACAGACAGACAGATAACATTTTTAAAAATTATTGTTATGGATTCTATTACAATGGTAAATAATATATTTTTTAAATATCTTCCACATACAGACGGGGATCGGTAACATTTTTATTATAGATATATTATTCACAACGTTTACCTGGACTTTATGGCCCCTACCATGCTGCTTCCATTAACCTCATATTTTTAAATCTTGCACGATATAGTCAAGAAAAACCTGGGTAGCCTCTACATTCCAATAGATTTAAAAAATATTGATTATTAGAAGATGACAACAACCTAAATATAAATTTTCCCTTGACTGCGGATCTATATTTTAACCAACGCTATGCCCACGAAGGCTTCGATTTTCAATTATTTTTATTTTTTAAGTGAAATTTGTTTATTTTTTGTAGCTTGACTGAACTGTTATTGTTTTTCATTAGAACTTATGATTTTTTTTTAGTTCCACGCTGTATCCCGCATATAACAGGGTAGGCAGAGGAAACCGTAGGTGCTAGGAACTTAGTGTTAAGACACTCCGTTTCCCACTTTCCGCCTTTAATTGCGTGTTGAGTGGCGTTACTCAAAGTCATGGTTTTGCCATATTGCCAGAACGAAGTAAATTTAAGAAAACAATTCTCTATTCCAGATCTAATTCAAATTTAAAATTTTTATATGCTAATAAAAAATAACTGTTACGCTAATCATAGTAATATAAAACTAAATCAAACGTAAAAAACGTATACCAGTTCGCTACACATGTAAAGATTGACACCCACACTTTGTAATTTCGCTCCCATAACCATTTTCTCATACTAATTGAAAAATTGGAGCAATTAAAAAAAATAATATCGAAAATTATATTTCGGTCTCACAGACCAACGCACGAGTACAGGAAGGTTAGCGTAGCATACATTAAAATAATTATTTCGTAATAATACACAGATCGTATATCGCTACGAAAATATTTTACTTATAATAGCTGTTTAACTTGAATTATGTGTAGAATGTTGCTATTTAGGTATAGTAGACGTTTTGGTTGAAAAAATATACTCGTATGACAGCTTTATTGTAGGTAGTAGTAAAGCTGGGAATTTTTGGACAAGTTATTGTTACTTTATTTAGAATATATGTTTTGAATTCATCCTGTATCTCTTATATAGGGAGGTAATCAGAGAGAATCTAGTGAGAAAACACTCCGTTCTCCGCTTTTTGCCTTGGACTTGAAACATTAAATTTTGGCTGGCGAATTCAACGCTGTACTTCGTCATACGAGAATGGTGAAGTGAAAATCTTGTTCAAAAAAAACTTGTTCTTTCAAAGGGGACTTGATCCCCAACCATAAACATGACGGTTACAATCAGACACTATGATATAGATAATATATATATCTTTCGTAATCAATAGTTATTAATCAGTTATCACATAAAGAATATATATATATTTATAAAAAAAACTACTTAGTTTATCTATAAAAATCCAGAACATTGTTAGATTCGATCGTATTGCCCAGACGCTGTTATTCTGTGACACAAGTACACATCACTGTAGACTTGGACGGTTTCCAAGAGACACGGGTTCAAATCCCACTACTTTAAAAATTGTATAATAAATATTTTTCCTTCATAATTGTGAAATAACAGTAAATACACACATATATATATATATATATATATATATATATATATATATATAATATATATATATATATATATATATATATATATATATATATATATATATATATATATATATATATATATATATATATGTGTGTTTTTACTGTTATTTCACAATTATGAAGGAAAAATAATATATAAAAATAAAAATAACAGGGAGACATGGTGGTGGAATGACAAGGTACAGGAGGTGATTCATGATAAGAGACTGCATTTAAGGAGTGGCAGCGTTCCAACTCTCCTGAAGACAGACTGGAGTACATAGCAGCGAACGTGCCAGCAAAAGAGCTGTAGCCAGAGTCCGCAGATAAAGTTTATTACCTCTATATGATAAACTTGAAACTGTGGAGGGGCAGAAGCTCATCTACAAATTGGCACGTGCTCGGGATAAAGCGACGCAAGATATCACAAAATGTCTTTGCGTCAGAGATTCCCAGGGCAAGCTGCTTTGTAGTCATGCTTCTGTGAAGGAGAGGTGGAGAAGTTACTTCTTGGAGCTGCTGAATACTCAGCACCCGGGTAGTATTCCGTCTGAACCACCTCCTAACCTGGGACTTATTGCTCCAATAACCCTTGATGAAACTCGGAATTGTCTTCGACGCATGAATAACGGCAAGGCGGTGGGACCTGACGATATTCCGATCGAAGCGTGGAAATCGTTAGGCTCTCGTGGTGTGCTCATGCTTACTGATCTTTTTAACCGCATTTTGAACACTGGGACGATGCCACATCAATGGCGGCACAGTTTTATTACCCCTATTTACAAGTAGTATTCCGTCTGAACCACCTCCTAACCTGGGACTTATTGCTCCAATAACCCTTGATGAAACTCGGAATTGTCTTCGACGCATGAAGAACGGCAAGGCGGTGGGACCTGACGATATTCCGATCGAAGCGTGGAAATCGTTAGGCTCTCGTGGTGTGCTCATGCTTACTGATCTTTTTAACCGCATTTTGAACACTGGGACGATGCCACATCAATGGCGGCACATTTATATTACCCCTATTTACAAAAGAAGGGGCAGTGTTCAAGATTGCGGTAGTTATAGGGGCATTAAGATTATGAGTCACACCATGAAGCTTTTCGAGCGCGTGATTGCCCTCAGGCTCCGCCGAGAGTGTACTGTTTCTGAGTGTCAATATGGATTTCAGCCAGGATCAGGCACTACGGACGCCATTTTTGCCCTCAGAATTTTGATGGATGCACACAGGGAAAAGAGGAGAGCTCTGCATGTGGCATTCTTAGACCTGCAGAAGGCCTTTGACTGTGTGCCACGTCAGTGTATCTGGGGGGCACTGCGATCCAAAGGGATCCCTGAATCCTATGTTGCTATTATCAGAGACATGTACAACGACTCTGTTTCTACAATTAGGACCGCTGTTGGCGATACCAAACCCTTCCCAATTACAGTAGGGGTTCACCAAGGCTCAGCTCTTAGTCCACTTTTGTTTAATGTAGTGCTAGATACTGTCACGGCTCACATCCAGGACCAGCCTCCATGGCTGATGATGTATGCCGATGACATAGTACTCATTGACGAGAACCGACTGATGCTGGAGCGTAAAGTGAATGCCTGGAAGGGTGCGCTTGAGAACGGTGGTCTTAAACTGAATGTGTCAAAGACCGAGTACATGGCTTGCGGGAACCCAGACTCGAGCACCATCCACATAGGGCCTGAGCCAGCCGTTAAGTCGGAGAAGTTCAGGTACCTTGGATCCATTATGCACGAGTCCGGAGGCATCGACTACGATGTCCACGCCCGGGTTAGCGCTACTTGGGCCAAATGGCGGGAGGTCACTGGTGTGGTCTGCGATCGCAGAATACCGCCCAAACTCAAGGGGCTGATATACAAGAGCATGATCCGACCAGTTCTTCTATACGGCAGCGAATATTGGCCAGCATTATCTCGGCACACTCAGGAGCTTCACGTAACGGAGATGAAGATGCTGAGGTGGATGTGTGGCGTTACTCGGGCTGACCGTATACGCAACACATTCATTCGAGGTAGTCTTGGGGTCCGTGACGTAGCGGATAAGCTCCAAGAGCGTCGTCTGAGATGGTATGGCCACGTTTTGCGCCGGCCTAAGAACTACGTCGGAAGAAAATGCCTTGATATGTCTGTCCCTGGAGTAAGACCCCCCGGACGTCCAAGGAAGCGATGGCTGGACGTCGTGACGCACGACATGAGAGCCAATGGACTAACCACTGAGGATGCTCAAGACCGTGCAAAGTGGAGTAGACTAAGTAGGAAAGCAGACCCTGGCAATAGGTCGGGATAATGCAAAGTGGAAGAAGAAGAAGATATATATATATATATATATATATATATATATATATATATATATATATATATATATATATATATATATATATATATATATATATATATATATATATATATAAAGCGATTAAATTGGAAATAATTCATTCTCGCCGGGTGGGAACACCCGGCGAGAATGAACCCACAAACCATCGTGTTTACAGGCAGACGCTCTTCCTCTGCCCCATGATGGTCCTCTAGACTAAAAAGAAATAAAAATTATTGTTTTTGATTTCCTCTACGTACAATGTGTGCAAGTGTAC
Organism: Dione juno; assembly: GCA_037127375.1. Lineage (NCBI taxonomy): Eukaryota > Metazoa > Arthropoda > Insecta > Lepidoptera > Nymphalidae > Dione > Dione juno. The sequence continues at coordinate 245,479 of JAXRJS010000091.1, read as the reverse complement.
GGCACTGATGTTGTAATATTTTCAGTTTGACTTCTAGGCTCATGAATAATTCAAGAAGCAGTCAATAACACATCATAACGTTGGATCTATTGAAATGCTATTTAATAGTTGTTTTGTTTGAGGTAACTTTTAAATTATATAATTTTTTTTTCACAATTTATCCCGCATATAGCAAGTCAAGCTGGGAGATACTAGTGTCCAGACACTCCGTACGCAAAAATTATAGCGATAAAATTATGTAAGAAAGCGATCGTGGCGAAGAGGCACAGCGTTTGCCTCTAAACGCGACGGCTTATGGGTTCGATTCCCACCTGGGGAGAATTAATTATTTTAATTTTTTTCGCTCTGGTAGGTACGAGACAAAGCGCAGCGTTGAGTTCCGCTCAGCACCTAATATCCTCCAGCACCTATATATATATATAAAGCATTGTTGTATTATATAATTTACAAATAATATAAAACATAACTAAGCCAACATAAAAGTTATTTCACTATTAGGACATAACGTAACCGAGCAAATAGGAAGCTACTTAATGAAATGTAAACACTCTTTATAACGTGAAAAGTCAAAAGAAACTTTCACGTTTGTAATTTAGCTGGGTAATTAGTCTTTATTTTTATTAGAACTGTAATATATATATATATATATATATATATATATATATATATATATATATATATATATATATATATATATATATATATATATATATATATATATATATATATATATATATATATATATATATATATTACAGTTCTAATAAAAATAAAGACTAATTACCCAGCTAAATTACAAACGTGAAAGTTTCTTTTGACTTTTCACGTTATAAAGAGTGTTTACATTTCATTAAGTAGCTTCCTATTTGCTCGGTTACGTTATGTCATAATAGTGAAATAACTTTTTATGTTGGCTTAGTTATGTTTTATATTATTTGTAAATTATAATAATACAACAAATGCTTTTATATATATATATATATATATATATATATATATATATATATATATATATATATATATATATATATATATATATATATATATATATATATATTATATATATATATATATATATATATATATATATATATATATATATATATATATATATATATATATATATACCCCACACATAGCAGGATAATCAGAGGGAACCTAGTGTTAAGATACTCCGCTCCTTATTTTCCAGCTTTTGAGATATTAGGTGCTGAGCGGAACTCAACGCTGCGCTTTGTCTCGTACCTACCAGAGCGAAAAAAATTAAAATAATTAATTCTCCCCAGGTGGGAATCGAACCCATAAGCCGTCGCGTTTAGAGGCAAACGCTGTGCCTCTTCGCCACGATCGCTTTCTTACATAAATTTTATCGCTATAATTTTTGCGTACGGAGTGTCTGGACACTAGTATCTCCCAGCTTGACTTGCTATATGCGGGATAAATTGTGAAAAAAAAATTATATAATTTAAAAAGTTACCTCAAACAAAACAACTATTAAATAGCATTTCAATAGATCCAACGTTATGATGTGTTATTGAGTGCTTCTTGAATTATTCATGAGCCTAGAAGTCAAACTGAAAATATTACAACATCAGTGCCGTACACTTGCACACATTGTACGTAGAGGAAATCAAAAACAATAATTTTTATTTCTTTTTAGTCTAGAGGACCATCATGGGGCAGAGGAAGAGCGTCTGCCTGTAAACACGATGGTTTGTGGGTTCATTCTCGCCGGGTGTTCCACCCGGCGAGAATGAATTATTTCCAATTTAATCGCTTTATATATATATATATATATATATATATATATATATATATATATATATATATATATATATATATATATATATATATATATATATATATATATATATATATATATCTTCTTCTTCTTCACTTTGCATTATCCCGGCCTATTGCCAGGGTCTGCTTTCCTACTTAGTCTACTCCACTTTGCACGGTCTTGAGCATCCTCAGTGGTTAGTCCATTGGCTCTCATGTCGTGCGTCACGACGTCCAGCCATCGCTTCCTTGGACGTCCGGGGGGGTCTTACTCCAGGGACAGACATATCAAGGCATTTTCTTCCGACGTAGTTCTTAGGCCGGCGCAAAACGTGGCCATACCATCTCAGACGACGCTCTTGGAGCTTATCCGCTACGTCACGGACCCCAAGACTACCTCGAATGAATGTGTTGCGTATACGGTCAGCCCGAGTAACGCCACACATCCACCTCAGCATCTTCATCTCCGTTACGTGAAGCTCCTGAGTGTGCCGAGATAATGCTGGCCAACATTCGCTGCCGTATAGAAGAACTGGTCGGATCATGCTCTTGTATATCAGCCCCTTGAGTTTGGGCGGTATTCTGCGATCGCAGACCACACCAGTGACCTCCCGCCATTTGGCCCAAGCAGCGCTAACCCGGGCGTGGACATCGTAGTCGATGCCTCCGGACTCGTGCATAATGGATCCAAGGTACCTGAACTTCTCCGACTTAACGGCTGGCTCAGGCCCTATGTGGATGGTGCTCGAGTCTGGGTTCCCGCAAGCCATGTACTCGGTCTTTGACACATTCAGTTTAAGACCACCGTTCTCAAGCGCACCCTTCCAGGCATTCACTTTACGCTCCAGCATCAGTCGGTTCTCGTCAATGAGTACTATGTCATCGGCATACATCATCAGCCATGGAGGCTGGTCCTGGATGTGAGCCGTGACAGTATCTAGCACTACATTAAACAAAAGTGGACTAAGATGTAATATATTATTGTACGGGAAGTCACCAAATGTTAACGACATAATTAAGTTGTAACAAGAGTATAAGACATTTCAATGTGGCTTAGTAAAACTTTTTAGTAAAGCTGTTAAAGAGCTTTTGAGCGGACTCTAAAAGGGGCGGGTTCGAGTCTCGCATCGTTCAAATTTTTATACGTTTACTGAAGCTATCTTTCTTTCCTTAGTATGCAGTAACAATTAAAAAATACTAAAATTATCAAATAATTGAATATATAATCATATGAGGCCGTCGTAGCGCAGCGGCAACATCGTGTCTCTGTAAACGCGACGGTTGTGAGTTCGATTCCCACTCGGGAAGAACAAGTCAAGGCGCTGCGTTAGTTCCGCCACTCAATGTACCATTATTGGGCGGTAAGTGGGGAACGGAGTGTCTTGACACTAGGATTTTAGCAATGTCAAATAAAACAAAAAGAATAAATTAAAAAAAAACGAAAGTTAAAAATTAATTATCAAAAAGTACGCACTATGTACCTGTAGTGTATGATAGTAATAATAATTTAAAAAAAAAACACTAGGCTTCTTTTATCTATGGTGCTATATGCGGGAAATAGCGGGGAACTTTTTTTCATATGTAAAGCAAGCGGGCAAAGCTAACGAAATAGAACTTTATATTAAATATTAGCTACTGTACTATAGAGATGCCATTTCTCATTATCTCGACGCTCTTGCTTTGCGATATTCTTATTTGTTTAGTTATCTATTATTATTCTGAAACAAAGTAAATATATTATAATGCACAATAATATCTAATACAATTTCCGCTATTTGCGGAAATGGTTTTTCCATTAGAGGCCTTATATAAAAATAAATAGTCCATCATATATTTTCATTGTATATCTTTATCATATACTGTGTATATATTATCTATATATTTTATGTATATATATACAAACATATGTATAAATATCTGATTTACGTGTTCTTATCTTGCTACATTGAAAATCTATACAATTTTGGCAAACATAAAATAAACTTTCCTCCCTCTCCTTACTTTACTTTGTGGAGAAACGCTTTGTCAAAGTATTCAACTGTACTTGGTGAATCATCAGCCTGTCCTTGTCCACTACTGGACTTCCTCTCCTGTATAATATACATTAATAAATTATAAAAAAAATTTCCACCAGTGATTTCGAACTTTTTTTATATCATTAATATGATCTTATAAACCAATCATACTTTAACAATGTGTATTTTTTGAGTTCCGTCTTACTTCACACTGTATATCTTGCGGAGTAACCTCTTCACACTTACCCTCCGGAAGGTCCTTGTACATTTACGGGAGGATCTTTCAGTATCATAGACATTGTATTCTCAAACGACTTTAGAGGTCTCCCATGTCATGTAAAAGAATATAAAATGTAATATACAAACTATAGAAATTTACTTCAAATGTCAAAATTTTATTAAATAATGAAAACAAACTGACTCTACTAGAACAAACATTCAAAATAACCGTTTACAAAAGTAATAAACACACATATATATATATATATATATATATATATATATATATATATATATATATATATATATATATATATATATATATATATATATATATATATATATATATATATATATATATATATATATATATATATATATATATATATATTTCTACTGAGCTACAGTAAAACCATTTACCATGAAGCGTGAAAAAACAGTTACGTAAAAACAGTTACCTTCAATTATAACTAAATATAATATACGAGTATAATATAAAAACATAGTATTTTCCTTCAACATAATGTTCTTTAGGTGCGTGTGTCCTGACATTAACATCGCATTTTATGGCGCGTGTCTACTTCCATAGGATTTATGGTAAAAAAGTCAGCTAAAGTCACGAATATATTATGGAATTTGGAAGATTTTTTTTGTCAGTTATTATATATATAGAAGGTATCGAAGTTGTCTATAGATTCCATTGTGGCACAGTTGATATGTATAGGTAACTTTAAGGTTGTCGGTTCTAATCCCCGTGGCTAATTGAAATAATTCACGTTACGGCTACTTATGATTTTATTTTTGTGACGCAATCAAGGAGCTTTCTAAATTGTGCGTTTAGCGTTCTGTGCTTCACCCTTCATCTCGTATATCGCGGGGTACGCAGAGAAAATCTAGTGTTAAGACACTCCGCTTCCCGCTTTTCACCTTTCGAGACACTACGTGGTGAGTGGTAGAGCTCAACGTCGCGTTTTTCTTGCTTTTACCAGAGCGAAGAAAATGAACATAATTTATTCTCCCCTAGCGGGAATCGAACCCCCAAACGACGCGTTTACAGTCAGACACTGTGCCGGCCTCAAATTGACAAAATAATTTCCATCTGTACTTATTGAAACGATTTTTATAATATTTCAAGGGATGGAAAAAAAAAACACATTTATATCTATAAAATTCCTTGCCTTTTGTTAACTTTTATACCATTGTCTTTTTTGTCAGTACTGTCAGTTTGTAAAACAGTGTACGTAGATAAATTGTATGCTTTGTGTAAGTTTAATTTGGGGTCAAAGTATTACCTAAAACATTTTCTAGCTTCCATCTGGACTGGGGGAAATAAACGACTGTACATCGTAGAGCCAATTTGCGCCTTCTGTAGAAAACATTCTCAGTCTGTAAATACGTAATATTATGCCTTAGCCTTAGGTTTTATTTAAATTTATATGTAGAATAAATGTATAGTAGAAACATATATTAGTAAGAAAAATAAACAAAAGTTTTATAAAACTAGAGAGATTTTTAATAGAGAATGGAGTGTTTTGACACTACATTCTCTCTGTTTTATATGCTATACAGGTGTAAAGCTTTAAAATGTATAGTAACCTACTGTCAGACCGTACACGTGTTGGCTGCGGCATCGATTCTCATTCATTTATATGAAAAATATTTTCTCTAGGTCTGTTCTGTTTATGAAGTTCTCCAGAATCGTTCTCCCTGAGTCTAGTTTAAACTGTAATATTTATATAACTTGAGAAATTTAAACGTCATTCACTTACATAAAAAAAGTGAAAATTTAACTGAAGCTTTAGGCTTAGGACTAGGAACGGGTTTTGAGAAATTCGTAAAAGTATTAAAAAGGGGGTGAAAGTTTATATGAAACTTTTTTCTTTATATCGATATCCCTAGAAATTCATTTAAGTGCAATGAAATTTCCATAACACGTTCAAGCAAAGTCAAAACTGCCGTAGAGACTTGTAAGTTAAGAAAAAAGCTCTATAAGTACGTAGTGCTTAATTGGCGATAGCTGGCATATATAAGGTCGTCAAAGAGGTGAGAGGTCGGCTTTATTAAAATTTTATATAAAAAAAATCTGTTCTGTCTCTAAGTTTATTTTTTATCTATTAATCTAATGAACATGAGCATTAACCAATTATTGTAATAATTACTTTTATAATTAAAGTGATTGGATTTTATTTACTAGCCTCTTTATAATATGAATAAAGTATTTTTTTTTTGTTTATTTGGAATCCAACATTACTAAGGCTACATTGATGTACAGTACATTACATAGCAAGTTCTGGCGAACTTTTTTTGTACAATAAACCTTTTTTTAAGCTTTCCTCTATATAAATTTCTAATAATGTAAACATTTAAAAAAAATACAAGCTTTACTCGATATTCCGCCTTTAGCTGGGAACAGAAGGACTCTAATGTTAAGGCCCTGTCCGCACATTCTGCCCAATTTTCGAGACGTTGCGTGTTGAGTGGCGGAACTCAACGCCGCGCTTTATCTTGTTACCAGAGCGAAGAAAAAATTACAATAATGAAGAAAATTACAATAACTCATTCAATAGACTGGAGATCAAACAAACCAACCTTTAAAATAGAAAAAAAACCTTTATTAACAAACTGTAAATTTCACGATATTTTTCATATAAATTTAAGTAGTTACATATATACATGTGCTTAAGTATATATGATAGATGCTTATATGCGTTTCATTTTGCCTCTACCAATATCTCGCAATTCGATGGAAAGTGGAGAAGTAGTGTCTTCACACTAGCTCTCTGTCTAAATGCTGCAAGTTGCAATGATAACGAATGCGACATAGAAACAAAGTGGCGGGCTGCTACTAGTGTAAAAGGTAAACAGGTATCTGAACTCGACGTGTCATTAAAACTTTGCGAATGACAAGTGCCTGTTACATTGAATGCTGTATCTCGAGTTTAGACACTAGATTATTATATATGTACATTATTTATAACAGTATAACTTAAAATCTCTACGAATTTTATATTAACTACCTACATTGTTAGTTTCTTAGTTTAATACACGAACAACACAGCTATTTATTGTATTGCTATATAAAATGCGACATTACTTTGTATATAAAATATTTAAGTTATATGTTATTTTATATATATTTCGATTTATTTTATAACGCTTACCTTTTTTATTACGTTTGTCTTGACACCGTTAGAAAATCACTTTTTTTAATATATTAATTGTTACTGTGCCAGTCGTGGGTTTGGTTACTGTAGTAACAAGATAATGCGACGTTGAGTTCAGCCGCTGCAAATGATTCTTTACACTAGATTCACTCAGTCTATCCTGGTACATGTACGCGGGATACACCGTGAAGCTCGAATCGAACTCCAAACCATCACACGTTTTAAATCAGATAGCTTCTGCGCCACAATGGCCTCTAAAATATTTAATCATAAATATAATAGGTCTTTACAGGCGAAAATTTCTTTCTAAAATTTCATTCATTTAGCTGAAAATATAAGAGCCGTAGCAATTATTTCTATAAGCGGATTTATAAAACTCAACCGAGATGATTCTTCATAGAAATAAAAAAAAACATGGTATTACATTAATACCGTAACAAAATTATCGTATTGAAAATAAGACGAATGTACGAAACAATAAGTGGGAATGAGTTATTTATATAAATAAGCATTCAATTTGAAATATTTTTTGTTATTTTCACGCTGTATCCCGCATATAGCAGGGTAGGCAGAGGGAACCTATTGTTAAGACACTCCGTTTACCGCTTTTCCCGAGATATTGCGTGTTGATTGGCGGAACTCAACACCGCCCTTGGCCAGAGCGAAGAAAATAAATTTTCCCTGAGTGCGAATCGAACCCACAACCGTCGTATTTATAATCAGACGCTATGCTGTACTAGAACAGCCAATTATACCATTATGAATATTCCCTCCAGCAAGATATGAACCTGCTCAAACTATCGTAGAAGTACATACCAACTATTTCACACCAGAGTCAACTCTAGCATATTTATACTGGAAATAGGTCAAATTTTCCTTATTCAGCCAGTTTCCACTTAATAGAGGTGTGGTTTGGTTAGACTGAATGCGAAATGAACTGGACGGTATATTTACCGAAAGCTGTTATTTGCTTACACGTGTACGAGAAGTATCAATTCGACTTAATTTATATTTGGATAGAAAGGCTAATAACCTGTAATATATATTTAATTGTAAAAGCTCAAATCGTGATATTACCGAAATTCCAAATTCAAAATTATATTGTTAATAATAATATTATTCAGCTGTTTTTGTTGTAATCTATAAATTAATACGTGAAACAAAAGCTTTGGACCCATTTTTACGAAAATTGCGCGGACCGAGGAGTATAAAATTTGGCACACTTACAGTTTATGTGTGGGTGTAGGAAGAAGTTCAGAACGCTTATATATTTCAATAATAATGCTTATAAAGTATATTAAATCAATAAATAAGATATAATATGAATTACCACAATTGTAAAGATATTTCATTATTTATTTACAGATCACAGACATTTTCAAAATCATTTTCAATTTAATAAAAAAATTTATTATAAATGTTTTAGGAAAACTCGAAATGTTTTTAGTTTATTATCATTATTATAGTATATTAATGGAACTCCACTTTATCCGGAGAGAACGTAGAGCTAAACACTATGGTGCCCTACACACCTCTTCCGCCTCGTCCACTGTCATTAACCTCATACATAGCCATCGAGGCCTCGTGTTTTTTACGTGACCTTCCAGTATATTCGATAATATCTGGAAGATCAATCGAGGTCTCCTCCTACCCAATAATTTATTTCCCTAGAGTAGGAATCGAACCTACATCAATCTACATCACACAAAGAGACTGCATCATGATGTGCAAAAGAGAATAAAGAATAAACTATTCAAATTAACCTATCTCATACCATATTAATAAATTACGAGTATAAGTGCTGAAATTAACTAATGAATGCACTGAAGGCGAGATCTTCTCTTATGGGATTATCGTTTACCCTTTATGTGGTTTAAATTTCACGTGAAATATGCTGAAATTTATTGAAACTATAATAGTTTTAGTATTTTTTTATTATGGTTATATGTTGAATTTTAACGTAGGAATTGTTTAAACGGAGAGAACATAATGTCCATTTATTATTTTCCACTTTAATTCATTACATGTCATCATCAGTGGCGTATTGTTACGCGAAATCAAAATCGATTGACTCGAAAAAATGATTTTTCAATTCAAACCAGTAGTTCCCGAGATCAAGTGAGACAAACAGACGAACTCTTCAGCTTTATTATATTAAAATAGTATTGGTAATATTTATATTGGTATACATATATGTATACCATGACATGCCCATTAGACTATAGCACAGGCCCAATTTTAGTTTTTAAACATATCCAAATATATTCCATTTATGGTATAATGTGATAACTTGGCGAGATATTACTCATTTACATATGGAGTTGATGTAAAATTAGTTTTCTCTGTTGGCTCTAAATTTTATGAAAACATTGTTAATAATGAGCTGTAAAACAAAAAATATTGGTTTGAATTCCATTTGGGGTGTTTGATTTGTTGAGAGTTTCTGGGGCACTTTCAAAATGACTCTGTGACCTTTCACCAAGATTTCCACTAAATTAGGAGGAATCTCATATTGGAAGAGACCTATCGCTGGATTTTAGTAGGTAATATCGGATTCACTGGTGTTCCACAGTATTCATATCCGCTTCTTGGCCGTAACATCATATTTATATCATTGGTTATCATCAGGTATGAGAAAAAAAATTGAGACAAACTTTAGCCTAAGTTTCAACCATATATATATAATTAATTTGTGGTCCATAATCTGCCATATATGGACTACTGGACTACTGGACACTACCAGTCCATTAACCACTAATTAGGACTTTAGCTACATCTAAATTAAAATTAAACTAATCAACTGAATGTAATAAAACAATTTACACACAATAGTCGCAAAGTGATAAAGTTTCAAATCCGAACGAAGCTATTATAAACTTATGATATAATAGTAATGTTACTTAATCTCAAGTGAAGATGTCTGAACAGATTTGCATGAGGCCAGAGGAAGGGAGGGTGGATTAGGTGGATCCACTTGTTAGGTAGTTAAATCTATAGTGTATTATAATTTACATATTATTTATCGGCACAGCGTCTGCTTGTAAATGCGACGATTGTAGGTTCGAATCTCTACTTGGGGAGAATGACCTTTTTTCCATTTTCTTCGCTCTAGTAAGGAGACAATGCTCGGTGTTGAGTTACGCCACTAAACGTGCCATGTCTCGAAACGCAGTAAACGAGGAACGGAGTGTCCTAACACTAGGTTCCCTCTGCCTACCCTGCTATATGCGGGATACAGCGTGAAGATAAAAAGAATATAATAATAATTTGCACTCGTATATATTACAATAAATAAATAAGCAATACAATTATATATGAGGTATTTTGTCGCTAAATATTGAAGAATATATAAGATCAAATATCACTTTTCCGCTTTATCCCGTAAAGCAGGGTAAGGAAAGAGAATCTAGTATCAAAATAACCCATTATTTACTTTTCCCTCAAATTAGACATATCGCGTGATTCGCGTGTTAATTAGACATATCGATTGTTGAGTGACGGAACTCAACGCCGTTTCTCAGAGTATCAAAGTAACCAATCCTCCCATGTGAATCCCTCCCTACATGACGACGTCGTAACGATTCTGTTTTTTCATTACTATTAATATAGATTAGATATAGATTTATAGATTATAAATAATATATATAATTCACACTACAACAATATGATAAAAGCTACTGGAAAAGTGCATAGTTACTCGTAGCATATTTTATACTATACAAATACATGTGCAATCAATCCACTCAATTGATTCCTTGTGCAAAGTACAAATGTAATTACATTTCATTGAAATCAATATGGAAATTATATAAAATATTCAAAAGCAAAACGCTTTTGAGTAGAAAAATCCTCAATCTCTCGGATTAAAATTTGTTAAAATAATTTACGTATATACACACACACATATATATATATATATATATATATATATATATATATATATATATATATATATATATATATATATATATATATATATATATATATATATATATATATATATATATACATATATATATATATATCGCGTTCTACCAAATGAAGAACGCTTATTATTGAGTTGCGGAACTTAACGCCGCGTTTTGTTTTGCTACCAGTACGACGAAATAATATTTATATATTTTATTATATTATTATACTTTATGTCGCTGTGCTGCTTCAGCAACATAAAATATAAAATATATGTTTCAGAATTGATCCCTTTAACATCATATCTTAATTCTTAAACACCCGCTGCGCCACAGCGGATGTTTATTAGAAACGTCTTCGAATAATTCTATTACCGAAAGAAAGTTTCTTAAATAATTCCTAAGAATTGTAACACTGGTTTAACTTTCGCCCGTAATTTGATCATTCCACGTAAACAATTCAAAATGGACGACTAATTTTCATTGAAACGGTATTTACAACAAACAAATTGTTAATATTGTTTTTTTTTTAATCACTTTCATTTTGCTTACATATAAGAGGTAATAGCGTATATGGAAATAGGGCAGTTTTGTATAGTAGTGAAGCTGGAAAAAGAAAATTTAATATTTTTTTTAAACTATTCCAAATGACTGACAGAAAAAGCATAACCGAAACTGTTGAAAGTCGAAGCTATTAATTGGCATACAGATTTCTTAGGGTATATAGAGAAGCCTAAGTAAGAAATTCTCAATTTTTTTTATTTTTTATATATAAATTATAAATTAATTTATATATTCATTGTAATTTTTTTTTTTTAATAAATAAAAAAAAAAATACAAAGATCCTTTTGTATGTCTTCTGTCATTGTGTAATGACTAATCAAGCAATAATTAGTAGTACCGATCTGGTCATCTGGATGACCAATATATAGGACATTCTTCTTCTTCTTCTCCTTCTTTTATTCTTGTTAATTTTAATAGACGAATACATTTATTGTAATCAAAGCTGTGCAAAATATTCCAGCTAAGTGTAATAAATTGCTTAAGAAAAAGAATAATATCTGAGTGTTGCATCACTAAACTATATCCATTCTATTCATTATTTATAAGAAATTAAAAAAAAAGGAAAATTTTAAAATGCCATCAAAGCCATATATATAGAAGCTCGGCTTTCCAATATAAAACTTGGTTCCTTAGAAGCAGAGTCGAAGTTCTTTCATTTAATTTAATTACACCGATCACTCTCGACAGCTGGTATAAATGATAATGACATTTCTAACTTCACTTATGCATTAGTTTGTTAAATTGTAAGCTTAAGTTTTAAGCTTTTGTATGGATGCAGATTCTATAGACAATTACGATAAAATATTAACTTTTATATCGGAAATATGTAAAATCTCCCTACAGATATGCTATCAATAATAAAAAACTGTATAAGAAATAAGCTAAAGAGCATATGGCTTAACTGGCTAGAGCGCTAAAACATTGTACGTTATAATTTTTCATGTTTAAAAAAAATATATGTCAGAGCTATCAGCAGAACTGAGTTTGGGTGAAAATTTTTTAATATAGATTATATATAAATTGTAAAATATATGTTTATATTGTAAAGATAAACTATATAAGTAAAAGTGGTTATTATATTTTTTTACTTTCTTCAATATATAAATATACCTGTTTTTCATTTTGAAATTTAGTAATTGTTTCATTCCTAAATCAACACTTAGGCCCCAGGCCCATTTTTAATTACGCTGGGAAATGCATTTACGAAGACCGCCCGTAAACTTACGAGCGGTACTGTGGGATTCACAAGTGCAACGAAAGCGGAAACCCTCTCCATCTGCATAAAACGCCGCAGGAACGCTTGCTCATGCTACTAAGACGTCTCGATGGAAGGCCTACGTGGGTCACCGTCAACTTCAGGATGCGTTGGGGCTTGGTTTAGCCTCGATGATTTGAAGGAGGGTCAAAATGATCCTCCTCCCTCTAGGGTTACGAAAGTTGGAGCAGCGTATACCGTCTTCTTCTGCTGCTGCTGGTCACGTGACCCAGAACCTCTGCGACCTCCACTCCACTCCTCCGCAATACAAAACGAATACTAATTATTTTATTCTCATAAACAAAAAAAAATAACGATACACGCTTTAGTAGCTATTTTTTTAATACTTCAATTTTTTTATACTTTTGAATTAGAAATCGAATCACCAACATTCAACCAATACATTAAAGAAATAAAACACATTTTGTTGCAAAATTTTCACTGTTATTTTATACATTTTCCCTGATATAGCCAACCAAGTACGTGCTCACATTAAAAGGCACTCCACTCCGCTTGACTAGCTCTAATGTCATGGAACATTTTAAACGTACTATACAGTATACGAGTATATATTATAATAGAATATTATAAATAAAATTTAAAGGTTTAGAAGAAATATTTATTATTTTTAAGTTAATTCGTTAGTTGTGTAGTTTTAAGTTCAATACTTTTGTGATATTTATGTATAGTTTAGAATTGTATTGGAAATTATATCAATATTGATAATTGACAAGACAAAGCGGAAATCTCCAAAATAGGCGGAAAGTGGCGACGCTCCGTCTCAACACTACTCTACACTCTCTGTCTGCTACTTTTTTTTAAAATTTATTATAAGTATTTCTCCCTAGCTAAAGATAATAATATTGTTCGTCCTTAATTAGATGTAACCCACTATACTTGCGGCCAGAATTGGATCAGCCGCTCAAAACGTATTCATTTGTCTTACGTTACTTATTTCCATTTAACAACGCGAGCGAAGACGCAGATTAAAGCTAGTGTTTATATAAAATGTATGAGGATTTGTAAAAATAAACGGAAAAAAAACGCTAATCAATCAGACTAGATTTAAAAAAAAAACTTGATTGGAAAAAAAATTAAGGCACTAACTACAACGCTGTGAGCTGAAAGCTGGCAACTGACAACGTTCCAATTTTTCCGTAATACGAAACTATATCGAAATTGACCGACACCTACGTAATGGACTTCCGTTTTTCCTTTTATGAAATCAATAACTATTGATTAGAGTCGTTGTGTTCCGCTGTAAATGTTATTGATGGCGTATATTTGAATTTGTTTTTTTTTTTATTTTAGTTTCACCGCTTTATCCCGTAAAGCAGGATTTAAGTGGCGATATATTTGATTTCGTTTTTTTTTTTGAACTTGCCCGCTTTATCCCGTAAAACCAGGTTAAGTGGAGATAATTTAAATTCAAGACCCTCAGTACATACTGTGTAGAGTGGCGGGTTTTCAACAGCCGCGCTTTGTCTCAACCAAAACGAATAAAGATAATTTATTATTTTATTGATTTTTAAAGTGTTTTAGTATAACAATATAATATTTAATAAAAATAGCATTCTCTCTTGCCAAATGATTGTTCTATGTAATAATCTTTGGGTAGCGGAAATTTGTGAAAATCTCCCTAAAGAGATGCTAAAAAAGTAATAAGAATTTCGAGAACGCATGGTTAGTAGTCAGAGCGCTTGGATGGTTTCCATGAGGCGCGTGTTCAAATCCCACTGCGTTCAAAATTTTATATGTTTTCTTTAAATAAAGAAAATTTATTCCCCAAACCGGAATCAAACTCAGAACCATCGCGCTAACAGTCTAGAAGGCATCATCTTAAGAGTCTTAAGAGTCTAGAAAATAAAAAAAATCCTTCCAAAACATGACTAATACTAATACTAATGTGACATTTAGAAAAATATGACAAAATAAAATATGAAAATAATAATATTTTATATACTTAAATAATAACTTCTGTCTTCATATTTTCTAGATTTTCATCTCGAAATACGTATACCAGACAGGACCAGTCACGTAGCGACGTGACGACATTATAGGAATTCTATTTTATTTCTAAATCCTAAATGGTGTACCTCAGCCAACAAATATATTTTAAAATGTAAAGTTTCTTTGTTAAAATCTGATTGACTAACTAACTGTAAACTAGGTTGTCGTGGGTTCGATTTCCAATTTTGGAAATTATTTCTGGTAATATTAATAGTGGGGTTGAGTTCCGCCACTAGACACACAATTTCTCATCAGTTTTGCCAAAACGGTGAAATTTCTTAATTCTTTTCTTTGTCAATTCAATTGTCTATCAAAAAGCTTTTTTGTTTGAAAAATAATTTTAATTACTAACAACCTCCTAGAGATACCTTTGTGCCGTACGAAATGCTATGGTGACTCTTTTACTAGTTAAGACAGTAAAACTCTCGAATGAGCTGCCACTCAAAGTAAGACAGTGCCCAATCTGTTGAAATATTTAAACGCCGTCGCAAGGAACACTATCTGGAACTATCTATATAATTAGAATTATATCTTATAATTTCATATTTATTGTATGTATGTCTATTTAAGTGTATAATATATACCTTTATATGTTTGTATGTACATGGTAACCTCTTATGTATTTTTTATTTTTTTTAATTTATTTATTTATATATGTTTGTGTATCTATGTGTGTGTGTATATATAGATATATATATATATATATATATATATATATATATATATATTATATATAATATATATATATTATATATATATATATATATATATATATACTATAATATATATAATATATATATATATATATTATATATATATATATATATATATATATATATATATATATAATATATATATATATATTATAATATATATATATATATAGATATATATATATATATATATAATATATATATATATATATATATATATATATATATAGTATGTATGTGTATGTATGTATATCTATATAAATTATTATATATGAAGTATGTTTAGTATATTTATATATATACCTTAAATGTATTTATAGTCGTATGTAATACTTTTTGCACCTTTCTGCACTTGTGCTACTGATTCCATATAAATATTAATCATAATGGTTGCCTGGAAGAGATCGCTTTCAGCGATAAGGCCGCCATTGCATATAATATACACATATAATTCTGTTTGTGAAATGTTATATATATTTTTTTTGTGCAATAAAGTATTATTATTATTATTATTATAATTCTTCAAGTTAAAGTCCAGGCATTATATAGTACCTTGTTTAAATTACCCCTTTGTTATAGCTATATAAGTTCTCGATAATATTTGAATTCACAAAGAAAATATCCATAGTATTATTTATACTACGTAACAAAAAAAAATTACTGTACCAAAAAATGGAAATCCTACAAAGTTAAGCGAAAATCTTCAAACTAAAATCTTGGCACTGCGTCCTATCTGACTATCCCGTAAGAAATAAAACATGAAGCAAAAAAAATCCATAATAATAAAAAAAAACACCTAAATTATTGTAACTTTAATAATTATTTGCCAGGAGCGATAATCGAACACGTATACCTAATCAGTTGAGCGATAGAAATTATTAAAGGCGACCTATTGTGGATTTGAATACGTCATGAAGCCGTTAAGCTGACAGTAAAATTATATTAAGGTGCGCATAATGAAGGAAATCAAAGGGGAGAGATTCATTGACGCGAAAAATGAGATAGAATTTAGAAATGTCGGCAGTTTTAGACGTTTGCGAAATGATAATACACACAGCTCTGCAGGTTTTCTGAGTTTTTTTTGTAAATTTAGTTATAAACCACTATATATATTTATTTGGTATATATTTATTTGGAATAAAAAGTCAAGTATCTTTTACTTACGTGCTTTAAATGAAACTCTTTTACTAAATTGATCGCGCATATAGTTGCATGTGGCCTGGAAGGGTGCGCTTGAGAACGGTGATCTTAAACTGAATGTGTCAAAGACCGAGTACATGGCTTGCGGGAACCCAGGACTCGAGTACCATCCATATCGGGCCTGAGCCAGCCGTTTAGTCGGAGAAGTTCAGGTACCTTGGAGCCGTTATGCATGAGTCCTGGAGGCATCGACCACGACATCCATGCCCGGTATAAACGCTGCCTGGGCCAAATGGCGGGAGGTCACTGGGTGTGGTCTGCGATCGCAAAATACCGCCTAAGCTCAAGGGGCTGATATATAAGAGCATGATCCGACCAGTTCTTTTATATGGCAGCGAATGTTGGCCAGCATTATCTCGGCACACTCAGGAGCTTCACGTAACGGATATGAAGATGCTGAGGTGGATGTGTGGCGTTACTCGGGCAGACCGCATACGCAACACATTCATTCGAGGTAGTCTTGGGGTCCGTGACGTAGCGGATAAGCTCCAAGAGCGTCGTCTGAGATGGTATGGCCACGTTTTGCACCGGCCTCAGAACTACGTCGGAAGAAAATGCCTTGATATATCTATCCTTGGAGTTAGACCACCCGGACGCCCAAGGAAGGGATGGCTGGACGTCGTGACGCAGGATATGAGAGCTAATGGACTAACCACTGAGGAAGCTCAAGACCGTGCAAAGTCGAGTAGTTTAAGTAGGAAAGCAGACCCTGGCAATAGGCCGGGATAATGCTAAGTAGAAGAAGATAGGTGTATATTGTATATTTAGTTTATAACCCGATATTCAGAATACTGTGCAGTAGTCCAAAAATAGTACTAGCGATATTCAGAATACTGTGCAGTAGTCCAAAAATAGTCGAGAAACAGAGGTAGAGGTAGGAAGAAGAAAAAAAAAATCGAAAAACAGTAAAAATTTAAAAAGAGAACAAAGTTAAACGCAAACAAACACAAATAAACACAGTAAAATTACATTAAGTTACAACTAACGAAGGAAATCAAAGGAGAAATACTCATTGGCGCGAAACGACATTTGCAAAATCGAAATACACACGGCTCTGCAGATATTATTTTAAAAAAATATTATGTGACCATAAATGACAAGCCCAACATTTGACGTTGAGTTCCTCCACTGAACAAGAAATGACAAATA
>JAXRJS010000091.1:182500-225000 GCA_037127375.1 Dione juno | reverse complement strand
TCGCGCAAAATTAGTTCGGCAAATTTCTGTATACATACAGAGCCCAAATTTGCCTGTTAGACTGATTTAGTTGTGAAAGTAATAACGTTAATTAATTACAGTTCGATATATATCGTGTTTCGCAAAATTAGTTCGGCAAATTTCTGTATACATACAGAGCCCAGAATTTGCCCTGTTAGACTGATTTAGTTGTGAAAGTAATAACGTTAAGTAATTACAGTTCGATATATTATCGTGTTTCGCAAAATTAGTTCGGCAAATTTCTGTATACATACAGAGCCCAGAATTTGCCTGTTAGACTGATTTAGGTTGTGAAAGTAATAACGTTAAGTAATTACAGTTCGATATATTATCGTGTTTCGCAAAATTAGTTTGGCAAATTTCTGTATACCCACAGAACAAAAAGTTTTCAAAGAATTGCCAGAATTTGGCCTGTTAGACTGATTTAGGTTGTGAAGTAATAACATTAAGTAATTACAGTTCGATATATTATCGTGTTTCGCAAAATTAGTTCGGCAAATTTCTGTATACATGCAGAATAAAAAGTTTTCAAAGTTTGACGTGTTTCGTCACCAGTTAGAAAATGGCGGCAAACTATATTTTAAGTGTGCCCAAGTAACGTGTTAGAGAAAACTACGACGAGTGGGTGTTTGCGGCAGAAATGTAAAATATCGGCCGTCGATGACCCAAGACGAAGGCGAAATTAATACTTACAAGAGACTCATCGTTATATGTTCATATAAAGAATGTAAACACTACGAAAGAGCTATGGAACAAACTCAAGTCGCTCTTTGATGAGTCTGGTTTTACTAGAAGAATAAGTGTTTTACGGAATTTGATATCCATTCGATTGGAGGGTTGCAGTTCCAGACCTCGTACGTTACGCAGATAATTGAAACGGGTCAGAAGCTTTGTGGAAGAGGATTTGCAATTAATGACGAGTGGATTGGTTCCTTGCTACTAGCTGGATTGCCTGGAAAAATACTCACCTATGATAATGGCTATAGAGCATTCAGGCATCCAGTAACAACGGACGCCATTAAAAGCAAACTTTATGATATGGAACCAGGAAACGGAAGTAGTAATCATGAAGAGGGGCGCATTTGCTGTGTCAAAAATTAATAGCCAACATAAACACAAACAAATGAGTGGCAATAAAGATGGCGGTTCTAAGTCAAGTAGTGCCAACATTAAAACTGTTCATGTCGATGCTACCGATGTAAACAAATTGGACACTATCGAACGCAATGCCCGAACAGAAATAAAACTAAAGTGAATAATAGTAGCAAAACGAATGCATTCTCAGCTGTGTTTTTAAGTGGCAGTTTTAATAAACATGACATGGTACATTGATTCGGGTGCTAGTGTTCATTTAACCGCTAATCCAGATTGGATCACCAGTAGATATCGTAAAGATAAACAAGAAATAATGGTAGCAAATAAGGAAACTGTTTCAGTTACATGTGCCGGCGATGTTAAAATAGTCACATTAGTCAAAGGGCAGTGAAGTGGATATTAATATTGAAGATGTGTATTGCGTTCCAAATTTGACAACGAATCTCATTTCAGTAAGCAAGTTAATACAGAAAGGCAACAAGGTAAATTTTACACAGAATAATTGTTACAAGTACAACAATAGTGGTGATTAGTTGCTACTGCTTCTTTGACAAATGGAGTGTATAAATTAAATATGAAAGAGATGCTTGTTGCATCAGTTATAACAACAGGTCTTACTTGGCATCGCAGATTAGGTCATGTGAACAGTGATTGCTTAATTAAAAGGAAAATATTTACTAGCAGAGATGTCATAATCATGGAAAAGCAATCAGTCATGATAGATGTTTGCATCTGCAGATAGTAAAATAGAATGTCTAACCAAAGAGAATGTATCAGAAGATCAGACTCAACAGATTCAGTGGGGGATACCACAAGCTCAACAGTGATAGACGAAACAGTGAGCAGCCTTTCAGATTCAGACTATGTACCTGAATTACGTGATAGACCTGTTAGAGTAAAACATGCACCAAACAGGTATGGCTTTGGCGGTATCTGCTACACAGAGGACAATGTAGCCTGTGTAACTGACCCAACAATTAAAGATGCACTAGAGGGACCTGAGAGAAATCATTGGTTACAGCAGTACAGGAAGAATTAAAAAGTTTCGAGGAAAATGATGCTTGGGAGGTAGTAGACGTTCCTAATAACTCTTCTATTGTGCAGTGTAAGTGGGTACTTAGAAAAAAGGTTGAGTGTGATAATAAAGTGCGTTTTCATGCGAGATTAGTGGCTAAAGGTTTTACCCAGCATTTTGGTGTGGACTATAATGAGACATTTCACCAGTTGTAAAACATAGTACACTAAGATTGTTATTTGCTTTGTCAGTGAAACTTGGACTAGACATAGTACATTTAGATGTAGTTACAGCATTCTTGATGGCAGCCTTAAGGAAATTTATAAAATTTAAAAATATATAAAATAAATAAATATATAATAAATAAATTTATAAAGTAAAATTTAATAATTCAGATTCTGGTAAAGTTTTAAGATTAAAGAAAGCCATATATGGGTTACGGCAGTCATCAAGAATGTGGTATGATAAAGTAAATACTTGTTTAATTGATAATGGTTTTCAAAGTCAAAATATGAGCCTTGTTTGTATTTAAAGAATGAAGGTAAAAAATTACTGTTATTGCACTGTATGTTGATGACTTTTGTTTTTTTCAAACAATAGTAAGGAAACTGATAATTTAAAATCTCTATTAGCATCTCAGTTTAAAGATTTAGGGGAAATAAAGCAGTGTCTTGGTATGTCAGTTTGTTATGATAAGAAAAATAAAATTATAACCTTGGATCAAAGTAATTATATTGATCATTGTTATTAAAATTTAATTTAGTTAATTGTAAAACTGTAGAAACCCCAATGGAATGTGGCTTAAAATTGACTAAGGATAAAAGTTGTGATAAAAGTTTACTTATCAGCAATTGATTGGCTGTTTAATGTATCTAGCAATATTAACCCGTCCTGATATTAAATATGCAGTTGGCTATTTGAGCCAATTTAATAATTGCTATAGCAAAGAACACTGGATTCATGCTCAGCGTATACTTAAGTATCTTAAAGGAAGAAAAAATTATTGTATTAAATATTGTGGAACAGATGATAATATTAACAAGGGAATAGTAGGCTATGTAGATTCAGACTGGGGTAATGACATTTTAGATAGAAAATCCTCGGATGGTGTTATATCTTGGGGAAGTAAAAAGCAAAAGAATGTTGCATTGTCAAGTACTGAGGCAGAGTATGTAGGTATATCTGAATGCTGTAAAGAGGCTATTTATATAAGAAATTTAAATAAGGAAATAACTGGTTGTTTTCAGTGTATTGTAATATTTAATGAAACCAAAGTGCTCATCAATTGTTGTATAATCCTGTTTTTCATAATAGGTCAAAGCACATTGACATTAGATATCATTTTGGTTGAGAATGTATAAATAATAATATTGTTAAGATTGAGTATTTGGAAACGACTCATATGCCTGCAGATATATTTACTAAAGCTAAAGCCATGTAAAACATCATAAATTTGTAAATGTAATGGGAGTGCAACAGAAGTAATGTTTATAAGTTTTATTTTGATATAGTGGGGGGTATTGAACTAATATCAAATATGTCATTTGTTATCTGTATTATTGTTTATCTGTGTATTGGATAAAGGAACTATAAATAGTCAGTCTGTTGTAAAACACGAAACAGGTAGTTTTATTATACTTTATGTATAGGATTTTTTTAAGTTATTTTTAGTTTAATGTAATTACGTATATTTTTATCTTTATATTGCATTTTAAGAGTCATCTCGCTTCTTACTGCTTTCACCCACTTTCACAGGTTGGCTGGAAGAAATCTCTTCTAGAGATAAGTCCACCGTTTGGAACTATATTTTATTATGTATGTAATTCAACATATATTGATTGCAATAAAGAATACTATATATATATATATATATATATATATAGATATATATATATATATATATATATATATATATATATATATAAAATGTCCACCATATACTCGGATATAAACATACATATATTATCGTATCTCTATTGTATTATATATATATATATATATATATATATATATAAAATATAATTAATACGTTTTATATGAACTAAAAAAACCGTAAGTACGAAAACCGTATCTGCCTACTTACAGCCTATAACCTATAACCGTGCCTATTTAAAGCATATCTATAATCTATAAAATACATGTGTATAACGGGGTAGGCAGATAATCTTATGTCTCTCCTCTGTCTCCGTTTCCAACTTTTGCTTAATTTTCAAAACATTGCGTGTTAAGTGGCGGAACTTAACGCCGCGTTTTGTTTCCTTACTAGACCGTGGGACCCCAAATGGGAATCGAACCCATAACCTTCCCAATTACAGACACACACTATGATTCTAAGCAAATAATAGAACGGATGCAATTAACTCTTTTATGGACCTAATTAAATCTTAACGACAGTGACTTTGTAAGTGTAATTTAGGTATTCGCGTAGTAGAGCGAACGCGAAACAGTGTAATCTTCTACTACATACATATATATATATATATATATATATATATATATATATATATATATATATATATATATATATATATATATATATATATATATATATATATATATATATATATATATATATAGATATATATATATATATATATATATATATATATATATATATATATATATATATGCTTTTCTACATCTCACGATACTCGAAATAAAATAGACAGACGGTCCAGTTTGTGTCCAGATTTGTATACAATTCTTATTCTATGCGTAGTAAATCTCATCGCAGGTACAATAGGTTACATCCAAATAATAAGTAATTCCCGAGATTATAACCTTCAATTAAACAAACAATCTCTATATAAATATAAATATATATATATATATATATATATATATATATATATATATATATATATATATATATATATATATATATATATATATATATATATATATATATATATATATATATATTATATATATATATATATATATATATATATATATATATATATATATATATACTATAATACAGCTACTAGTTAATGTTCCACACTCCACATTTTGGACCTAGTTTCTCTGTGATGTATGAAGCTAAATACCAATAATACCTTCTCATATAAATATTGAAAACATCTTGCTTTTATCATACAAAATTTGTGTATATTACATATGTATGAATATATAATGTAAATTGAACAATAATTACAATGTACAAAGAATTCTTCTTTATTTTTAATATAAGTCATAAAAATCTGATCATTTATTATAGACACCCGCTCTTGCAAAAGAGAGTAGCAATATTCGTATAAAATATCAATTTAAATGAATGTTTACTATAGTCGCTAAGAAATTATTTCAATAAATATATAATATAAAGGTCTATATTGATATTGTCTATCGATTTATATCTCCAACCTCCTTCATATCTTCACAATTTATCCCTAGCGGGGCAGTCAGAGAGAACGGAGCGCCAAACGTAGCGGTCCCTGCATACCTCTTTCGCCTCGTCCACTGTCTCATTAACCTCTTAATTTTTTATATGTTGTAAATTTTTTAATCTGATTTTAAATCTGTTATATAATTTGTATCTTTGGTAATGTAAGAATAAAGTCAGTTTGTCGTATCATTGGAATAAATTGGAATTATTACATTGCATTACTTTCCAGAGGGAAAGGGAGCTTATATTATAATATTTCTAGCTTATTGATTTGTTAGATATATTCAGCTATTTATTTTTAAATGAAATCCGTCAAGTGTGAGTAGTACTCGTGCACCGAGGGTTCCGTGCCCATTTCATGATTGTAGATTATTGCGGCATCGAAAATACATAATTTGTGAAAATTTCAGCCTTCTAGCTGTCACAGTTTATGAGATCCAGCATGGTGACAGACAGACAGCAGAAGCTTAGTAATAGGTTCCAGTTTTTACCTTTTACGGCACGAAACTCTAAAAACAACTCTGATATAAAATATTAATACAATTTATCAGAGAGAGTAAGGTACCCTTACCTTACCTAGCATATACAAATAAAATAAAAAAGAAATTAAAACTTATAACAATACATAGTCTTATGGATGTTTTGCCCTTTTCAGTATATATTATACATATTGTTTGAGTTAATATATGGTAATCATTTTCGAAGTATTGAAATGGATCATTAGCTCAATTTAATGGCTTGGAAAGAAATCCGGCTCGAAGGATCAAAATTCGATTTCGCATTAGGAGCTCGCTTATCTCGCTGTTATATTACTTTGGTTAGTGTTATTTATGTGTTACGCGCACAATTTGGAATAATTTACAATCTATAGCTGAATATAATCAGTTACAATTAAAATTTTCACTTAACTTAAAGGAAGGACTTTTAAGTAAATTCTATAAATGTATCCAACGTCAATAGCGATGATTGTAAAAATTCTAGCTTTACGTCAACGTATACCTTGACAATTTAGGGATAAGTCTTGTCTTCAAACTGCCTTGCTATATAAAAAAAATTAACGAAATATAAGAGAAAGCGATATATAAGAGAAAGCGATATCTCACCATAAATATAAAGTTGCAGTTAACAGTATTCAAATACTGAAACGTACGTAATGGTTAAATTAAAACTCAAATTACGCCCTTTATCGACTGTACATTGTTCCAAGTCAATTACGTACAATCGTCCATAGCGAGGTAAAAATACCTATTTCCTCTTTTCCACGCTAGTACGGCACGCCTATTACTGCAGTAGTACTGTCGACAGACAAACAATTATGATCATGTTATAGTCGATTTTAATTTTTAAACTTTAAGATTCGATTTGTGGTAAGTCTGTGTGTGTTTAAAAAAATATGTACTTGTCAAATGTAATTGTTAAAGTTTTTCGGATCATATTTTGATTTTTGGTATAAAAATGTACTTTATTTTTTATTATATAATAATATAATATTACTATGAATTAAATACATTTATTTTAAATATTTTAAATTTAAGTTCGAAAATCGAGGATTAATATGAGAACGTTACACGTTGTCTTACCTGAAAAAAAGGAAAATAACATTTTACTTATGGAAAATCCATTGAATATATCCTTTGTCACAAGTGGCAATCGAACCGATAACTCATATGTTATGATGACCTTTGAACTACTCCACTCCAATGGACTCCACTATAATGTAAAACCAATTAGACATTATAATATAATTAATAAAATTTATTTGCCAACCGTACACTGTGGTTAAAGTTTCCAAGTTCTGCTTGCTCAAGCTATTGTTAATTTCTAGATTCTATTGTAGAGAGATACTGTGTAAGGATCATTTAAGCTCATTGAATATTAAACAAGTTGCAGGAAAGCCAAGATTTAACATATTGTTTACACAAAGTTTTAATAAGAAAACGGCACACCGGTCACTTTTATTATTTTTAAGTTAAAAAGCTTACACCAATATTATGCTGGTATGAAATATGGTGGACTAAGTATATGAGCACTTGTCTAGTCTTCCAATATGATTGAGCTTTTGTATAACGCATAGAATGATGGGCTGCTAGAGCCTAATGTTATTTCACTCCATTTTTCATTTTCTGGAAATAAAAAAATTATTTGTTCCCACAAGTAGGAACCAAACCCATTATCACAGGTACGAAACCTCATAGGAAAATATGAGAATTACACTCGACCTCGGTTTCCTAGCAACGAACTCTAACAAAAGTAATAATTATACTGTAGTTTGTAAGTAAAATATTGTTCCTTAGTTAAATTTTGACTTCTAGAAATATTTAAGTTGTGGAACTTCATCGATCATAGTTAGTTCAGTTTGAACTCAGAGTTGTTTTGTGTAGTTTTAAAAAAAATATGAATGAAATTTAATTTTATATATATATATCTTCTTCCACTTAGCATTATCCCAGCCTATTGCCAGGGTCTGCTTTCCTACTCAGTCTACTCCACTTTGCACGGTCTTGAGCATCCTCAGTGGTTAGTCCATTGGCTCTCATGTCGTGCGTCACGACGTCCAGCCATCGCTTCCTTGGGCGTCCGGGGGGTCTTACTCCAGGGACAGACATATCAAGGCATTTTCTTCCGACGTAGTTCTTAGGCCGGCGCAAAACGTGGCCATACCATCTCAGACGACGCTCTTGGAGCTTATCCGCTACGTCACGGACCCCAAGACTACCTCGAATGAATGTGTTGCGTATGCGGTCAGCCCGAGTAACGCCACACATCCACCTCAGCATCTTCATCTCCGTTACGTGAAGCTCCTGAGTGTGCCGAGATAATGCTGGCCAACATTCGCTGCCGTATAGAAGAACTGGTCGGATCATGCTCTTGTATATCAGCCCCTTGAGTTTGGGCGGTATTCTGCGATCGCAGACCACACCAGTGACCTCCCGCCATTTGGCCCAAGCAGCGCTAACCCGGGCGTGGACATCGTAGTCGATGCCTCCGGACTCGTGCATAATGGATCCAAGGTACCTGAACTTCTCCGACTTAACGGCTGGCTCAGGCCCGATGTGGATGGTGCTCGAGTCTGGGTTCCCGCAAGCCATGTACTCGGTCTTTGACACATTCAGTTTAAGACCACCGTTCTCAAGCGCACCCTTCCAGGCATTC
This sequence comes from Dione juno, assembly GCA_037127375.1. Classification (NCBI taxonomy): domain Eukaryota; kingdom Metazoa; phylum Arthropoda; class Insecta; order Lepidoptera; family Nymphalidae; genus Dione; species Dione juno. Next base: position 216,328 of record JAXRJS010000091.1, on the reverse strand, counting down.
ACTTTACGCTCCAGCATCAGTCGGTTCTCGTCAATGAGTACTATGTCATCGGCATACATCATCAGCCATGGAGGCTGGTCCTGGATGTGAGCCGTGACAGTATCTAGCACTACATTAAACAAACGTGGACTAAGAGCTGAGCCTTGGTGAACCCCTACTGTAATTGGGTATCGCCAACAGCGGTCCTAACTGTAGAAACAGAGTCGTTGTACATGTCTCTGATAATAGCAACATAGGATTCAGGGATCCCTTTGGATCGCAGTGCCCACCAGATACACTGACGTGGCACACAGTCAAAGGCCTTCTGCAGGTCTAAGAATGCCACATGCAGAGCTCTCCTCTTTTCCCTGTGTGCCTCCATCAAAATTCTGAGGGCAAAAATGGCGTCCGTAGTGCCTGATCCTGGCTGAAATCCATATTGACACTCAGAGACAGTACATTCTCGGCGGAGCCTGAGGGCGATCACGCGCTCGAAAAGCTTCATGGTGTGACTCATAATCTTAATGCCCCTATAACTACCGCAATCTTGAACACTGCCCCTTCCTTTGTAAATAGGGGTAATAAAACTGTGCCGCCATTGATGTGGCATCGTCCCAGTGTTCAAAATGCGGTTAAAAAGATCAGTAAGCATGAGCACACCACGAGAGCCCAATGATTTCCACGCTTCGATCGGGATATCATCAGGTCCCACCGCCTTGCCGTTCTTCATGCGTCGAATATATATATATATATATATATATATATATATATATATATATATATATATATATATATATATATATATATATATATATATATATATATATATATATATATATATATTATATATATATATATATATATAATATTATATATATATATATATATATATATATATATATATATATATATATATATTATATATATATATATATATATATATATATATATATATATATATATATATATATAATATATAATATATATATATATACATATATATATATATATATATATATATATATATATATATATATATATATATATATATATATATATATATATATATATATATATATATATATATATATATATATATATATATATATATATATATATATAAAGTACTGAGTGACTGACATGACTGACCCACAACGAATAACTTCACAGCGTAGACTAATGGTAGGTAAGCGTGTAGGTTCCCTGGGGTTATAAAGAGCAAGAATATGAGATTTCTTGAAATTTGAACTTCACGTTTCATAGTCCGCACAAGCGGAATTGCGGACTCTTCATAAAATCCTCCTCCTACATAAAATCTCAAGATCAAACAAGAACGTAGAAATTTACGTCGGCTGAAACAAGAATGAGAGGCTAAGTAGAAACACGAGTACTCGCCCTCCGCACGTAGAATGGGATGATTTATGGCGTTTTTTTCCCTTGACGTGCTCAGTTGTTCACATTTCAACGCGTACGTGTAGCACTGTATTTATGGTGTACGAAAAAAACATGTGGTAAATCTGTGTATGACAGCATTTTGGATTCGAATTTTGATGGTTTTGCATTTTTAACATTCTGTTACGTTTATATCAGTGTAGGTAGAGTTTATGTAGAGTCAACATTCTCCATTCTCCGTTTTTCATTTGAATTCGAGATATTGCGTGTTGAGGGCGGGAATTCAACGCCGCGTTGTCTTGCCTAAAGCAAAGAAATTACAACTATTTTGAAATTTCATTTATTTCTATTTTTCGAAGTGGGGATCGAACCTGCACTTATCTCGTTTACTGCTAGACGCTATCCCACTTCACATTCACACTTTTATTTCTTAAAAAAAAAACAAAAAATTCTGTATGTTTATTGGGTACGTATCTGCACTATTAATTAAACTTCACTTCACAAATTGATTGCAATAATTAGTTTTATTATATACCTCTACACAAGAACATGAGCCACACAATCGTAGGCAACACTGTCAAAATTCAAATTTCCGATGGACCTGAATAATTTTAGCCATCGTCAATATGAGGCAGTATGTAACTTCGACTGTTGATTTTGGTTAACTGATGCATTCATAATCAAAGGCCACGATTTAGTAGTTTTCGCGGTATAACTCAACTCTTAAATATTTTAAAGTGTTATTTCCACACTAAGGATGGAAAAAATTCTACTATTAATAGAAATAACATTCTCTCTTGCCAAATGATTGTTCTTTGCAATAATCTTTGTGTAGCGGAAATATGTAAAAATCTCCCTACATAGATGCTAACAACGTAATAAGTTGTAATAAAGCTTATTACGGGACTTGACTCATTTGCTTGTATGTAATAATAGAATGGGTCCAATATATACTTGTATGTAATATATATTTAATATATCTATTTATATGTATATTTATTTATTTCCGCCTAATTTTTTTTGAATTTGATTTACATAAGTCAACGCCACGCTTTGTCTTCTTACCTGATCGAAATAATGAAATTACTTCAAGTGGGAATCGACTCACAATCAGAATGTACAGTCAGAATTTGTGCCACCACGCCACGATGGCCTCTAACAAATAACTTTACTTTAACATATAAAGCTAAACGGTTTGCTTCGACCACTTGTTCCTGAGACAAGCACGACTTATTTAGAAAATTATTTCAAAACTTAGTAGTTGGAAATAAAACTGATGCCGTTTACCCGCATCTGGAAAATATACGTATTTTAAATATTACATATGTAAGCTCCTTAATTAAAACTTAAAATTATGTCCAATTTTCAATGACATAGCGCGGCGTTGAGTTCCGTAAGTTAACTTTTCATATCACTTGCTAAGCTGACAAAGAAGTTTCTCTGTGAATATAGAGAAAAATCTATATAGTCTGGCAGCTGGCTAGCGTTCCAGAGCCTATGAGAGTAAATTTTCATACTAGAAATGGTTTTTCCCTAGGATTAGACAAAATACGGCATTACTTTTTGCCACTAACGAATTCATTCATATATATTCCTGGCCACTGAAACGTGTTTGTTACTTCCAGTTTAGTAACAATAGTTCAATTATTCACATTTAAATATAATACGAATACGAAATTTCTGGTTGCTTGTACGTTTCAATTAAACGTGATAAGTGCTTCACGCTGTATCCCGCATATAGCAGGATAGGCAAAGGATATCTAGTGTCAAGACACTCTGTTTCCTGCTATCCGCTTTTTGAGAAATTGTAAGTTGAGGGACGGAGCTCAACGCTGCGTTGGAGGGAAGAAAATAAATATAATTTATGAAAATTATATTCATTTAAAAGTATAAATTAACGAAAAAATCATCAATATTTTTAATTATTAACTCACAATATTACTTAATTTACCCACTAATGCTACAAAATATTCTCATATAGAATGATTTTGTTTTAGCTTACTCACCTAAAAATATATTTAATCAAATATAAAGCGTCCACCAGATTAGCTTTAAAGCTACTGCCTTTAAGCCGCATCGTAAGAGATCTAAAGTGCCTATTAACTAACATTCCCGTTATTTTCTTTCTAACGTTCCGATAATTGAACAATTACGTTGTGATCACAAAGTCAACTATATCGCTTTTGCTATTTAAAAGCTTAGTGAAGCTTTTTCTTTTTATTTGTTTTATCGTATACTTTATGGTAGGAAATAGTAAATATTAATCTCTCTACAGAGGGTAGGGATTAATTTTGCGATTAAGCTTTAGAACTCAGTGTCAAAGATACTAGAGGAAGATCACGTTAAAAGCATTACGATCCCCCTGAGGGCATGTATAAGAGGAGGCCGTACCAAAGTGGTACCCTGCTACCCTGCTAGGCATAAACTATGAAACTATGTATTTATGTATGTGTATTGTATATATTGATTTATATGTAGAAATTTTAAAAAATATTTATTTAAAAAAAAAATAGATATTTTTTATCTGATGCTCCGTAGTCATTTCTTATCTTCTTTAGTCTCTCTTCTCCGTAGTCTATTTCTTTCTTCTCTCCAAGGTCTATATGTCAAATTTAAAGCTTTTTCGTACAATAGTTTTACCTGTGTGTTGTTATAATTAATCATTACTAAAACAGAATTACTTCTGTTGTAGTAATGATTAATTATAGTGGAGAGTGGAATGTCAACACTTATTTTGTATTTATTTCTTGTTTATTTATATATGGGGAAATGTAATTTAAAAAAGTCCCGGAAAATTGTGAAAATTACCGATTTATTTCAATTCCAGGCTATATACACCTTCACCGGTAAATATTAGAAATTGCTATGTGACTGAGATTGTGTATTAAAATGTGGTTCTAGTTTATTTTTAAATTGTTAAAAAGACATAGCTTCAGCATTAGCTTTATTATTGCGAGTTTAATGCTGTTAGCCGCATTGGCCTTGACAGCGAAACCGGTTGGGGAGGGAAGAGGGTACTCTGTCCCTGAGAAGTAGCAAGCACTATCGTGTCTGCTTGAGAGGAAACGTCGGCGGCAAGGGCGTCCCCTGCGGGACTCGACCCTCGGTTAGCTGCACGATAGCTTTCCCACAGTTAACCTAATGCTAAGAGACTCAATTCTCCACTGTCCACCCAATTCTGAGAGACTGCGTGTTGTGTTGCGGATATCAAAGTCGCGCTTTGTCTTATTACCAAAGCGAGGAAATCAATCAAAATAATTCATTCTCAACGAGCGGGAACCGAACTCGCAACCGTCACTGCGCCATGGCTGGCATCTTTTCAAATTAAAATTAAGTATAATTTATGTTATAAAGGTTACTTCCGCTACCCTAATTTGCGACCCATCTCCTTAAATAGAATAAATTCAAGTATTTAAAGTCAATTACAACTTATTAAATATGAAAAATATCACTAAGTGTAGGTACATTGACATATGTACATATAAAAGCGAACGCCCCAAAGTGCACTTTAGTGGTATACAAGATTTATTTGTAGCTAACACATGGCAAATTGCCTTTCTGACGCAATAATGGAATTCTTTGTTATGAATTAATTGGATATATAATTCAATAGCAAGGATTAATGAATGTAAAATTAACTGAAAATTTACTATAAGGTGGTTCTTTTTAATCAAATATACCGATTATGAGTTTAAATGTCACTTAATTATTCATTATAAATTAAACATTTAATTGAAAATCAGTCTATTATTCTAAAAAAAGTTATTATTAAATACAGACCAATATTTTAAGGAAGTCGTGTTTATTTTTTTTGTTTATTGTTTAAAATAAAAAAAAATGAACTGACAGTACTAGTAGTCACTAAAGTCTCTTGTATGTACTAGTACAAGTGCGTCCTGAAGTGCTTTAAGTTCATGTGTAGTTATAGCACTGGTGTGACCTGGAGTGCTCTAAGTTTGTATGTTTTAGTGCTGGTACGTCCTCGAGTACTCCTGTCCGTCCGTTCATCCCGCAGCTAGGCTATATTTTACATATTATAATTCAACATCTTTAAAGATCTTAAATTTCAAAAATTACATTTTAATTCGATAATCGTTGGACATACATAGCATTCAATTGGTATTGAAGTCCCCTACCTATAGGTGACTGTTGATCCGTCGATTGAGTTAAACCTGTAAATATATTTGTTTATAATATGCTTACTTAAAATTATGCGTCTAAGTTCCCAATTAATCGGTCTTAATTAACTTCCAACAGAACATGTATATTGTAAATGAGATCGGGTCAAGTAAGGCTGGCGGAAAGGAAGTTTATATGAAAACACCGATCACCGACCATTTTAGTGACTCCTCATAGTACGTGCAGGTATAACATTACATTTTAACCTTCCGTGTTTTTCTGGCTGCCTGGTACTTACACATTGATCTGGAAGACATTATGCCACTACGCCGTTCACCGCAAAACGCGACCAAGCCCGCCTCCTCCGCACCCCCTGCCGCCGTTAGAGCGTTTCAAACATATGACTCTGACACTCAATCAGAACGCAGTGAAAACAGTAATGTTGGAGCACGTACAAAACGTAGAAGGGAAGACGATGACATTGTAACGCTAAGAACTGAAATGAGGGCACTATTTTCGTCTTTGTCAGATACAGTGGAACAACGATGTGAAGAGATTAAACAGCAAACTCAGAATTAAAAGTAAGCTTACAATTTTTATCTGATAATATGATAGCGTTGTAGAAAAACTATCCCTTTTGGAAGATGAACGAGAAAAAGACAAGAAATATGTGTCAATGATAGAGGCCAAAGTTGAGTTCTTGGAACGTAAAATTAAAGCAACAGGCCTTGAAATACGAAACCTCCCTAGTGTCTCTCATGATGCAAAAAAAACCTGAGACGAAAGAAGATATGATTAAACTGGTTCAAAATCTTGCTTCCTCTGTAAAATCAGACCTACAGGACTATGATGTAATGGATATACAGAATTAACTCCAAGAAGGAAACAATTAAACCTGTAATTGTTGAACTAAGGAGTATTTTAAAGAAGGATAGCATCCTACAGGCAGTTAAAAACTTTAACAAAGCAAAGGCAAAAGGAGAAAAACTGAACACGGAACATTTAAAGATCAAGGGCCCGATTAAGCCAGTGTATGTTTCAGAGATCCTAACTTCTAAGGCTCAAAGATTATTTTCATTGGCAAGAGAATATGCGCGAAATAATCAGTACCCATATTGCTGGACATCTAAGGGAATGGTCTACATCAGAAAGTCTGAGGGTCAACCTCTCGTTCGCCTTGAATCTGAAGCGGATCTGTTAAATCTCAAGACGAACATCTGACTCACACGCGTTTCTCTTGTATTATATATTATGCATGCTTCTATTATAAATTTTTTGCTCTTACTTTTTTACCCCAGCAATTTAACAAAATCATATTACAAGCAGTTAATCTGCCCTTCAGTCTTACAAAACTACTCTTACAACATAATCAAATGAACTTAAAAACTTCAATAATTACTCTAATCTCTAACATTATTTACGGCTAAAAATAACTTTCTTGCATGCAGAAGGTTAGTATACGGGTATGTTCATAGTTATAGCAAATGCAGTGTCACACAGAAGGTGCATCCTAAATTAGCTGGCAAAAATGATGCTTGATTGCATAAATATGATTGATGAGATAAAGATTTCTGATTCTTATATCTGTGAACCGGAAGACTGTAAAGATCTTGTTCCTTCTGGCGAAAACAGCTTTAGAATTCTAACCCAAAATATAAGAAGTATCACTGTCAATATGTCAAGTCTGCAAACATTACTTGCCAGAATTGTTATAGAACAGGACCTCATTATTCTTACCGAATGTTGGTTAACATGTAATGCCTTTATTCCTTTTATAGATGGTTATGATTATTACTATACTAATAAAAGAATTAACAGAAGTGATGGAGTTGTGATATATGTCAAAAAAACTATTTCAAGCATCTTTGTACGTGAAGTCGATTTTTTGGATGCTAATTGTCTTTCGATAAGTATTGCTAACTGTATGTGTATTCTTGCTATTTACAGGCCCCCTTCTTTTAGAAACACTAGTAACTTTCTATGCTCTCTAGATAAAGCTCTTACTAGCAATTCTTCTTACCAAAATCTAATAGTCATTGGTGATATAAATATAGATATATCCGATAAAAATAACAGTAATGACGCTTTTGATTACCTCAACCTTACAACGAGCCATGGGTTATTACCCGCTCATACCCTTGCAACACGAAATGACACCACGTGCCTTGATCATGTTTTAATAAAAACCAAATTAACAGCAACGTCTATAGTACTTGACTCAACTGTAACTGATCATAATGCGGTAATCTTAGCTCTGAATAACATGAAGATAAAGAATTTAAACGTAACTAAGACTAAAGTAAATTATCAAGAACTAGAAAAAGAAATAAATAAAATAGACTTTTCATATGTATACAGTAGCCCAGACCCAAACTTGGCCTTTGATTATTTTAAGAACTCTTTAACTAGAGCTTTAAAATTATGTACAAAAACATATGCCGTCCCACATAGACTTCAAATCCTCAAGCCCTGGATTACACCAGGTGTCTTGAGATGTATGAGAAACAGAGATAGAATATACAAAAAAATGAAGAGGTCCCCTAATAATAATACACTTCAGATAACATATAACAGATATAGAAACTATTGCTCCATCTTAATAAAAAATCTAAAAATGCAATATGAAAAAGAACGATTTGGGAAAGCAAAGTCAAATCCCAAAAAAATTTGGAAGGTTATAAAAGAAGTTACGAACACGAAAAAAAATAACACAGTGCCTTTTGATCTACTTAAAAACGGTTCACCCTATGAGTCTGTAAACAGGGTAAATAGGTACTTTGTTGGTATTGGCAAAAATATAGCTGATAGGGTATTACAATCTCAAATTGGAACTGCATTATCAGCATCAACAACTCGTAGCTGTAAATCTCTTGGCTTTCCATACACTACGGAGTTAGAGGTCGAGGAATTAATATAGTCCTTACGTACGGATTGTGCGGTGGGTATTGACGAGATCTCGTGTAATTTCTAAAAATATACAAAACCGTTATAATACCTCCACTGGTACACATTCTTAATTTGAGTATTTCGAATGGCATCTTTCCGGATCTGCTGAAGAAAGCACTAGTGCATCCAATATATAAATCAGGGGAAAGAGATTGCTTCAACAATTACCGTCCCATTTCCGTACTGCCCGCCACGTCCAAATTTTTTGAGAAAATTATGAACAACCGTCTCAAAAACTATTTAGAGAAAAATAATTTCCTCTCCTCCAGACAATTCGGCTTTCGGAATGGAAAGTCTACGAACGATGCAGTCCATGACCTTACTCACCATATCGTTACTGCCTTAAATAAGGGAGATAAATGTATCACAATATTTTTGGATCTAGCAAAGGCATTCGATAAAGTCTCTATCCCCAAACTGTGTTCTAAATTGAAGAACATTGGTGTCAGAAGTGGAGAATTAAAACTTTACCAAAACTTCCTTACGAATCGAACCCAACGTGTTAAAATTGGAGAATTTTGTAGTGACGATTTGCCACTGGAACACGGAGTGCCGCAAGGCAGTATCCTTGAACCAACTCTATTTATAACCTACATCAACGAATTATGCAATATAAACATGGAAAACGGTAGAATTGTGGCTTTTGCTGATGACACTGCATTAGTGTTTACTGGAAACACCTGGCATCATGCGTTCAAGGCTGCCCAGGCAGGCTTACAAAGGTAACAAACTGGTTAATTGACAATGGACTTTCATTAAATGTTGACAAAACCAAGTATGTAACTTTCAGTATAAGAAAACCTCCAAGATTTGATTCTTCAAAACCTTCTATCATTGCCCATAATCATCTCCAAAGTCAGGATAGCTGTGGGTGCCCTACTATACACAGAGTGTCCAGCATAAGGTATTTGGGTATTATTTTGGATGAAAATCTCACTTTTGTCCCTCACATAGATATGTTGTCAAGTAGAATTCGTAAACTCATATATATTTTTAAACAATTAAGAAACGTGGCGGAGCCCCAAGTTCTAAAAACGACCTATTTTGCCTTGTGCCAGTCATTGATTAGCTATTGCATATCGTCCTGGGGTGGTGCTCACAGAAGCAAATTGCTGAAGCTCGAGCGGGCGCAGAGAGCGGTATTAAAGGTAGCAACAGGAAAAGAGTATCATTTCCCAACGAAAGAACTCTATGAATATTGCGAAGTTCTTACCGTCCGTCAACTATTTTTTCTGCAGATAATTTTGAGGCAGCACTCTGAGAACTCCAAAGAAAGTTTCTCGTCTTCTGCAAAAATCCGTTTGATACGAAAATACCGAGTGCAGAGTACTAATGTATGCAAGAGCTTTTTTAGCCACCGATTTTACTACTTTCTTGGTAGCTTCTTATTTAATCGGTTAAATAATATACTCAATATACAACCAAAAAATAAATATAAGTGCAAACGTATTGTTACGGATTGGTTATTAAAACTGTCATATGACGAAACTGAGAATATGATTAAGATCATCAAATGAAGTTTTGAAGTTCCATTACATAAATATCTAGGATTTAATTTAACACATACACACACACACTTTTCACACACACGCGCACACACACATACTTCACAGGAACACATACATTAACTACTTAATGTTAAATTGCCAAATTAGGTCTAAACTAAATAACATTGTTAAATTTTAAATTTACTTAATATATATATGTCTTGTTTTTTAATTATAATATTAGCTTCACATATAAATAACTATAATGTTTGTCTAATCACTTTACTGTGACACTGGAAGGTAGCCGGTGCTTATAGCACAGGGTAAACCTAATTTAAGCACCGGCAGTAATATTTTTGTGACTGTCTAGCTCATGTATTTAAATGAATAATAGTTTTGTAATCGCATGGCATACGAATAAATAAATTAAAAAAAAAAAATGTATAACAATCACTTTCGTGCAACACGCTGTATCCCGCATATAGCAGGGTACACAGAAAGATCCTAATGTTAAGAAATGCCGTTACTCACTTTTTGCCCCTTTTTGGAAACATGGTGCGATGAGGTGCTATCTAGACCAGTAGGCGACCGCAGCGAGAAATGAAATAATTCATACAGAAAACATATAAAAATTTTAATGCAGCGGGATTTGAACCCGCGCCTCATGGAAGCCGTCCAAACGCTCTGATCACTAAGCCATGCGTTCTTCCTCACGCTGTGTCAAAATTCTTATATGCTTTTTACAACTTATTACGTTGTTAGCATCTCTGTAGGGAGTTTTCATGAATATCTGTAGGGAGTTTTCATGAGTCACTATTAGGGTGGATTAACACTTCAAAAACGATCAAAATATGAAATAATTCATTCTATCGGGAATCGAACCCATAAATTGTAAGGTCTAATACAGCCCAGTTGCAATTTATTTAAATTGAATTAGAATAAACCCATTATAAAACTGTTCTCTGTAAATAAAATTACCTCCTTTATGGAACGTTTAATCGAACGAAAATCTTTTCTTCCATAACAATTTTTATTCGGTCAAACGAAATTACAATAAGTGTAACTGACATTGAAATAAATGGGATTTTGGATTTTTTGTGTTGTGTTTCGTCTTTTTTTTCATAGATAATTAATAATATTAGATAGCTATAGAGAATTTACTATAAAATAGTATTTTCATATAGCTTTATGCTGTACGCATATATATATATATATATATATATATATATATATATATATATATATATATATATATATATATATATATATATATATATATATATATATATATATATATATATATATATATATATATATATATATATATATATATATATATATATATATATATATTTGTAAAGATACCTCATTCTCTACTTTCGATTTGAATTTATATTTATAATGGCGTGTTGAGTGGCGGTGTTTAACGCCGCGGCTTATTCTACCAGATATGTATATAGATTGTCCGATGGCTGGTCACGCAGTGGGCTGCTCCTGTGGATGTAAGATAGGTCACCATTCCCTTATCGCTCTTGTTAAGAAATAAATAAATGAATTAAATTAGCTTCTCGCTGTATCCCGCAAATGACAGGGTAGGGAGAGGGAACTGTAGGAACCTAGTGTTAAGACACTCCGTTCCTCGCTTTCTGCCTTTCGAGACATAGCGTGTTGAATGGCGGAGCTCAAAGCCGCGCTTTTTATCTTGTTACCAGAGTGAAGAAAATGGAAAGAATTCATCCTCTTCTAATAGGAATCGAACCAACAAACCGTCGCGTTTACGAGCAGAGGTCTATCTTTCTTGTTAAGAAGCCTTTATTAGCTTGTTATGTGTGTGTATGTATGTATGTTTGTAACGGAAACTTTGAATAGATTTGTTTTACAATAGAATATATATTATATTTTCGTATTAATTTAAATTATTAAAATACTTTTTTAAGTATGATTTTCATCGAAGCTCGTTTTTTAAGATATATTATATATAAGACATTGACTTAACACGAAAAATCCCGATACAAAGTACGAATTAAGTGTTTCAAGTAAGTCAGTAAGTCATGATATATTGACTTACTCTCATATGCGATAAAATATGACACTGGACTATTGCTGTAACAAAATTTCATATTATAAAAACACTTGGTATGACCTGGAAGTATCAATTTTGATCTATTAGCAATTCCACTTTTCAATTTAATATCAACTGTCATAGCATCGCCTATGACATATGTCAGACAGGAGTGATATATGTATGTAGGACACAAATTTGTATATATAGTATTACCATAGTGTTGTTTTAGATGGATAGTATGTTATAATGTTAGAAATACATTAAATTAAATAGCATTATGAGGACGCTTTAGCAAAATCATATTTTTTTATTCTCCGTCATATTTTCCAATAAATAGTCCTATATATATATATATATATATATAATATATATATATATATATATATATATATATATATATATATATATATATATATATATATATATATATATATATATATATATATATATATATATATATATATATATATATATATATATTCAAATTTCGGAGAGTCTTGTGGTGATATATATTCATGATATATTATTCCCGTGTAAATATAATATTGAGGCCGATTGTAAGCTCTATTGTTGGGAGTGCGATTTCCACTCGGAACTCGGACTCCACTTTCATTTCAATGAGAGTGTGTGCCGCTGTGTCACGACGGTATCTCGCACATAGCAGGTTAGGAAAAAGGGACCCAGTGTTAAGACACTCCGTTCCCCGCTATCCGCCTTTCGAGGCATTGCGTGTTGAGTGACAGAACTCAACGCCGCGCTTTTGCCTTGAAATGAAATAACAATATTTCATTCTCCCCGAATGGGAATCGAACCCACAAACCGTTGCATTTACAAGCAGACGCTGTATGCCTCTGCACCACGACGCAACGGCTCTCAAAATAATCTACTTTTAAAAATTTAATTATTTAATACAATTTGGGTACTTAATCAAATTAATATAGCAATTTTTTTTTGCGAACAAGAATATAAACCGAACGATTAATTGGTTGGTATAGCGTCCAATTTGTTCCCTAACAAGCCGACATTTATTTGCCAGAGCTGCGGTCCGGCGGGGGGTGTTTATTAAACATGACGGAATGGAAACGATGAAAGAACTTCATTAAATATCTATTAAACAACAATAATTGTAATAATTAGTGGTAATTTATTTTTTTCACGCTTCGGGAAAGCGTGATATATTATAGCAGATATCCCGCTTATAATAGACAGAAGAATCTAGTGTTAAATCTATACGTTTATTTAAAAAGTATTTAGGAATGGGTGGGTTTCTGCCCAGAATATTATCTTCATAAACATCTTTATGATATTAATACGAGCAAAAAAATTAACTCAGTTTCGCTCAGTATTTATAATATAAGTAACTAAAGGAGGTTGCGGTTGACAGTGAAAGAGGCGAAAGAGGTATGCAGGGACCGTAGCGTTTAGGGCTTCGTTCTGTCTGGCTACACCGCTAGGGTAAAATTTAAAAAAAAATTATAATTTACCATATATGAAAAATGACATACAAATTTGTTATCGAAACAATACTTTTATTGTATGCTATATTTCTATACATTATTTGTATTAAACGGGAAAATCAGATGGCAAAAAGGAAGGCCTTCAATCCCTCTTTTAAGCTCATTTGAAAGCACTGAAAGCTAATAATTTGTGTATATAATATAACATTATTTTATTTTGTTACAGGAACTATGAAGTTTCACTCCAATGAAATATAGAAAGGTGAGAATAGAAATTAAATTAAATAAAGTGAATTTCATATATAATTGTATTATAATGGAAGCTTTAAAATTGATAACAGCTATATCTCTCTATTAACTTGCTACAAGACTGGCTAGGCGAGAATTATCACCAGTTCATAGAGCCTGGAACATACCTGTACCTTATCCTACTACTCTCCATCGTGGAGCAGTGGAGCAGCGTGTGATTGTACATGCTGTGGAGTGTGGGTTTGATATTTACTGTGAAAAAGATAATTTTAAGTTCCCTAGAAAACGTAAAACAAAGTATTTTGCCATTTTTCTAGCTCTGCTAACGATATAAAGCGTGATGTTGAAAATCATTTTTCACTTTAAATACACACTATATGTGTCTAATAGAGGTTTTGCTGTAAGAATATCGCGTCACTCTGTATCCCGTATACAGCAGGTTAGGCAGAACCTAATATCAAGACACTCATTTGCTACGTTCCGTCGGAGTTCAAGACAGAGGTACTTAACGCCGCGCTTGATAGAAACAATCTAAATTATTCATTTTGACGAGCGGAAATCGAACTTACAACTATCAGGCTTATAACCATATATATATATATATATTTCAAATTAACCACAATAACTTCTATATTAAGGATCTTCCTACTTATACGCTATATGTTAGCCATAACTTAGGAGTATTGCAATCGGAGCAAAATCTTTTATAAAAATATGAAAAAGCTAAAAAATAAACTGCCAAAAACCAAATATCGGCTCGAGGCTTCCTATGAAATTCTTCACAAAACATTTTAGTGCGGCTGAAGTGCACAACCGAATGGAAAAGATAAAATGGAAAAAAAAAATGTTAGCATAACAGAACAATGAAGGAAAAATAATTAAATAGTTCTAGTAAACAATGTACGTAGCTGGCGTAGCGGCCCGGCGTCTGGCTGTAAGGTTTTGGACAAGTCACTTTGGGAATGTCTGGTAAATTGAATGGAAATATCGGCACCGAGTGGAAAGTGAGCTTTCGAGGTACGGAGTACCTTAACAACAGGTTCCCTCTGTCTACCTTGCTATATGCGGGATGAAGCTTAAGAATTAATCTTAATTAATAAGCTGAAGCTGAAGACTAACATTATGAAATGTATATATTATTTAGCTTCTCGCTGTATCACGCCATAGCAGGATAGGCAGGGGAACCGTAGGTCGAAGGAACCTAGTGTTAAGACAATCCGTATCCCAATTTCCACCATTGCTCAACGCTGCGTTTTGCCTTGTTGCCGGAGCGAAGAAAATTTATTTTTTTGTTGCATTTTTAATGAGTAGATCAAGGATTCCCAAACTGTGGCATGAAATTATATTTGTATGTGTGATTTGCTTATTATCAGTAATGAATTTTGGGGTTGTGAGGTTTCACAACGAACTTTAATTATAATTGACATAAAAAGATCTTAATTTACACCTTTTAATGTACCTCACATTTGAAGGTGTAAATATGAAAAAAAGTACATGAAAATGTACTGTCTAAGAAAAAAGGCAAGCTAGATGTCACCATTGTAGTGTCTAAAAGAGCAGTGTCTCTCAAATAAATGGTATAAAATAATTAGATATTGTGTCACTAAATTTTCAATGCCTTTATTCCAAAATGCTTAACATGCGTGAAAATAAAAATCGTATTATGGAATAAAAAAACATGGAGTTTTGCTTAGCATAGCCTATTTCACGCGTTGTGGCTTCTAATCTCATGCGAGTTACACGTGTCTTTATAGAATATGGAGATTTTCTGATCCTAAATAAATTTAGGTATCGAAAATTATATTGTGTTGTGGGTTCCACGCCGATTTAAGGGAACATTGAGGGGGCAAGAGAACACACAGAGTCCATTTTGGCAGAAGGCAGAGATGGGATTGGACTGTCTGGGCTATACTTTTTCTTTCTTGTGTGGAACGTTTTTGCAGTGGCGATGTATTCATGTATGACGATTCCCATCGGGTTACCTCTTGAAATCTTATAAATATATTAATAATATTAAATAACAATTTATTATGAACTAACATAAAAATAAAAAAATATAAATAATAAATTATTAATTTTCGATACATATTATTTAAATTACAATTAAGTTCATTAAATTCCTAACATAGCCTCCGTATCTCCTCCCTCTAAGTCTCGAAAATCTAAAGCTTTAGATTAGTATAAATATAAACAACATTTAAAAACTAGTTTGCCATTGAAACTCTCTTCTGACATGTCTACTTTGTACGCATGCAATTTTAATATATTTAGTGACCCGCTCGCGGCATCGCCGCTTATGTTAAACAGAATCGCGTTCGTTAAAATAATATATATATAAAAAATAAATAAATATAAATATATATATATATATATATATATATATATATATATATATATATATATATATATATATATATATATATATATATATATATATATATATATATATATATATATATATATATATATATATATATATATATATATATATTTCTAAAATAAAAGTAGCCTAAGTTAGTTACTCCTTATTACATCAGCTACCAGACAGTGAAAGAGATGTCAAAATCGGTTCAGCCGTTTCAGAGATAAGCCGGAACAAACAGACGGACAAAAAATGTAAAAAATATATATCATTTGGTATATCTACCATACATATATTCATATACATGTAGTAAAAAGCGGTTATTTTAATATTACAAACAGACTCTCCAATTTTATTTATTAGTATAGATATAGATTACAATGTCGCCTCCGTTCTCCTTAATCTACACAATATGTTGACACTGGAAGCATGGAGGACTCCAAAGCCAGGAGTAGCGGAAGCTGACGGTCTTCTTGCTTTTACCAGAGAAGAGAAAATTGTAAATAACATTTTCCCGAGTGGATATCTAACCCACGACCAATAAGTTAATATTCAGGTCCATTTATTATTTATCAAATATATAAGATATAACGCAAAATATAACAATATGGCAAACGCAAGTGCGGGGCGAATATTCTAAAGCGTTGAAGCGTGTTCCTATAGAAAATTAAGCTTTGTTGTCGCTCAGGACTCGCAAGGGACGGCCGATGTAAGATACAATGCCTATCGAATTTGTGTCATATCTTATATATTATATTATGAAACTAATAAATGTATGAAATAAATAAATAAATTCACGCTCTAACTCGCATATAGCACAGTAGACAGAAAGATCCTAGTGTTAAGACCCTCCGTTCTACACTTTCTGTCCATATATTTTTTTTATTTTTTTTAAATGAGACTATATATGATTTATTTGTTTAAAAAAATTATGCAGGGAGATATAAAACACCTATAGAATATGAATCAAATGATTATGAAACAAAAATTAAAAGTATTTTTCATTGGCATATATAAAATCAATAATCTGGAACACCTGATTGATGCATAAGCTAATAACTATAAAAACCAAGAAAAAAAAGCTGTAAAACGGAGTGTCTTAACACTAAAGTTTCCTCTGTCTACCCTGTCAAATGCTGGATACAGCATGAAGTTATTATTTATTCAGTTTATTTATTATTAAAAAAGTAAAACTGAACTAGAATATCATACCAATATTGTAAATATAATATTTTATTTTTATTCAACAGTACAGTATCCAGTAAATTGTCTTCGCCGTTGCGCAAATATTCCTACGTACTGTGCCCATATATTCTCTGTTTGCTGAGCAAATAGTAATCTAACTTTCTCATATTATTTCGATATACACATGTTGTTTGGTAGCTAATGTATATTGTGGTACGATTTGAATATATAACAAATTTTACTGCTTCCGTGCGTTCGTAGACAAAACGCGGCGTTGAGTTCCGCTAGAGAAGAGGAGAGAAGAGAAGAGAGAAGAGTCAAAGTCAATTTTATTCACTACTGGTGACCTCTTCGCTGTTTCGCCCGTTCTCGGATTTACTTTAATATATCTAATATATTTATGTATTATACTCGTACATAAAATTTTATTTTCCCCTCAATTCACTTTGTCTATTAAAAATTACAAAAATATGTACATAAAAAAATTAAAAAAATAATATTCAATACTTTCAATACTTTTTTATTCAATATTGATGAACCTCTTCGTGTTTACAATAACAGCGATATCTTTGAAATAGACTGGGGCGAGCATTTAATTCCCAAGGTGTGTTATCATTTGTAAAATCATTAATTAGATAATAACCTTAAACACACAAACGTCTTTTCACAATTCTTTTATATTGGGATATGCAATATTCTCGGACGTTTTCTGGATCCTATTGTAAAAGCGTACACACTGTCCCATGAAAGAATTGTGGACTCGATGCAATCGAGTTACAGGCGCGATAAGGCTAAGCCGATTTTATTGTTAATATTATGTGCGCCACCGATTTTTTTTAAAAGTGAATGGTAAGAGAGGTAAGGGGAGACCTCGGTTGACCTTCGAAAATACAGTGTCGAAGATACTGGAGGTCACGTAAAAAGCATGAGGACACCCCGGAGAGCATGTATGAAGAGGTTAATGGCAGTGGACGAGGCGAAAGAGGTATGCAGGGACCTCAGCGTTTGGCGCTCCGTTCTCTCTGACTACTCCGCTAAGGATAAAGCGTGAAGCGATGTATGTATGTATATATATTTTTCTTAATGTTCATTACATTTTAAAGAACTGTTAATAAATATAATTTCTTAAATATTTGCTTCAAAGAATTTTATAAATCAGAACACTTAAAATCAAATTTACCATCACAATGATACTGTAACGTATCTAAACCACTGTGTAAAATGAATCAAAACTATCTCCAGATTCAGATTCAGATTCTAACTGCAGAATATATATTGAGTTTGTAGTTTAAATTAATTTCCATTGTACGCGGCCCAGTGGCGCTGGATACTAGACAAATTAGCTGTAAAACTTAGCATGGTAATGCTTTGGATTGGATTTAAATGTATATCTTTGGAAGATAAAGGAGGTTCTATTTCAGGGTCTATTGTATTTGATTCTCATATTGTATTAATTATTTGGGCTATTATTGTTTGTTTGTAATACTAGCTTTTTCGCACTGCTTGGCTCATGTTCCCAAAATTGAATGAAGAATTGTGTATAACTTACATTGAAAGTATTAACCTGATATAATATAAGCCTATAGCCGTTCTTGATTAGACTATCTGGCACAAAATAATAATTAAATAGACCCAATAGTTCCCGAGATTTGTGCATTCAAATAAACTCTTCAACTTTTGCAATATTAGTATAGAAATACAGACGTATGAATATCTTATATGAGTATTTCTCTCGAAACGACTCTCTCAAGCAACTTGTTTTTTAATTTGAAATTTAAGTAAACACTGTATTGTTATTTGAACTTAAAAGTTATATAAAAATGTGATGAAGTAATTCTAAAAATAATAAGCCACATCCATATTTACTTATATAAGATTTATTAATTTAAAATATATTTAAGGGCATTATGGCGCAGTGGACGGTATCTGTCTGTAAATCCGGTATGTGTGGGTTTGATCACCATTCGGAGGAAAGTGTAAATTATTAAAAAGACAATTGTATGTTTAAAATTATATTATGTTTATATTCTTTGACCCACTTAAAAGCCCCGTTAAGCTCTCAAAGTTGTAATAGATAGTGTTGATGAACTTTGTCCCACTATACAAGTATGTGTGATAGCAAACTTCATTCTAATAAGGACTATATAAACTTCTTAAAACTTAATCTCTTAAAGTATGAGAGAACTCTGAAACACATATGTTTTATTAAACGCTTATTCTGAAATTCAGAATTCAAGAACAAGCTTTCTTATTTCAATTTTGTTATTGTATGAAAGACGTGCGGCGTTGAGTTCCGCCACACACCAGATACCAGATCTAAGTCAAATCAGTCTCCACTCGATTCGTCTCAGCCCTTGTATACACGAGATAATACTATTTATTGTGATTTTTTTTTAATATTTAACTTTCATTTATAAATTATAAAAAATATATATTTGAAATATATAATTATTATAAGTAATATAAATTTAAAAAAGATATCCTTATAAATTAGTTATAATTAATTATTATAACTAATTTATAAGGATCTAAATAGATTAAATGCTTGAAGAAATAAAACTATTTTTGATATATACATTAGTATATTGTAATTGAACAAATATAAATAATATAATATAAATATAAAAATTATACGTTTAAATTACCTAATTCATTAATCAGCTAAATTGAGAATGGATACGTACTCGTATTTATACGGAAATAATTAAAATAAATAATTAATATAATAATTTGTCTTTTGCCCTTAAGGTCTAAATTCTTACGGGAACGTGAAGAAATAGGTTTAAAAAAAATTCAAAAGGGTTAAATTAATTGAGTGTTGTGGAACGCAGCGATGAGTTCCGCAAATCGAGACGCAAAAAATACACTACTTACTATATATATATATATATATATATATATATATATATATATATATATATATATATATATATATATATATATATATATATATATATATATATATATATATATATATATATATATATATATATATATATATATATATATATATATATATATATATATATATATATATATATATATATATATATATATATATATATATATATATATATATATATATATATATATATATATATATATATATATATATATATATATATATATATATATATATATACTATATATATATATATATATATATATATATATATATATATCTATATATATATATATATATATATATATATATATATATATATATATATATATATATATATTATATATATATATATATATATATATATATATATATATTATATAATATATATATATGTATATATATATATATATATATATACACATATAGCATACATAAATGTAAATGTTAAATATCGCTTTATGTTTATTTGTCCTTGTACTACGATACAGCTGGTTTAATTTATGACTCCGTGAATGGCTCGTATTATCTCATTGTTAACTCAGGCGACTGAAACTTAGTCGTGCACTCCGCGATGCTGGATGCATCTCAAGACGAATGGAGTTTACGCGTTGAATTCTATTAGAAAATTTAATATTCTGGTATATTTTTTATACGTGTCCGAGGAATGAAAAGCTCGATCCAGTCTATTTTAAAAGTATATTGACACTAATCAATTGTTGTAAAGCTGTAAACTATTGATTTGGAAAAAGAGCCGTTGAGTTTCTTACGCCGTTTGTTCTCGGGTCTAGGTGGTAAATTATTTGACTTATAAAAAATGAAGCATGTACTTCTGCTTTTAAAAAAACACCTATATATCACATTGTCTTTATATAAAGATAAAATATATTTGACTTTGAACTAAAGAAGCACGCGGTGGTTCGGGGCAATGGTAAATCAAAAATTAATGGTGTTGTAGGGGCTTCCAAGTTTTTGGTGACCATGGATGTTTTAAACAGTAATTACCAGACGGCACTGTAAAAACATTTAAACTTATTCCATTATTATTCAATTTTTAAAGATTATAAATATAGTTAGTGAACATGAATGAATGAAAAATAGTATTAAAAACTTAATATATAGTTTTTCGGGATAAGTAAATCTATTTATCAGATTCACTCTCGATCCCAAATAGACTGGACGGAACCCAGAGTCAAGACACTCCGTCCTCCACTCTCCGCCTGAATGTGATGCCATTAATCTTACCATACCACAACACGCTACCAACATGTCACGCTGTTCCACTGCACCACGATGACCTCTCCGAATGACTACTGAATATTTTATAACCGGAATATCGCTAAAGTAAATATATATTTGAATGAAAAACCTTGTCGTTTCAAAGAGCTATGAAGATATAACTAAGTTCCGAAACAATCTTGCGACGCTTTGCTGAAAACTTTTGTAAACTATTGAGATATCGTTAAAGTCAAACAAGATTTGCACAAAAAGCTTTATATTACTTGTATAATAAATATTTCATGTTTATGGATATTTAATTGGTGGTCTTAAGATTCTTGTACATTTATATTATAAATTAGTAGACCATGTGGACTTTATGATTATTGCCATCTGACTTGCTTAATTAAAATTTTTTTATGACATATCTATATATTTCCAATTATTTTTTTTTCTATATTTGTACTGTAAGTTCTACTTCCACGCTATATTTCGTAATTCTAGGTCAACGGGAAATAGCCTAAAGTTTTAATAACCCGGTAAATTTCATACAAAAGTCTGTAAAAACTAAGCACAAACGCTCGTATCTTTTGATTTTGATTTTCCTATGCTTCAAGGACTATGGAACTATAGATCTGGATATTTGGTAGTTCACCTAGATCAAAATGGCCTTGATAGATGAATATACCTATAGATAGTTCCGTTTCTTCCTTTTGAGGTACGGATCCCTAAAAAATCCTCCATTTCCTGCTTCAGCTTTACGCTTTACTCCACAAAGGAGGATTAAAAGAGTCCCTAGTGTCAAGACAAGCAGCAGTATTCAATGCCACGCAACACTCCAGTCTCCA
This sequence comes from Dione juno, assembly GCA_037127375.1. Taxonomy (NCBI): domain Eukaryota; kingdom Metazoa; phylum Arthropoda; class Insecta; order Lepidoptera; family Nymphalidae; genus Dione; species Dione juno. The sequence goes on along the minus strand of JAXRJS010000091.1, from coordinate 194,119 downwards.
CTCACCGCAAACTCTCTCTATCTCGGAGGACGTAAATTGGAAATCAAGTATTACATTAGTATCTCTCTAGAGAGAGAGAGAGATAGAGAGAGAGAGAGAGAGATACTCTCTTCTCTCTACATCTAAAAATAAACGGTATACCAATACATTAGAATATCAATATAAATTTGAAAAGGCGTAAGCTCAAATCTTACTCTATTTAAATTTTATGTGAAACTTTCAGCATGTGCGAAATTCTGTTTGACATTCACAAAACGTCAGTCAAATCAGACCTCTGGTGCTGGTGTGATCCATATTCGTTTTTCACCTTTACACTTTTCGAAATCGAAATGATTCGACATTTCTCGCTATAAAGCCGCCCCGTTTATAACCACAGTGGAACATATGAGATTGGGGACAAATATTCAACGGGGCGAAAATAAGATTAATTATTTTCATATTTTTATCATTTTTTAAAGTGTTAATCCACACTAAGGATAGAAAGAATACAAATTGCTTGCATAAGGAAAATTTGAATGTAGCAGGATTGGAACCCGCGCCTCACGGAAACCGTCCAAGCGCTCTGACCACTAGGCCATGCGTTCTTTCTCACGCTGCGTCGAAATTCTTATATGCTTTATACAACTTATTACATTCATATCATATTTCTAGTAAAGAAACAAAGCGCGGCGTTGATTTCGGCCACTCTCCAACGCGCAATGTCTCAAATTCTTAAAACTAGGTTATCTGTGCCTATCTCATCTCATGCAAATAAAATCATTGTACAAAAATTGTGTACGAAAATTTGCAATTAAATTTCACTAAAACGGTAAATCGACTATTCAGAATCTCTATATAGTTAAGTATAACTATCAGTGGTGAAGTATCCATATAACACGATTCTCATCGGGCTAGCTTTTGTAATATTTAATAAATAATTATTAAAAAAAAACAATTAATAACAAAAACTATAAAATTTAGTTGATTAAATAAACTTTATGAACTAAGCTCAATGATCCTAATAGAATTTTTATTGATTTTGCTTGAGATCGGCTTACCTTTATAAAAAAAAATATACACTTCGCCACTGTTAACTACGAGTATATATAGTCAAGTCTTAAGTCACATTAAATGTGTATGTAAATCAGATCTGGTTTTATGCTACCGGTTCCATATTATATATTAATTATTTAAAATGGTCCTTTGAAATGCTGTATTTCAGTAATAATTTACTTCAAATGTGTTCCTACGTACTGAGATTTGGTGAAATTAATTTAATTCTAGCATAATAATATTATTTAAACATGTAGAGACTTGGCTTATGAGCTTATATTTCAATAATTTAACCGGTATATATATATATATATATATATATATATATATATATATATATATATATATATATATATATATATATATATATATATATATGTATATATCTATATATATATATATATATATATATATATATATATATATATATATATATCTATATATATATATATATATATATATATATATATATATATATATATATATATATATATATATATATATATATGTTAAGATGTAACAGATGTATACGCTACAGCTACACTAAGCTAGGCTATACTACCTAACTTTATTCGTACGCGATACGTGCAGTCAGAAATTGAGTACTAATAATATTTTATTTGTCATAAAACAGCTCTCATTTATTTCCATTTTCATACGACACCGGAAGCAAAGCCGCGTGTTTTTGAAAGCTAGTTTGCTTGAAACACTTGTATAAATGCCACTTCACAGTTTGTACTAATATTTTCATAGGACGCGATATTGAATGTATCATATGAATCAAATGCGAAACAGAAAATAAGTTTACGAATAAAAAAGAGCTCACATACATAACCAATAACGAATAAAAAATACTTCTTGTTCACAGCAATAAGATTTAATACGATGGTCGGTGGACTTAGAGTGTTTGTTATACTAGAAACGGTATGAAATGGTATGTTATATTTTTAACAGATTCATGATATTTTACGAATAGATAGCGCAAGGCAGACAGACAGTCTATAGTGTTAAGATACAACGTTCCCCACTCTCCTCTAGTATCCTCTAGTTTTATAATCAAAAGCTGTGACACTACACTTCTTTTACCTCCTGCCTCAGTGGCTTGCATGTTGGCTCTCATAATCTTACCATAACCTGCTAAGATCTAAGATATAGACTCTTCTCTTTCTTGGGCACCAGGAGTGTTTCCAGGGTCATATGACTTATCAATTATGTTTCAGATAACATCGAAATTTCTGTAGCCATCGTGGCACAGTTGGACATCATCGTTGTAGGTTCGATGTTCTATTGACACAATATGACATGGCTTCTGGCAGTCTCTTACTGCTGCCTACCTGCTCTGCGGTAGAATAAAGAATACTAAAAAATATTGTTTATAATTAAAGTAATAAATTAAAATGTGATTAGTATTCATGGCGCGGGTTCAAATCCCGCTGCGTTCAATTTTTTATATGTTTTCTTAAAGTATTTCTTCTATCCTTAGTGTCGAATAACACTTTTAAAATCAATAAAATATGTGACTAGTCTTACTTGCAAATACATAATTTTCCTTGAAAAATGAAGAACATACTGTTAATTACTAAGTGCTGAAAAGTTAGAGGATATAATTTTTTTACATGTACATTTTGTTTGTATTATTTATATAGCTTGCAACAAGGCTGGCTACACAAAAACAATGCTGAAATACAAAATTTTCTCATACATTTTTAATTTTAACAGTATCGATTTTTATCTAAATAAAATAAAGACAATCATGATACGATATCCTTTCCGTTAGATTTTTTTATTCTTTGTACAAGTGCAGCCATTAAAAGCTCTCCGAGCTCAAAACTAACAACTGCTACTGAAAAATAAGGTTTGAAACAACTCTGATAAAAAGCTGAATGTAAACATAACTAAGACTTACATTACTAGATATAACATTTTGTATTTTGTAAGAAAATTTTCTACTTAGAGTCTTCGTGGCGCAGTATTTGACTGTAAACGTGAATGTTCTAGGTTCGATGCCAGTTTAGGGCAATGGTTATATAAATTTTCTCTCGAAAATTGGGAGGAAAGTGAAAAGTAAATAATTGTTTTTCCAATTTTGTTTTGTGGTTAAAGCGGAAAGCTGTTTACATTATGCCTTCGTCTAAATAAGAGATATGAGAGGTGTCCCAAATACTTTGTCTAACCAAGACGAGGATACAAAACTACTTTAGAAATTATTATGACTTAAATTTACTCATGAATTTCATTAATTAATAATCTATACATCTATACATACGAATAAAACTGAAGCGTCTGTTTGTGATTTGAAAATAATTGTATATTTTCAAGTGGATATAACGATTTACACGTTACTAAAACATATAAAAAAATATTTTGTACATTTTATTTGTCCGTCTGTCTTTCCATATGTCCGGGACTCTATAGGCTACTTTTTAACCACGCCAATTGAGTTGAGCACGGAATTGAGATACTTTGCACCCAGATAAAATATTATGTATAATAGTATGCAGGTATATATTTATCATATTTTTTTAAAAATAAACTGCTTCGAAAGGCAAAAGCAATAGTACAAGCATATATTACTACTAAAGTAAATTTGAGATCAACAATCAGGGTTGGCGTAGGCGTGGCGCAATCGGCTAGCGCGTTCGGCTGATAACTGAAAGGTTGGAGGTTCGAGTCCACCCGGGGGCGGCGGAACTTTTAGCATTTCCCAGCGAAAAAAAAAAAAAAAAAAAAAGGTTGCTATTTATAACATATTATATAAAGAAAGTGTAAAATAAAGAGAAGAAGAAAGAAAGTGTAAACAATATCTGATTAAGAATAACGATGGTTGCGGGTTTGGTTCTCGTGGGATATACAATATTCTCATTTCCTGGTTCTAGTAAGAATACTAAGAGCGGCATTGAGATACGGCGCGTTAACACTAATTTCCCTATATAGGGTAATATAATGCTTTGGTGTGCGGGATAAAATCAAAAAAAAATATTAAAGAAGTTAAAGATATGTGTTTCGATGTGACTGTAAACAGCGTGCATTTTAGAGAGATGGAAAAGAAATTGGACAGAAGTTTAAAAAATAGTCAAATTATACTGTTCCAGCAGCAAAGGATCCACGCCAAATCCTCGTACATTCATAACTGTAGTATTGTACCACGAGCTCTTGTTTGAACGTAGCGAGGTTTTAATAATCTTTTTAATAACCACTGACTGGGTGTGGCTATGGTTTTTTTCTTATACTTAACTTAACTAACTTAACTAACACGTTTTTCTTACTTTACTTGAACTTAAAAAAATGAGTATCCAGTAAAATAGATAATTTGTAAGAAATCACAACTCTCTAGTTTTACATATTTAAGCTTCGTATAGGTAAAATGATTCTATTTAGCATTCCATGCCGAAGCACAACTCCTATTGAACTTAAATTTGCCGTGAAAGTGCTTATAGATTTTTAACAACGTACAAAATTGTGAAAACGGCTTATTGCTGCCAGAAACAGAATAAAAAGTACCTTAGCTGCATTGTTGAGATGGCAAAACATCAGAATAGCTACAGGTTTGGCAGTACATACAGCTTATATTACAGAAGAGGTGTAAAAGAGAAATGAATGCTGTGGAGCAGTGTTATGTGATCTCTTCAGAGGACATGCAAAGTCTGTTTAACTGACTGAATCAGCAATGAAGAGATACATAGAATTGCAGGAACTGGCGAAGGTGTCACAGTGAGAATGAAGAAGAACATGCTCAGGTGATTTGGGCATATTGAGGGAATGAGCGATGGAAGTTTGGTGAAAAACTTCATATAGAAGTAAGAGTCAATGGTAAGAGAGGTAGAGAGGCCTCGGTTGAACTTCGAGAACACAGTGTCGAAGGCACAAGAGGAAGATTACGTAAATGAGGTTATTAACAGTGGACCGTAGCGTTTGGCACTTTATTCTCACTGATGGCCCTGCTGGGGATAAACCGTGAAGCCATAGATAGATAGTTAGAAGTATAAAAATTAGAACGTAGCGGGAAACAAATTCACGCCCATGCAAGCGTAAATGTGCTAACCACTAAGCTGTAGGTTCTCATCAAGTTACATCGAAATTCTTGTACGCGTGTCACAACTTATTTATGTAGGAGATTTTCTTGGAGATTGTCTGTTGTGAAACCTTAGCAGCCTACTTTTGGCTGCTAAGATCAGAAATATATGAATCTGGCGAGTTACAAAAAGGTGTTCGGCTTGATAAAAAAATTCTGATCATTTAAGAAAATTAAATGTCTACAGGAAACTAGGAAACTATCAAGGCTGCTTGATGAAGCCGCTCGCCGCTCCATACATAATAAATGTAATAACTTAAAACTCACGTTGAATTATCAAAAGAAGTTATAAATTTATTTATAAACCTTATATATTTGGAAGACAATAAAAATGAAAAAAGTCATATGGATAGTGGAAGGAGTTTCTCTCTGACTAAAATACGCGGGATAAGCTTTAATATTTAAAAAAAAGCGTTTATCATAAGTTTACATAAAAAAAAAAATTATAATCTCATACCATTTCTATTAAAACTATTAACTCTATGAACAGTACGGTACAGTGTTGCTAAGCTAACTAACTAAAACAGAAATCCTGCAACAAATCAAAAGTAACACGTGGTTTTCTGATAACAATGAATAATAGGCTTTCCGTGGACTTTTGCACTTTTCGCCACGAAATGTTACAAAATACTGAAGTAAGATGTTATTTATGTTTGTATGTAAATTATTGTATCATTATATAAAAAAATGGCGTAGCCGCATATCGTACCTTAATTATAATTTAAATATTAAATGAAAATATATATATTTTTTAAGCTTCAAGCTGTTTTCAGCACATAGCGAGTAGGCAGAGGAAAGGATTAGGAATCGAACCCACAATCTGTCGCATTTACAGGCAGACGCTGTGCCTATGCCTATATAATATTTCGAATTATAATACTGTTTTTAAATACGCAACCATCGCCTATAAACGTACATATTGACCACTGCGCCATAAAGGCGTCTTATGTCTGTATAATTTTTATATAAGAATGTATATCATTCAAGCATATAACATTAGGATTAAGCCTTTGCTGCCACACAACGGGTACACCGTAATTGTTCCGGACTTGCAAAGCATATAATTTGTTAGGATATTTATATAAAGAACCGTAAAAGGGATATGAAAATAAGGTAAAATTCTAATATTTTTTTATTATTTAACAATGTTTTAATGATGGCTTCATCATTAAAAAAATTAAGTATCATTATACTTGCCGGTGTAATTCGAGATTCAATTGCTTGACGAGTGGCAGAGCTCAACGCTTTAGCTAAACATTTATTCGAGTGGGAACCGCCGCACCCACAAGTGCACTGTAATAATATCAATAAGTATATAACTATAGAATAATGCTCGATTTTATAGTACATATAATTTAAATAATTTAAGCTTATTAAAAGTTTACTTTAAGTAATGAGTGCTATTTAATACTGCGCTGAGTTCCGTCAGTCGTCACATTAATAGAGGTGAGAAGGAACTGTTAAAGAAACTCTTGAACGAAGTCCTAACATTAGATTTAGCCTTTCCTTCATGCCTACCACTTGCTTTATTATAATATATACCTGATTTTCCCAGCGTTGTGAAACACACACACACACACACACACATACACCTACACTCACACATTCACACACATTCACACACACACACACACACACACACACACACACACATCGAAACGACAAACGTTATGTAATATAACCTATTGCCTTCCTCGATGAATGAAATAACCAACACAGAGATAATATCAAACGATATTCTTTTACCGGATGAATCATGTATAGTTTAGTATTCCACATTTTTTTGAAAAGATGGCTTTTCGAATTCTTTTCAGTAGTCCATGGTCAAAGGTCAAAAGACCGAGGTGGCATTCGTCTGTCAGCTAACACCCTTATTATGTCAAGCTACCGCCAAAGCTTTCTAAGTTGCCTCGCGTAACAACAATGATATTACAATTCGAAACATAAGTTCCTTAGATGAGCGTATTCAACCAAACAAACACATCAACTTTCTATTATATTAAAACAAGTTAAAACATGTCCTGATCGACATATCAAAACATACGGAAACAACTATATAGCGTTTACAAACAGTGGAGTTTCACTAAATACGAATGGGAAGTTAGTTACTCGTAAGTACAAACAATAATGAAACAAGTGCTACTGAAAGGCAGCAAACTATTGAACAAGGCATCAATTACAGCTTCAACTGAACTTATTTAGATAGACATTGGTAGCTAATATTATACCATATTATAATATATATATATATTAGTTCATGATTGTATATATTATATCTGGACATTTTTTATATGTATATATATATATATATATATATACATATAAAAAATGTCCAGATATATATATATATATTATACTGTCTATTGATAGCTTTTAAAAAGCTTCATCTACTATCGAATTACCACGATACTATTTTGTGTATATAATAAAGAATATGCTATTATATTCTACTCTTTATTTTGCTTCCCTTTTTGAAATGAAACTTTTTGTTTTTTTTTTTTAATGATAATTTACATTGGCAAAGATTATATCAAAGAGCCCATATAAGTATTTATCAAATACTACAGCATTAACGAGTAATATTTTAGAAGAATTAAAAAACAAATTCTAATACAAATGTAAATTGTATCGTATGACCATAAATTTGGATGTATTTTTGAATGGCTCATACAATTTTTGTGTACATGTAACAAAAACCAATTTACAAAACGATAAGAATTTCGTGCGAGTGAAATATGCATCAATTTGCTTGTAATTATTCCAACGGTATAACAACGATGTTTTGTGAATTAAGTACGGTGGCAGCGTAGGATCCAAAAAAAACCAGTACTTTAAAATATTTTATTAAAAATTACAATTTGAATTATTAACTAAAATGGTGACTGCTTGCTCGATGTGAGAAAACAAGAGTGAATAATTATTTTAATATTAAAACTAACATGAACTAAGACAATGTATGAAAAATGACACTACGTTTTACATTTCTTGCTGTTACAATTCTTAGATTTGATGGAATGCAGTAAACAAGTGACGCGAAATCTGGCTAAGCGATCCCCGGGCAGTATGGGAACGTAACATGTGTATAAATAAGATTTGTTTTGTTTATTTTTTTTTTCAGTTTCACGCTGTATCCCGTTTATAGCAGGATAGACGAGGGGAAGGGACTTAGTGTTAAAACACTCCTTTCCGTACATTACATATATTATATATTGTAGAATAATTATGTACATTATAATAACTAGTGTTTAAGAAGTGTACGTGTTTAGTAATCTGTGGAAACTTAGTTGGCATTTGGTCTGTTTTCTGTTTTTTTTTTTTGGTTTTTAATAATTTACTGTACTGTTAGGTTTTCCTTAAAGATAAATTGTTGTTGTTTTGTTAGTAGTCACAAGAAATCAAAAAATGAAATAATCAATATTCCCGAGTGGGTATCGAACCCACAAATGCCGCAATGCAAGTCCATTGCGTTCATTGCGCTTTTTCATAGAAAAAGAATATAGAGTGTTGTATATATTCGTATATAATATTAACTTATTTTAGTTCTATTTTATGTAAGAAACTTATTTAAGCTTATGTAAGCGATATGATGGAAAGTACTGAAAAATGTTTCATGTATTTTTTTTAGCTAACGTAACAAAAGAACCTTTTGAATTTACTTATTTAAATATATCCCTTGGGACATGGCGTTGTAAGTGCTTTAAGGCTTCCTTTTTTATATATTACCATTCGATTAGGTTACTTTTGTTTTTTCACGATGTATCCTGCACATAGCATAGTACCGCCACTCAACACGCAATGCCTCGAAAGACGGAAAGTGGGGAACGGAGTGTCTTAACACTAGGTTCCTTCGACCTACGGTTCCCTCTGCCTTGCCTACCTTGCCATGTGCGGGATACACAGTGTACTAAATTAAATAAAAATAAATAAGTAAATTATGTTATCAAGTACCAAGGTGTAAGTGTAAGTTAATTAGCAAAATATAAAAAAAAACAAAGAGCATAAATCTCAATTTTAAATTCAACGTTAGCAGCACATTAGCAAGGGGACTTCGAGAAAATGGAACAACTTATATAATATATATATATATATATATATATATATATAATATATATATATATATATATATATATATATATATATATATATATATATATATATATATATTATATATATATATATATATATATATATATATATATATATATATATATATATATATATATATATATATATATATATATATATATATATTAATAACATGTCATTTGGATTTCCACTTTTAATTTGAGTACAACTTATATACAAGACAATAGAATATGGTATTAGCGGTATATATCCCAAAATTCCCATAAAGCCTATGTTATTTGACAATGCCTCACATTGTACTGTCAAATTACTTGAGTATTGTTTATTCTTCGAACGCTGTTTGTTCAATTCCGATTAACGACGCAGTTATTTGCTTTTAATTAGTCGATTCTAGGCTTGGATATGGCAAATATTTAAGTCTATACCATCTATGGTTAGTTATTTTCACGCTGTATAAAAGACAGAACGCCTTGTCTTGAATTTGAAAAGCAAGAGGAGATCAGAGGGTTTGAATGAGTGGAGGGGAACTGCGGTGGAGCAACGGCCCAAGATGAGGCACGACGTAGAGTTCAACCACTCTACATGCAATGTGTCAAATGGACGAAGTGGGGAACGGGGAGTCTTATCACTAGGTTACCTTTGTCTATCTCGCTATGTGCGGGATATAGTGTGAAGCTAAAAAAAGAAGGAAAAGTGAATATTCTGTTCTGTCCCTGCTTATCAGATTTAGACGATAGACAGCGTAAATATTAAAAAAAAACGTAGAGTAAAATGGAAATAAAATGCAACGGTGAACTTTGAAGATATAATAATATATGTAGAGTTCCTTCTTTTATTATATCTATAATGTGGTACGATGCGGCAGAATATATATATATATATATATATATATATATATATATATATATATATATATATATATATATATATATATATATATATATATATATATATATATATATATATATATATATATATATATCTTGGCGTAGTGGAGTAGCTATATAATAGTATATGCAATAATAGTCAATTCGGTCGGATGAATTTAGTATATTAGATTTTGCACATCAAATTCATTCAATTGCACATCAAATTCACCAGATTTGAAGTTTAAACTTCAAATTCACATTTTGTTTAACTTCAATTTTATTCCTACTATATAACATTAAAATTTTTATTACAAATTCCCCAATTTTATTACAGAGTCCCTTAAAAACGTATACTATATGCTTAAAAGATAATTTAAATCATTACTTACAATTATGTCACAAGTCTATTAAACAATAGCTGCAGGTTCGATTTCTTACTATTAGAGGTAATTTAAAACATCGTCTTTGTATGATTACAGTAGCTGTCTAGACGTAATAAAGGAAGAATGTTTAAGTGCGGTAAATGACTTTGAAATTACATTTAATAACATAACGATGGTATAGAGTCTAGTTTGCTGTGACAAGTCGGTGATAACATATTCGATTCCTGTGCGGAGTTTTTAAATCTTCACGCTGAATCCCGCTGGGTAGGCAGAGAGAAATTAGGAATTGCAGACTGGGTGTAGATCTCAAGTCTTGCCATTATAAGAGATATTTAATTATTTTTTTTATAGGAAGCCAACGTTGTATACAAAAATAATTCTTATACTTATAAGTATTTAACAATATTATTACCTAAATTGTATACCACACTTAAAGGCGAACTTAACATGCACATAAAAAAAAATAATTTTCCATCTAGGGAACATTTTTTTTATACTAACTTTTAATTTTTTTTTTATATTAACTAAATGGTTTGAACACTCATTTTATTAATTTTTTTTAGCTTCACGCTGTATCCCGCATATACGATAGATAACAGAGGGAACCTAGTGTTAGGACCCTCCTCTCCGCTTTCGAGACATTACGTGTGGAGTGGCGGAACTCAACGCCGCACCTTGTATTGAAACCACACTGAGAAAAATGTATGAATAATTACATCTACAGTTTATCTATATATAGTAGGATATCTAATTTCAGGTGCATGGATGGTTTCATTGCACCAAAATGGCGCTGATCGATCAATACCTAATGGGTTTAGAACATATGAATCATCCGAGACGTTCGGGACTACACTATAATTGATTGTCTGCAATACCTAAAGAGCCAATTGCTATATTGTTAACAAAGTTGTTGTTTTTTTATACCTGCAAGCTTTTTTCCACATATAAGATAGACATATAAGGTACACATATATACATATGTATACCCTACATATATAAGGGTATGAATAAGCAAGTTATCCACACAGACTTTCCAAATTTGCTCAGAACCCAGTACAGTTATTCACATTTTCTATCGAGATCGGAAAATATCGAACCCATACTCTTATTTATATTTCTTTTACCTTCACGCATAGAGCAGCGGACACAAAGAGAAATAGAAATGTGTCTTCTTACT
>JAXRJS010000091.1:155000-180000 GCA_037127375.1 Dione juno | reverse complement strand
TTCAAATGATATATATTCTACAAGGCCATATTGCATTTTCAAGCATTTTATTATTGTTAGGGCGTCTAATGTTGTAGTATTGGATCGTACTCGTATTACATTGAAACGTTTCTATTCCTTTATTTAATTTCACATAATATCGCTTATTGCATTCTGAAATGTTGGTGAAATTTTTCCGTTTCATATTCGTATGCTGTTTTTTTGTTTTTATATTGCTCTTTACTATAGTATTTTTGTAATTTTATAAATTGCTGACCTTGATACGCCTGGAGGGTTTCTGTCATAGATGACTGGGAGTTCGATTCTCTTTCGGGGGAAATTAATAACTTTCATTTACCTCTTGTTGATAAAGTTGTAGCGTTGAGTTGTGCTACTCAACACACAATGTTTAATTAATAAAAAGCTGCTTAAAGCCCCTCTGCATATCGTGCTGTATGCGGGATTCAGGGTGAAGCTGAAAAAAAGTTAAGGAGATATTTAAAAAAATAATATTGGAAGCCCAAAATAATGATTTCATTTCTTTGTGTCTGTTTGTCTGTGCGTTTGCGCACCATTATCTCAGATATCTCAGATTATCTCGACTTCACTTAAAATATATCTTTTTTTTTATTAGATATAACATGTATCGAGGAATTATTGGGCTATGTTACATTTACATCACGCTAATTTCGATGTAGTCCAACGAGAACGTATGGTTTAGTGGTCAGAGCACTCGGGCGGGTTCCTAGAGGCATGAATTCAAGTCCACGATTACACGTTCAACTTTTCATATATTTTCTAAATTTTATTTCTTTCTCAGTGTGCAATAACACATCAAAAGTAATAAAAAAAATAAACATCGGTAATCCTGCCAGTTCCAAGATGGCAGAATGTATGTATGTAATTATATTACTGCTATATTAAAATATCAATGTATTCTATTTATTTTCATAAACAGAACAATGTTCTGTTTCAAAAGCAAACACACATTGGCAATTTTAGTAAGATTAATACTTACCTATTCATATCTAGGTTGTCTTGGCTTAATCAGTTTATCACAGGAGATATGTTATGAGAGCTTCGTAGTCGTATCAATACTTAAGAGATTATAAATTGAATGGTAGAACTCAATACCATCCATTGTCTACCAGATCAAAAGTGAAAATGAGAATTAATTTTAAAAAATTAAAATATTTAATTGTACTGACTTATTATCGAACCCATGACCTTAGACGACCTTGATTTGTGAAAAAAAAATTTAGTTAATAAAATATATTTATATCTAATGAAAATGTTACCGTTTGCTGTCTGTACATGAAAGATATATAAAAAAAATATTATTGGGCGTATTTATCAATGATCAACCAAAGAGATTGATTTATTTAATTTTTGTCTGAGATAAGACTGTACAGATGTACAGACATGTTCGTATGTACATATGTGCACTCTTATCTCAGAAACGGCTTAACCGAATTTAAATGCAGCTTTCACCATTGTATTACGGTAAACTTTCTTCAGTTTAAGTTAATTTTATTTCAAACGGCTTATGAAATAAAAATCTCGAAAATGCCGTAGGCGGAAGCGGAAGTGTCTTAACACAAAGTTGCCGTTACCTACCCTGCTATCATATAGTGGTATTAAGGTCAATAGGGAGAATTGAATCAACGATGGCCCTTTATTATTTAACACAAACTAAATTTAAAATCACAAAATATTTGTTTAATATAAAATTACATTTAATTGAATGTAAATGCTAGTTAATTATCCTATACAGCCTAAAACAATTAAATAGGAAAAAAACACAGTACAATAAAAAGAAACATCAATTTAAAACATACATAAGCTTTTTAGAGTAGAAACTGTTTGAAAACGTTTGCAGCTGACCTAATCGTCCATCGGGCTTTTAGTGAAAGCGTTTTTGGTCGATTGATACGGATTGCATAATTGCCGCTTCGCCACCTTTCAAGAGCTTTCGTCGTTTAGCTTTATTGCAAGATATTCTAGATTTACAACTAGAACTTCTAGATTTACAACTAGTTATTTCATGGTAGTACTAGGAACAATTGAACCACTTCTATTATTTTTTTTCACTAGTGTTGTGTTTTGTTATATTATTGCTACATTTTACAGTGATTTATGATTAAGTCATAATTATTACTATAAAGTGTTCGCTGGTGTTTTTATTTTATTATCACATCACATCACATCACATCACATCACATCACATCACATCACATCACATCAGCCTATAAAAGTCCACTGCTGGACATAGGCCTCCCCCAGGGTAAGCCATAAGGCACGAGCTCCCGTTTTCGCCGTCCAGTCACTACCAGCCGCCTTCTTTATGCCATCAGTCCATCTGGCCGGTTTCTAAATTGCTTGTAAAATATTATTGTATTTTTTTTAGTTTCAATGTTCTTATAATTAATTGTTGATAAAATAGAGATTATGTATAGATAAGAAGTATAAATATTTGGCCAACCATTCTTTAAGAGAACGTTGTGTAGTAGATACATAAAGTGTTTTATTACACTTGTAATGTGTTGGAGGCAGTCGTGGGAAGCGCGGTTGTGGGTTCGATTCCCATTCGAGGGAAAAAAATTATTTCCTAGCTTCGTTCTAGTAAGAAGATAAAGCGCGTAGTTGAGTTACGCCACTCAATACGTAATGCCTTGAGAATGGGTAACGAAGTGTCTAAGCACTAGTTTCCTACTGCCTACCTTGCTTATAGTAATTTGATTATCTTTAATTTTAGTAAAATATTATAAAATTTTGCTTAAAATTGTATGTTAGTTTCAATTATTTTCACTTATTTTTACATAATTTATTAAAAAAACACGCTTCCTAATAATGTACGTTTAGATATTTTGTACTTGGTGATATATTTTATTGCGATTTTTATTAATATAGCGGAAGAGAAGATTCATGTATAGTTAGTTAGTATGTACTGTAAGCAAGTGAAGCAAGGATTTCAACAATAGTATAATATAATATAAAAATGTATGGAAAGGTCATGAGTTCGACTCCAATAGGGGGAATTTAAAAAAGGGGGGGGGGGGAATATATGTTTAATTGATCTAATTAAATATTGTTCTACATAGATGAAATACGATTTTAAGACTAAGAATGAAATCTAGTAATATTTATTTCTTTTTAAAAATATGTAAATCAACCTATTTTGGAATTTTTCAGTTACAGCATTTGACGCTTTCCAGCCGTCGATACGTAATTATAAGCGAAAAACGAATTACGCCAAATCGACATGCCCAAAAAGCTTGAACGCAAATGAACGCGTATTGGAAGTGAAAATAAACTTTAAACCTATGAATTTAACAAAAATTATATGAAAAGCAATTCAAATGTCATTTATAGAGTCAATATGTAGAATTTTATCTATATATTAATACGTGAAACAAAACTTTGGACCCCTTTCTACGAAAATTTGGCACACTTATAGCCTATATGTGTATTTGTGTGTATATTTTAATAATAATAATGCATATAAAGTATAATAGATAAGTAAATAAAACATAGCACACACTACCATAATATGCCTAACAATATAACTTTTGTATAAAGTGACATACACGTTGCTATGGCAACGCGTGTTTCACGCGTCAACGGATCCTCTAGTTTGAATAAATAATGATATACTATACAAAATTATGTTCCATTATATATATATATATATATATATATATATAGTATATATATATATATATAGGATATATTAAGATATATATATATATATATATATATATATAATATATATAGATATATCTATATATATATATTATATAATATATCTATATATATATATATATATTATATATATATATATATATTATATATATATATATATATATATATTATATATATATAAAAATATATATATATATTGTATATACATCTATATATATATATATTATATCATATATATATATATATATATATAATATATATTAATATATATATCTATATATATATATATATTATTAATATATTATATAATTATTATATATATATTATATATATATATATATTATTTATATATATATATATATATATATATAATTTTGTATAGTATATCATTATTTTGTCTTATTTCTAAGTCTTCTGTTATTGTAATATTGTAAAAAAATGACAAATATCCTTACGTTTCAAATAAATAAAGAAAGATAGTTCGCTAGCATTGATTTATTCCGTATCCGTATTGAATACAGACGATTGTTGTCAAAATCGTAACTAAGCTACGCAGAAATTGACTTGTTGTTCTATATCGGAATTTCCCAAAGGGATATTGTTCGTGCAGTATCGGTTGGGAAATGTCCAGACAATACGTAGTAGATAATCTCAGGCGGACTGCAGGATTAGGTGATTTCAGTTGGTCCTTATCTAGAATATGTTCATATAGACTGTATATGGATTTAACTCAACTTTATATATATATATATATATATATATATATATATATATATATATATATATATATATATATATATATATATATATTATATATATATATATATATCTATATATATATAATTGTACTTAATGGTTAAGTTATTGTTAACTTATAATAATTTTTAATGTGTATTTATATCATTACAGTTACGTATAAGATATTGTTGTTTGCATAATGACGCCAGGTTTTTTTTTCTTAAAAACATTTTAATAGGTGGATTCGAACCAGCGATCACGCCTCAACGATTGCTCCTTCAACATATTGTAACAAAATACCAATATCGCATAATTGCCTAATACCACCCTATAATAATTAAATCGCTCTAAGCGATATTCTTCAAAATTTGCTAACTGCGTGTTGCATTAATTAAATTCTTTACGAACTTTAAGTTGGGGGAGCGATGCAAAATAATTCAAAGAAGCTCACAGCCGCAAGACTGAGATGCTGAGGTTATAAGTTTAATATTTAGAAATATGTTTACTTTGCGCTTAATGTCGTCACTTAATATATACACTTTGTATGGAAGTTTTTTTATTAGTTCACGCTGTATCCCGCACTTAGCAATGTAGGCAGAGGGAAGCAAGATAAATATATATATATATATATATATATATATATATATATATATATATATATATATATATATATATATTATATATATATATATATATATATATATATATATATATATATATATATATATATATATATCTTGCTTTTTGAGTGAGGGAACTCCACGCCGCGCTATATTTTGCTACCAGAGTGAGGATAATGGTAATAATTAATTCGCCCTAAATGGGAATAGAACTCACGTTTACAGCAAGAGACTGCCGCTGCGCTGCGACGGTGGATTAAGTCTCACGTACATTCTTTTACTATAACAAAAATACTTCTCGCTCGGCGAGCTGTGGAGACAATTTTGCTTGGATTTTAATGAAATAATTTAATAATTTACTTGTTTATCTACAAATGTCTATTGTGCGTCTTAAAAACAAGCTGTTGTGTACGGCATTTACTTAAAAGTTTATTTTTAATATATATTTTTTAATTTAATAATAGCTACACACACATGTAAAAGGTAAAAGTTTGGATTGAACTTTTATGGTAGAAGGCTTTACTCTTACACTTGGTATACGTATTTTTTTATTATTTAAAGTAGAATTTTATATATTTGAACACGAGCATTTCATATAAAATTCACTCATCGAAGCGTTACGTCCAGGAGATATTACGGCTTCTTTAAAATTTTCTACTAAATTTCAATACGCTTGTAATCCTAAACGCGCAGGCTAGACTTCCTTCTAACTTCAACAGCTAAACGGATCGAGTTAAATTTTGTAATACTATCAATGTATGATAAAAGTTTTTCAATATTCTCCATAAGGGAGTACTATAAAAGACTTAACTTCAACTGAGATTGTCTCACTTGCTGACTTATTGTGTACATATATACATTCATTTTTTTTTTTTTAGAAAATCACTTAGTAATTGTATGTATTAGAATAAAATCCTCTTCCATGTCTCCCAAGTTAGATGGTTACATTCACAAACATATTACGCGTAAATTTATCTTTTTTTTTTTTCATTGCAAGCTTTTTCTAGAGTAGCAACAACCTAGAGTAACTACACTACGTATTCCACATTCTGGCCGAAAGCTTTCTTCTTCTAGGACGAGAAAAGGAAAAAAATGAATTTCCCGAGATAATATCGCTATTATCGTATTTATAGTTGGAAGCTATCTATAATCTAATTATAAATTAAATATGTTACAGATCCTCTTCTGCCGCATACAAACGTTTACACCATATTATTTTCCTTATGCTTATATCTCCAAACAGTCAATGGAAGCTTTCAAAGCCGAATAAAACGTTCTATTGAGGTTACGATATATGTATGTGCAATATAAAATTCATAGGATCTTTTTGATTCAATATATCTAGAGATTTGAAGAAACCTATTTGTACAGTGATTGAAAAATGTTTAAACTGTACGATTTCACAGGAGTTTTGTGAAAAAAATCTTTGCTATTAAAAAAAAAAAAAAAAATCAAAAATCTTTATTGTCTTTCAAACAAAACTTAAACTAGGTTGCGCACTGACACCCACACTAGGATTCCCTGTGTTGTGGGTAGTCAGCCTCTTCCCTTAAGATCTATCTTAATGTAACTTAAAAATTATAGCAGGTGAGTAGCGATTTACATTGATTAAACATAAAACTTATACTATATACTAAAATTAACTCTTACATAAATTTACATGGGTATGTGTGTGAGTGTAGGTGTGTGTGTGTTTGTATGTGTGTGTGTGTGTGTGTGTGTGTGTGTGTGTGTGTGTGAGTGTGTGTGTGTGTGTGTGTGTGTGTGTGTGTGTGTGTGTGTGTGAGCATGTGTGTGTGTGTGTGTGTGTGTGTGTGTGTGTGTGTATGGGTGTGTAGTTATTGTAGCGACAGTGACTGCATGGTAACTGGAATACATATTAGTTGAGTACATATATTTATTTATTAATTCTTTAATTTAAGCAAACTTTTTTTTTTTTTTTTTTTTAATTAATAGAGATAATGTGTTCTGTATCCATGTAGCTTAGATGGAGAAGCCATGCCTTAATAGTTTTCTTGCACATTGATCTAGTTTTGTAAACTATATCTAATTTTGAATTGATTCTGCTATATAAAAAGGGCCCTGTAAAATTAAAGGATCTATGTGCAAAGGTGGTTCTGGTTGGTTCAGCTTTCCATTTTAATGAACGAGCTGATCTGGTAGAGACTTCAATGGATTGTAACGATTTTTTATGAAATCTCAAAGCCACAGCTAGGATGTAAAGTTGCCGTCCAGTGAGGGTTTGACATTCTTTATAAAGAAGGCTGGTAGAGTAACGACGCGGTTTTTTGTATGCCACTTTGAGTACTGCTCTTTGCACTCGTTCTAGCTTGAAAAGGTGTGTCTTGAGTGCAGCTCCCCAAATAACCACACAATAGCTAAGGACAGATTGGCACAGGGAAGTGTAAACTAATTTTATAAGATTTGTGTCAGCTACCTGCCTAAGCTTATATAGTACATGGAGAAGCTTTCTTGTTCTCGCGGTGGTAGCATCTATGTGTGGAGACCAGGATAGTTTCGCATCAATTGTTACGCCTAGGTATTTTATGAAGTCTACTTCTTCAATTATGGTGCATGTGTAGAAGTTTCATTTTCTATCATCACATTTGTGAATTTTAATTGTGATGACATCATCTGGAGCAGAGTGTTCTGTGATCCTAAAGGCAACGTACTTGGTTTTGTTCTCATTTAAGGTGAGTAGATTGAGTTGCAGCCATTTAGCAACTAGGTGAAGTCCTTCTTCTGCAGTGTCCTTAGTTTCTTTCCAGCTACTACCATGAAACACAATGGCAGTGTCATCTGCATACGTGAAAACACTTGCATTTTTCAGCTTTATATTGCAGAGGTCGTTAATGTATACTAGAAAGAGAGTAGGACCAAGCACGCTGCCCTGAGGAACACCGAAGTCTATAGCTCGCGATTCACTAAGCTGTTTGCCAATTTTAACTTTCTGCGTTCTGTCTGATAAATAGGAATTGAACCAGTACAGTACTATACCTCTTACACCTATAGCTAGTAACATTCTGATTAGTATTGTTCGAGAGACCGTATCAAATGCTTTCGCAAGATCGAGAAACACTCCAATGCAACACTGTTTATTATCCAGTTTATTAATAACTCGGTTGACTAATGATATTGTCGCGTCTTCTGTGGAAATTTCCGATCTAAAACCAAACTGATTATTGGATAAAATGTTTTTTGACTCAAGGAAGTTAAGGAGTCTCATGTTTATGACTTTCTCAAGTATTTTGGATAATGATGGCAAAAGTGAGATGGGTCTGTAGTTTGAAACTTGTTTCTTATCTCCTCCTTTGTAGATGGGACATACACAGGCAGTTTTGAAAAGGCTCGGAACTACTCCCTCAGTCATACTTAAGTTACAAATGTGTGAAATGGGTTCTGCAAGTGCAAACTTGTTACATTTTAAGATACGGTTACTTATACTATCCTCCCCTGGAGCTGAGCTAGTTTTAAGGCAATCAATAATTTTAGCAATTTCTTTGGCATTCGTGGGGATAAAAAACATAGAATCAGTTAAATTGCTATCAGTGGTTTTATATTTGTTAGCTAACTCTGATTCTGTCGTACCATGTTGCGTAAAATATTATTAGCAAGTTTTTCTCCTACTGTTGTGAAGTATTCATTGACAATATTCAATGACTCCATCTCATTTTGGTTGATATTTATTAGCTCATAGTTTGTACTTCTTTGTGCCTTTATATTACAAACCTCTGTTACAACTCTCCAAGTCTCACGTGTATTTCCTGTGGATTCTATTAAGCGTTTTTTATCATACTCATTTTTTACATTTTGGATGATATTATTGCAATAATTTCTGTATTTATTATACTTTACTTTTAATTCTTCGTTTTTAGGGTATTTACGACAAAATATATGCAGCTTGTCTCTTTTCCTTTGACATTTCAGTAATCCAGAAGTCATCCAAGGTTTTATTATACTTGTAGCGTTAGAAAATGATTTTGTGGTTTTGAATTTGTTTATTTTGCTTTGGAGGGTGTCAGTTAACATTGTAGCAGCTTTTTCGGCGTTGTTACAAGAAAGTATATCCTGCCAGTTAGTGTCGGCCAGGTTTTACTTAGCCCTTCATATTCAATTTAGTGACCAAACGCCTTTTATTTAGGTCAGAATCAGATATGTTTGTAGAATTGAGGGCGCAGATTACAGTGTAATGGTCTGTTATATCAGTACAGCAGACAAGTGTCTAGGCGTGGGTATTGGCTTAATAAACATGTGGTCAATACAAGTTTTGTCATGAGTGGGAAAACTATGACCGCAGATGAAGCCAAAATGCGCAAGTACGTTTAAATATTCTTCCACCTTGGATGTTTTTGTTATAAGGTCAATGTTTAAATCGCCAGTAAGTATAGTATTGTCATGTGAGTTGCATTGAAGAATCTGTTCGAGCGATACTAGAAAATTATCTATGTTACTAATTGACGGGGATCTGTAGATGGAGATGATATGAAACTTATTAT
This sequence comes from Dione juno, assembly GCA_037127375.1. Lineage (NCBI taxonomy): Eukaryota > Metazoa > Arthropoda > Insecta > Lepidoptera > Nymphalidae > Dione > Dione juno. The sequence continues at coordinate 170,465 of JAXRJS010000091.1, read as the reverse complement.
TAATATCAATAATAAAACAATTAGCATCACAGAAGTTTGGTTCAGAAACTTGAACATTCAGTCCAGTTTTAGTAAAAATTGCAATCCCATCATTCTGGTTTAGATAGGTTTTTGAACAATGGTATTCGTAATTATTTATAAGGTAAGTGGGAGAAAATTCATTTAGGCGACATTCAGTAAGAATAATTACGTCGGGAAGGAGACACATTCTGGATAAGTACAGGGTAAAGTAATCAAGGTTTTTTTGGATGCTCCTTATGTTCTGTGTAAGTATAGTAAATGCTTTTTGTGATTCTCCAAGTATTAGATTGCATGTTTCAGGGTTAGTAACGTAGTGGCACTCAGTAAAATTTATGTTATCAATTTCTTCAATAATTTCCATGTTAGCCATTTTCATTTTGGGGTGTGTACTCGTCTGTAAATATGATTGTTAGCTTTATATATTTGTGATAATTGAGTAGATTGTTCGTGTAGAGTGCTTTTGTGTGGTAAATGTGTATTTGTGTTAGTAAGTCTAAGTATATTGTAAGATTTTTATTTAGAAAATGTGTTACAAAAAAAAGGTTTTTACGAAAATTAAAAAGAAATACAAATTTCAAAAAATAGGAATAAAGGTTAATAATATATCTTAACATACATGTAGGTCTCAATATTCACATATTTTGCTTAACTTTTTCAAGATCGTACGTAGTTTTGATAGTGATGGTTTTATCTTTGTTGATGCGCAGTAAGATTAAGCCACGCGAGGTCCAGCATGATAGTTTCATGCTTTTGGCGAATTTACGCACATGAAAGAATAGAGTCGAGGTCCGTTTAGTGAGGCTTTCAGATATATAGATAGGCCGTTTTTCTCCGGAAATACCAATATGACCAGTGTGAAGTTTGCCATCTTTCTCTTTATCTTTGTTGAAATGCTTTATCGCTGTGAGGAATTGTTCCTTTTTCAGTACTGTAGCGAAGTCTGTACAAATCGTCGATTTAGAATCATCGGAGGATTTGAGTCTGAAAATATCTCTGATATCAAGATCGTCTATCTCAACATTAACAAAAATGCCCATTTCCTTAATTACATTTTTCAGATATTCTTTCACCTCAGTCTGATTAGGTTTAGGCATGTTTTGAATCTCTAGCACAGTAGAACAACACTTTTTTTCCAGAAAATCTATTTTTTCTTCTAGTACACTAATGCGTTTTTCATCTGCATTTTTCTCTTTTTGCAGTACACTTATTTGTGCCAGAGCGTCATCGTATAGTGCAGATAGGGACTTTAGATCATCTTTAATTTCCTGATTTAGCTCCATCATAGTCGTTTTCAGCTCCTGAAAGCGTTGTTCTTGGCTTGTAGAGAGTGACACGATCAGAGTTCGCATTTCTTTCATAAAATTTTTCATATTTATATCTTCTTGCTTATCTTGAGGAGGGGTCCCGAAAGCATGTCGCTTATTCTTATTTACTTTCGAAATTTGGGCGTCACCATATCCATAACGTACGTCATCAGGCTCAGATTCATCCTCCAATTGAAGAGGCGTTTGTGTAGGCGTCTGTAGCAACGTCATGTTTGCGTTTGTATCCACAGTGGCAGCGAGTTGCTTATCTTTTTTGGAAGGGGTGCGTTTGGTCTTTGGCATTTTGTACCAAGATTGCAGAAGAGCAGGGAAGTCAGCAGACAAGTTTGACGTCAAAAAGAGTTCCAAGCGTGCGCTTACGATGTGTCCTGGAGTACCAGGGGTGCAGAAGTAGGCCGGACGTTCTCGGGTAATGACGCAAGGGAATGGTCAATGTTATCATATAGTGGATTTACTACTAAAACGCACTTCGGAGTACTAGGGGAGCAGAATCAGCAAGAGATTATACTGTAAGCGGCTGAGCAAAACTCGCAAAGTAGGTACAGCAAGGCGTGCGTTTACGATGAGCCCCAGAGTACCAGGTGTGCAGAATTTCTCAGGAGATTCTCAAGCAGCGCTGACGCAAGGAGTGGTTAATGTGGATTTATCACGAAGATGCACATTGGAATACTAGATTTTAGTACTGTTATATAAGTATTCTGTGGTACTAGGGTAGCAGCAATGCAAATATATAGCATACATAGGCTTATGAATTTACTCACATACGGGGGGCGCGGCCTTGCGTGACGTTATTTAGGCAGCTCTCTCTATCCGAGTATTGCTTTTAAGTACCAGGATCACATAGGCAGGCGGAAGTCTTGCGTATCGTAGGCAGGTTACTCTTCTATGCGTAGCACTAGTAGCTGCTCACGCACACGCGTAGCGCTTGACGCACTGTACGGCACACCTTACGCAAGCAATCTCCTAATGTATTATGCACTCCTATTTTTTCGAATGTATTTTTTACTTGTACATTTTATTTTACTATTTTAAATTAAATGACGTGGAGTTGGACACGACTACTCTGTTTCGAGGTCCGGGGGGGAGAGGATTATTATTATCATCAATATATACATATTATCTATATTATCATACACTATGCCTCTCATATGATTAATATGTGTGTTTTGCTCGAGAACGTTACCTGTTCACAACATCTAAGAAGGACGTCTATAATATTCTTCTCCACGAGGATTTTTTTTACACGTTTTTCGGTAATCCATAAAATTTATTTTAATAGTACCTCTCAATGAAGTTTAATTTTCTGAATTTCATACCTTAATAAGAAAAAACCAAAACCCTAAAGGATCAATTTATAGTCAGTCTGTCTGTGAAGACAGTGTTTCTCCAGATTGCATGGAGGTACCTCTGCACTTTAGATTGTAATTTTTAGAATTTAGTGATAAATTGAACATGTTTTCCGCCTAATACAATAATGGTTTCATTTACAATTTGTTTTATTGCAACCAACAACACTATTTACACATTTGTATTTAAATTATTTATCACATTAATTCCTGACTGCTCTAAGACATAGTATAAAAAAACATATACAATTTTTGTCTAAATATGTCCAATTTCTAACTACATACATAAATACATATGCTATTCCAAAAACATTCTATTTGTATTGTCCATTCCATAGTCGATTTTGTTAAAAATTGAATTCAACGAATCTATTCGCTTTCACGTGATATCAAAGCGTTTGAGGAATTTGATTTTGTTCCTATCATGTACTGTACTCTACTGTACATAGTTTCCGTTTCACTAAGCATTGAATATTGTTCATAGATGATTTAACTGTTGATAAAAAAAAATTACGTACCAACGTTTTAAATTGCTCTACACTGGTCGTTTCTTAAAAGACAAATTAGAGGATAAAGAAAAAAATATCTATGGAGGCCATGGTGACTGATATCGATCGTAAATAAATTAAAATAAAGTTTATATTACAACTTAGTTATTCATACATAAGCAAGTTTTTAGAAAGATTATGTTTCTGACAAAAAAATTAAAACAACAATTAATAAAGTTAATAAGCTGTTCAAACATTTATCAGAATTAACCTTGGAAGATAGCCACCAGTTTCAGTTTATGTGCTCACTCGAGATTTATTTAAGTACTAACAGCTTACCCTGATTTTATCACAGTACTGGTCTGTACTCGAAATGAGAAAACTAACGAAATGGACATATGTTCTTGTTATAGTTTAATCTTTAATTCATCAGAAGGGTTTACAACTGGAGATTATAATCGTGTTATGGAAGAATATGTAGTTTTATTTGCACAAGTTTCAATATATAGGTTTTACGGGTTTCCTACCTAAAAAGGAAAAGGCGGATCCCGTATAGGATTGTTAGTTATCCATCTGTCCGTCTGTCTACTTGTCTTTCTGTCAAGACTGATTTTCTGAAAATTATATGGAGGTAGCTAACCGAAATTAATATCAAATATCTATAGACCCTTAGAGTATACAAAAATCACATTTCAAAGTCAACGTAATGAAAAGATACGAGCCATTTTTCTCTGAAACTTGTCAATCTTTGTAATACGCTTTGTAGTTGAGAAGAGACTGTAAACCCGATGGTTATGGGTCAGATATTTACTCTAATATATATTTACTCTAATATATATATATATATATATATATATATATATATATATATATATATATATATATATATATATATATATATATATATATATATATATATAACAAGTTACAGCCAGACAATGCAATAATTAAATTAAATGACTGGACGACTGAAATCTTGCATATAGGCTGTTAAGAAGTATAGGAAAGCAAGAGGATTGCAATTTACGTATAAAATAAATATTTGGTTGGTGCGGCGTGAGATTACGGACAGCGGTGTGTCTATAATACGAAGCTTACTGTAATATAAAAATCTAGTGAATGGAATAAAGTTTTAAGCAACAGATGTATGAATAAATATAAGTGCACCAAAATTTTGTACCAGATTTCTAGGACATGTCAGCTCAGTACAATTTAACCGCATTGAGGCCAACGCAAGTTCTCTTGAAATTAGTTTTGTTTTCATTTGTCTGTACAATTATCACTAGTTTAAGTAAAATAATGTGAAGTTAAGTATAATTATTAATAATATTACTGTATTTATAAGTTTATGTTTGTCATTAATAGCTACAAAATTTTATTTCAATATTCTTTGTACAGTAACTATATTATTTTGATTTAATTATATAATGAAATATATTTTGTAACAAAATAAAAAATATCATATGCACAAGACACACGCACACACACATCCACACAATCTTATATACAAATATTATATGTGTATATAGATTGATTAACACATTTCCTGTATTAAAAATCAGACGAATATATATATATATATATATATATATATATATATATATATATATTATATATATATATATATATATATATATATATATATATATATATATATATATATATATATATATATATATATATATATATATATATATATATATATAATATATGTATATGTATACACATACATATACTACTTTTATACTACTTTTATTTTATTTTACGCCATAATATATTACCATCATCTGTCATTTTATTAAAAAAATTACCATAATGTCGATTTTTTCACAACTTACTACTATGATAATTATCAGAAAATTCACACAAGGTTATACTTTAAATATAAAGTAATTTGTAATATATATTTCGAAATGTAGGCTTTTGAACGCAATTAAAAATTAATTGGACCACGCTGCCAATCCTGGAGCAGTAGATTTGTAACAACCTAATAAGCCTCTTTGAGCAATCTTTCATATTTTGATATGATTTATATATTTTTACTTCACGTTTTAAATGGCAGGCTTATTTTTTGTGAAGTTTTTAGTAGCTTCCCGCTTTATACTGCATATATAATGTAAGGCAGAGAGTATTTATATAAAATTGATTTAGGTTATTACGTTTCCTGCCCATATTGTCTTTCTACGAAATTCGAGTCTACATACATATCATGACTATAAAATAAAAAAAAAAACTATTTTATATTAACTAGTTGTAGTTTTTTTCTATATAAGCGTGTTTTTGTTTTTTTTTACCGTATTGTATTATAATCGATACTTGATAGGTATGGAAACTTTCAAATTAATCCGATATTTCAAAGTTGGTCAAAATCCATTACATAAATATACATAAACACACACACACACACACACACACACACACACACACACACACACACACACACACATATACACACAAATACACATACATACTACCGAAGCTAATAAAAGCGTGTTAATAAAACATAAAACATTTGTTGCAGGTCATAAATAACTTATTGAACATTATATTTACGTTGGCTTAGTAACTATTATATTCAATTATAAGTTCATCTGCATTATTCCGCAATACTGTCCTACAATAGAATACAATTCTGTTCCCATTCCCGGCTTCTGCCTCCAAAATGGAAAAGCCGATATAGCTGGAGCCACTAAGCCGGAGGCAGTTTTATATATTTTAAAGGTACGGGTTGTTAAGGTTTGCTACCTTTATTTCGACCGTTTTCACTTCATCGATTTTTTAGCTTTTCCGAACACTTCATGCTTTTCCGGACGGAATTTTAGTGAAATTTCAAGATATTGGGTTTTGATTGGCGTTTAGCTTCACGCCGTGTTTTGTCTTTTTATTAAAAGTGCAAAAAACAAAGTATAATCTTCTGTGCCTGTGCCAGTACAGACTGTTGGAAAATCTGCCACTGCCACTATATGAGAATATTAATTAGTCTCTCTTGAAATGTGTTGTAACTTTTGTATTATCTTAATAAAAAGTAAATAATAAGTACGGCCTTGATACAGTCTATTAATAACGATACTTTTCACTAAAGTTTTAGAGATCTTGCACGTTAGTTGGCGTAACTCATCTCCGCGCTTTCTCTTATCAAATTGGTATAACGATTATTTTCATTCGATTCCTAGAGTGAAAATCGATTTTTAGCATAAATAAATAATTTTGTTTATTTATTCTATTTAGAATTATATATAAACTCCGCCATTTCCATAGCTCCTCCCTTGTGAGGATCAAATTTAATATATTTACTATGTGCCTATATTACATGGGACGTTTTTTTTTACAGATTTACGTCGTTTAAAAGACACAAGAGCATTTTTATTACGGTACAGTACGGTATACGAGTTTATAAGCCTTTCGTTGATATTTAATGAATTTGTCATTTTATGCTCTCATACGAGAATATTTAGTCAATTAAAGGTAGAATGAAATTTGAAATGTATGATATATATGTAATATATATGATATATATGTATAACTGAATACAATGGATATACGTTTAAAGATGGATAGTTGAAATGCCGCGTTTTATATATTAAAAAAGTCGATTAGGCGAAAGGGCGGCGTTGAGTTCCGCAACTCAACACGCAATACTTCGACAAATGGGAAGCGAGAAACAGAGTGTTCACTAGGTTGCTACTGAATATGGTTCCCTCCTACATATCCTGCTGCGGGATACAGCGAGAAGGTAACAAAAAAAATTATGGGTACAGAAATGTGTTTAATAACAAAAAAATACATTTCATACTCTCGCATTGAGGGTTTCGTACCAATTACATGATTGCAGGTCACAGGAAAGTACAACATATAAAATTTGACAAGCTTATGTTTGCGGGCGTACGCTCTCATTTTGTATGAAATGAACTACATGTGTAAGTATGTGATCGTTGTTCTCTGTGATATGATTTATGATTAGATGTTTTCTTTGTTTTGTAGATAATCACTTCTGGTCAAATTTTATAAGTCAACAGGTTATAACCATAAAAAAACGAAGTATAATCGTTGGTATCTATTTTACTATGCTTAAAGCAACTACTGACCTGGACTGACTGACTGACAGACGGACAATAAAGAATGACAAGCAAGTGATATATATATATATATATATATATATATATATATATATATATATATATATATATATATATATATATATATATATATATATATATATATATATATATATATATATATATATATATATTTTTTTTTTTGGAAAGTGGTCCGTGTCACGGGGAGTGTACCCGTGACCACGGACCACTGCAAAGTGTTCGAAACGTCGGGTTTCCAAAAAAATAAAAAGTATAATATACGCGATTAATCCGTTTAAACTGTTTTATTTAATATGAATAAATACCGCGGAAACCAAAGAACTTATTAAGTGATATGATTTTTCTTTTGAGTACCGGAAACCTATAAAGTAAAACAAAATTTGCAAACTAAAAAAAGCTTCAAACAAAAGTAAAACAATTAGTTTATTTGTGTTTTTTATTATATATTCTACGAACATACGACTGGGCTTTGATATTTGAGTATTGACGTAACTTCAATTCTATCGACTGACATATTCGTGGGCGAAGGGTGGGCGTCCGGGAAATACAAAAACAATATTGTTAGAAATAAATTCTGTCAATTATTCGCATATAACTGTGAATAATGGAGAGAGAAACTAGGGTTAAGACACTCCTTTTTCCTTTGTCTACCAAAATCGTAACAATGCTGTGTAATATATGTTTTTTTTATTAAAATTCATAGAATTCCTTTTATGTTATAATCTAATTTCGTAGTGTTGGGTTTTGCTACTTAACACGCAATGTCTCGAATTCAGGAGGAAAGCCGCTATAGGAGTACCCTAGTATTTACCGCATATAGTAGGATACAGTAGGGCACTACAATATGTGGTATACAGCCTGAATATATATATATATATATATATATATATATATATATATATATATATATATATATATATATATATATATATATATATATATATATATATATATATATATATATATATATATATATATATATATATATATAACTTTAACTATTTTAAGTTAGAAAATTAAGTACATGTCTGTAATCGAATCCACGGTGCTCCCGTTTATTAGTCAATTTTATCGTCATCGCCTATCGGCCTTCGTGGCACAACGGCACACCATCTGACTGTGAATGCGGCGGTTATGGGTTCGGTTCCCACTCGAGGAGATAAGTTATTTCATTTCCTTGCTGTGGTAACAAGACAAAGTGAAACGTTAAGTTCCACCACTCAGCACGCAATATCTTGAAAATTGAGTGTATTAACACTAGGTTCCCTTTGTCTATCCTGCTATGTGCGGGATACAGCGTGAAGCTGCCAGTATTAAATAAACTACACCAAGTATTCAAGTACAGTAGGTAAATCCAAAAACGAAACTACATTTTATTTCTACATTCGTACTTTAATAGATCCACGGGGTATTCTAATTTTGCCAAGCTCCGTCTCTGTCGCATTCAGGCGTTCCGCTGCCAACTCTAAACGAATTTGGTGAAGGAATTTCACAGTTTTTGCACACATTTTATACAGCATATTGTAATTTAATGCACCTGCAATGCAATTTGAGTTTAGATTTTAGGCTCGGTATGTTTTTCTATTTTGCTTATATAAGAAATTATAATCGTTGCGTTATTCTGGGTTACTGTATTTGGGAAAAAAAATAATGAATATATAATAATATCTCATGTATATATACAACTTGTCTCTAGAATAGGCAAAATGCCTGGAGGGTTCTGTAGAAACAAGCCTGGATTAGGGATAGGTATACAATAACAGTAGTAAGTAATATTTCCTTCCAAGAAAAGATAGAACCAACGACTATATCGTTTACAGCATCTGACCTATACCTAATGCATCACGATAGCAACACTTCATGTACCCTAATTCGACAAGTTAAGCAAATTATAGTCCGCGACTTCGCTTGCGTAATTCCTGTAGAAATTTAGAGAAAACGTCTCTTAGTACTTTCCAAGCTCAATATTTCCGACTTTGTGTTGTCTGTCTGTGACCGACCGAAAGTTTTATATATAGTGATCATTAGACTTTTAACTAGCAAGCTCTTTATCTGTGAATCGATCAATTATCACCGCATTTTTAAATGTTCTTGATAAATATATAAAGGACGTTTGCTTTAACACGGATAAAATTTCATTAAAAACAGCTAAGCAGAAAATCCCCGGTTTGTTTATAGCTTATACTTTGTACCGAATTTATGCGACGTAATAATGGATTTAGTATAAAAAGTAATAAAATGATAATAATAAATTATGTTTTTGTGGTGGGTTTTATTATGGCACCTTATATGTTTTTATTTTTTTTTAATAAGTTGCTAGTGTTCGTAGTTCCTACAGGTTCTGAAAGTGAACGTGACGTCTGTCAGTTCAAATACCGTTCGGGGGAATCCGTTCCCGTTAATTAATTAATTTTTTTGCTCAGTTTCAAAACAAAGTGCACGTTGACTCCTTCAACATCCAATGTCTGGAAAATTAAAAAAAAGTTCGGCATAGTGAGAGATTCTACACATTGCTAAAAACAGTTTAACTAAAGTAAATTAACAAAGAATACAGAAATAAAGCTTATATTCACATAGCTGAACTAATTTTTTTTATTAAAAAAAATATTTTATATTTGTGGCTTTAGACAAATTTTAAATATTGCATCAATTTTTCCTTTTTTTCTTCTTAACTGTCATACTAAATGAATACTAAATATCAAAGCACAAAAAGTTTAGTTCTAAGTCAATGAAACTTTTTTTAAATTCATATGATCATTGAAAAAAAATTGTTATAGGAAAATAGCTTTAATAATCTTTTATATAATAGTGTCTGCACTATTATATAAAAGATTATTAAAGCTATTTTCCTATAACAAACGATTTAGATACCCACTAGATGTCATTTATTTAATTATATAATACAATTTTAAAGTATACAAATATAATAAATGTACGTATAAGTTTAAAATGTTTCAATTTAGCCGGTCTAGTTTAAACCGCATTGAATGAGTTTTCGTTGTGTTTTTTTGCTGCGTTTTAAATGCAATGCCAATTTAGTTACGAGCTTAAATACTATGAGATCTATATTTATCTATCTATATTTATATATTTTTCGTGGTGGTACCCAGTGGTTATAGGTTCGATGCCGAATCGAAGCAATTAATAAGGTTATTATTAAAATATTTTTATGATTTTTAAAATGTTAATCCACACTAAGGCTAGAACAATACTTAAAGAAGACATATAAAAATTTGTACGCAGTGGGATTTGAAACCACGGGTTCGGTATAAAAATATTTAATAAAAATAGCATTATCTCTTGCCAAACGATTATTCTTTGGGTAGCGAAAATTTGTAAAAATCTCCCTACAGAGATGCTAACAACGTATTAAGTTGTATAAAGCATATACGAATTTCGACGCAGCTTACTCAGTGGTCAGAGCGCTTGGGCGGTTTCCATGAGGAGCGAGTTCTAATCCCGCTGCCTTAAAATTATTATTTGTATTCTTTTAGTATAATTAGGTATTTTTTACTTCCTTGCTCTGGTTGAAAAGCGCAGCGTTCAGTTTCCCACACAGATTCATGAAATTTGAGAAAAATTGACAGCTTACTACAGTACAAATAAGTGAGGAATAACCAAAAACTGATAATTTGGAAATATACCATATAAAAAACAGTAACCAACTTATATGTGTAGTTTAATAATAATATTTATAAAAATAATATTCTACGGAATCATTAGTGGACGATTTAGACTCGCACTTCACCCATTTTCTACTTTAAATAAGTATATATTAAAATTTATTTCAATATTATCTTGGTAAAAATATATATTTCAACTTCCTGTTACAGGTAAAGAGCTCGCAAACTTTATTACAATCTGACACTTAATTGATTTAAGACGTCCCATAATACTAATATATTATTAAATTTAAAAAAAAGTACTGTATAAAGTTAATGTATGGACTATGTCAGATATTCTACTTTTAATATAAAAGTATATTTAAATTATTTTCTCAGTTATTATGTTTTTGTTTTATTTTTTCGTTACTTATCGTGTTTTGTTTAGACATTGCGTGTTGAGTGACGGAGCTCAACGCCGCGATTTGTCTTGTGTCGAACTCACAAACTGTCGCGTATACAGATTTAAAATTACTGTTGTAGGTTGCTTATTACTAAAGTGTTTAGAATGGTTTCAATAATATTATATATATATATATATATATATATATATATATATATATATATATATATATATATATATATATATATATATATATATATATATATATATATATATATATATATATATATAGTCCCGGCTTTTTGCCAGGGTCTGCCTTCCGACTAAGACCAATCGGTCCATATGAGTGGCGAAGTGGTTTTTTTTGTGGAGCGATTGCCATCTGACCTCCAAACCCATTACTGGGAGAAACCAAGAAAGGACAGGGAATAAGAGGCAGAAGACTTGGAATATAGGGAGGGACACAACTTACATGGATTGGATCGGGTTATGAAAGTGGTGGCTCGAGGTCCCGGGGTCGCGTACCGTATGCCGGAAACCAAATATCGGACAGATAATTGGCTTAGACACCCTCTGAGATGCCAACGCCACGCGGTGTTCCAGGGCGGTCACCCATCAAGTACTGAACGCGCCCGACGTTGCTTAACTTCGGTGATCGGACGAGAACCGGTGTGTTCAACGTGGTATGGGCGTTGGCTATATATATATATATATACTATATATATATATATATATATATATTATATATATATATATATATATATATATATATATATATATATATATATATATAATATATATATATATATATGCGACCCGCTCGCGCCTTCGCTCGCTTATATTAGCTAGATCGCGTCTTTTTCGAATCACTCTGATCTATATATAAAAAATCAATGTACCCGTATATTTCCATACCTCAAAAGAAATAAAACAGAACCCTACCCAAAACAACATCACTGTGTCCGTGTCCTGTATGTGTGTCTGTCTGTCTGTCTGTCAAGACCATTTTCTCCATATTACGTGGATGATTCAAGCTGAAATTGATATCAAACATCCAAATCGATAACCTCTTTAGACACAGTAAATATCAAACTTCTAAGTCAACATAATCAAAAGATGGCAATAAGTTAGAGGTTATAGTACAACCAAAGGAAAAGAAGAAAAAATTTAAATTTATAGATATGCAAACTTATATTTGTAGTTAATTTCATACAAAATGAGTGGATACGATTGCAACTTTAAGTTTGTCTATTTTCCTTGACCGATTTTTTTTTATTTTTAAATAAACTGTAAATAACCGTAAATGTACTACTAACATATTCTATTTTTAACATTGTCAATGTTTAAAATAAAATTAATATTATACTTAAAAATGTTAATTGAACATAAATAATGCTCATATTACAAAAAAAGTCATTTTTTCGACAAAATCTATTATATAATTTAGCTTCACTTGCTAGTAATCGACGTCATCAAAATATGTCTATGTTTTAGACATATTTTAATTACGATTTATATACTGTGGAAATAATTTTCAAATATTTTTATATTTTAAATTATAAATATATTTTTTTTTACTATTTGCCACTGCTACTAAGAATACTGAGATTGGAATAGCCTACTCTAGGACTAGGACTACCTTTACTTGCAAGTAATCGACGTAATTTAACCGGTTCTGTTATTTATTTTTCGTTCGAGGTTTGCATTGCACATCAGGATAAAAGCTATCCTATATATTGTTTGTTTGAGGCTATGAACTATTAGCATGCCAAATCTAACTCACTTCTTATCAGTTATTTAAGTAATTTAATTTTATTACTTTTTCATTTATTTTCCGGGAACAGCATAGAATACCGGGATAAAAACTAAAATATATGCGTGTCGGGACTGTAAGCTATTACTATACAAACACTCATTCATTTCTGTCCAGCAGTTTTTGCGTGATTGGAGGCCAAATAAACAGGACAGAAAGTCAGACAGACAGACAAACAAAAATTCTGCTGAGTGGATTTTTAGCTTCTATTATCGATATATTAACCGACCTAATCAATCATTTTTTAAAATCTTTAATGTACAGAATTGACTTTTCTATACTTTTATTACTTACATAGGATATATATATATATATATATATATATATATATATATATATATATATATATATATATATATATATATATATATATATATAATATATATATATATATCTTCTTCTTCTTCCTGGCATTAGTCCCGGCTTTTGCCAGGGTTTTTTCCGACTAAGACCAATCGGTCCATATGAGTGGCGAAGTGGTCTTTTGTGGAGCGATTGCCATCTGACCTCCAAACCCATTACTGGGAGAAACCAAGAAAGGAAAGGGAATAAGAGGCAGAAAGACTTGGAATATAGGGGAGGGACACCACTTACATGGATTGGATCGGGTTATGAAAGTGGTGGCTCGAGGTCCCGGGGTCGCGTACCCGTATGCCGGAAACCAAATATCGGACAGATAATTGGCTAGACACCCTCTGAGATGCCAACGCCACGCGGTGTTCCCAGCGGTCACCCATCCAAGTACTGAACGCGCCCGACGTTGCTTAACTTCGGTGATCGGACGAGAACCGGTGTGTTCAACGTGGTATGGGCGTGGTATGGTATTATATATATATATATATATTATATATATATATATATATATATATATATATATATATATATATATATATATATATATATATATATATATATATATATATATATATATATATATATATATATATATATATATATATATATATATAAAATTGTAAATGTCTAGGTTTATTAATTCATCCCAAATCTCGAAAGATAGAAATGAAATATTTTGAAGGGGAAGCCGTTATAATGATAAAAGTTAATTTTTAATATACGATTTCGTTAAATTGAATCACTTTGACCTTTCGTATTTTAGAATAAATTTATTAAGAATCTATTGATAAATTATGTTATCAACTTTTCGGTTATTGCAAGACTTTTTGTAATATGATTGAATCCAATCTTGTATTAGAGCTTTATTTAGTTAGCTTTCTATTACTTTGCAAAGCTTGTTTATTTCTTTATGAAAATGAATATCCATTTACAATCGGTATTTTTTTTTATACCCGCTCTGAACTTGAAACTACGTCATATTTTTTTTGAGTTACGTTAAATGTATAACGGAGTGACTCTCTTCCTAACCCCACTATATGAAAGATAGAATGTGAAACTGAAAATCTACTCGTATGTAAATCTATCCATACATATAATAAAAATGTAACTGATCTCGGTCTGTACATAAAACATATATATAAAAAAAATTATTGTATATAAGGACATTTATAAATGTACATTTTTATCTGTTTGTCTGTGCCTTTGTGCATGCTTATCTCATGAACCGATTTAATAACCGCTTAATCTATAAAAATGCAGTTCACCATTGTATTATTCAAAAAATCACATCAAATTTAGAGTTTCTTTCCTTTTTCTATCTATCTTCTTTCTTTTGAGAATTTCTTTTATTTCAATCGGTTATGTATAAATAATTTCATATAAAATGTACAGTATATTACTATTATATGCATATTATATCGGTCTAAATTCGAGAATATCAATCAAGGGGGCGAAAGGGGGGTCGCTAGTAATAAATATGAACCAGAATATCCACTTTATCTTGTATCGAATGAACACGTTACCACTAAGTCATAATGGTATCAATTTATTTAACTTGTCCTTATACTGACAAAAAGTATCAGAAAAAATAAGCGAAAAAAAAATGACTTCACTTTTAACAAACAGCTGGAAGATTTTACACTACGACACTCTTTGATTAAAAAAGGTAAAGTATTATATTATTCTATGGAATAATCCAATTTGGAAAGTTCTCGAACCTCTAAGCGTTATCTGGTCAATATAAGTTATAAACTTTTGAAGTTATTCAAATTTAATATTGAAGGCGATTGCTATTAGACGCCTTACTTTTGGATTAAGATTAAAATTTTGTCATACGATTTAATTTGGGGTCTCATTTTGCACGTTTTTTTCATTATTAATTACTTTATTATATAAAGAACCTCTTGATATTAATTTTAAAAAAATAGTTTCACGCTATATCCCGCATACAGCAGGGTAGGCAGAGGGAAGCTAGTGTTAAGACACTCCATTCCCGGCTAATGTCCAATTTTGAAA
>JAXRJS010000091.1:0-150000 GCA_037127375.1 Dione juno | reverse complement strand
ATAGCCCACTAGCACAAATTCAAATAAAAAATTCTTCCAACGTTGGATAGTCCAATCGAGGAAGGCTATAGACTATAATACGTGGTGTAATACGTTAATCGTTTTGATATAGCCCACTAGCCCAGTAACCACAGTCAGAGTTACCTCGGGCACTTATTATGAATCAAGTAGGTGTAGCTGGAGGAAAAGATTATTATTATAAAATAGGCCTGTACACATATTATATAAGAAAGAGGAGAAAAGTGTCACTCACACATATTCTCTCCTCATAAATGAAACGTATGAAGCTGTAAGTTAACAATTTTTATCTAAGTAAAATTTGACACCAAGCCCAAAGCAAAGTCAAATCAAATTTTATCACTCGGCTATAAAAAACAAAATTTTTGTCATAAACTTGATTAAGTATTGAAGATTCATTTCTTTTCTTTGACGACGGTTTTAATATAAGAAGTTTCGTTAACGCTAAAGGAGGCCTATCTCAAACAAAATCAATTTTTTAATTGAACAATATCAAACTTAAATAGAGATAATTTCATTCGTCAAAGTACAAGTGAAGACAAAAAATAACACCCTGTACTCATTCCACGTATGGCATGTCAGAACTTAGTGTCAAGACACTTCACAGTAACCTGCACATAGCAGGGTAGGTAGAGGGAACCGTAATACAGAAGGAACCTAGTGTTAGGTCACTCCGTTCCCCAATTTTCCGCCTTTCGAGACATTATATATTGAGTGGCGGAACTCAACGCCGCTGTTTATCTTATTATCAGAGCGAGGAAATTAATATTCCCGAATGGGCAACCGTCATGGTAAACATGGTTGTCAGACACGACAGCACTGAGTAAAATGATGTACTGTATACTTTTTTTTTATTATATCTCTTGTTTATTCACCACATACTTCTGGCATCCGTGCCATTGTTGTACTGATTTCCTTATTTGTATTATTATAGTTGGAGATTTTTGGTCTTAAGCAGTTTTAGTGTGAATCGATTCTCATACTGTATAGGTTATATATAAATTAAATTAAATTAGCTTCACGCTGTATCCCGCACATGGCAGGGTGGGCAGAGGGTACCGTAGGAACCTAGTGTTAAGACACTCCGTTCCCTCATACCCCATAAGTTGTATAATAAATGTTAACAAGAAAATATTCACATCTTTGTAACCCAAACGTTAGATATATGGAAGAAACAGCTTATTGTGCATCGATTGTGTTTTACTTATCTTTTTCTTTTATTTTCTTTGTTTGAATACCAATTTATGCGCTATAAAGTATAAATAAATAAAAAAAAAATGCTTTCAGTTCAGCAGTCCACTCTATCAGTCCTGTACTGATAGAGTTATCACGTTTACCAAAATAATATCAAAAATTGCGAATTTAGTAGCAGAATCAACGAGGTTTTTTATTAAGTAAGCCGTCTCACTTTACCAAATGACAATAAGACACTTCCGTACGGAAATTTAAATATATATATATATATATATATATATATATATATATATATATATATATATATATATATATATATATATATATATATATATATATATATATATATATATATATATATATTAACTTTTAGTTGTTATTTCGTAAAAAACAATGATATATGATTATTTTTTTATAGCTTATAGGTTTACTGGTGGTAGTATTTCCCTAAAGCCGTCGAGGCGCAATTTAAGGCATCTGTCTGTATGTATAAATGTGAAGGTTGCGGATTCAAATCCCAATCTGAGAAATGCATAATTTTCTTTTGCTCGCTCTGGTAATAAAGCATTGAATTTGGGAACAGTGTCTAAATACTATGTTCCTATGATATATTCGTAGCATTAGTTCTTGGTAACAATGAATAAAAAATACCTTGCTATGGTCAATATTAATTCTATACATCAACGGTTATAGAATTGATATTGGTGATAAAAAAATAAATAATCGTAAGTTAAAAAGGATACAGACCAAGTATCCGTAGTGTGAATTATTTTTCAATAAAAAAAATCACTATGTACCCTGTGCCTACCCTGCCATATGCTGGATGCAGTGTAATAAATATTTTTCAGCTTAACGCATATACCTAGCAGGGTAGGCAGAGGTACCTAGTGTTAAGACACTCCATTCCTTTTTTTAAGCCTAATTTCAAAATACTCACACGTTACAGACAATGAGAAAACGAAAACAATTTAAACATTATAATCGTCCCCCAAACGGGAATCGAACTAGTAACTATCGGGTACAATCAAATATTATTAAATAATAATATTTTTAGAATTCACAGTACTGTCCACTTGTATACAGTAATCATCACTGAAGCTCCCCAGTGACATATTTACCGGGTTACTGCCTAAAACTTGGGCATATAAAGCTTCGGACGAAACGAGTTTTGCATAAAAGATCCTTCCACAGAGCTTTCCCCGTTCATTTAGCGTATTTTTAAACATGTGTTTTATTTCACCCTTTATATATTAATGGTAGATGAAATGAGACTATTGTGGTATAATTGTGACTATAATTTAACAATTCCTTAATTTAATAATACAGTTAAAAAACAATGTTACATACAATTGAATGTAACTATTCACTTATAAAATTGGAAAGAAAGTAAATTAACGTTGAATTGCTAAACAATCTTGAACTATGTCGAAAGTTTCAAGACTGTTCTTTTCTTGAACTTTTGTGAAGAGATACAAAAAGATAAGATTGCAATTCAATTAAACTTCTTTTTTACTTTTTAATGGTATTTTTAATGCTTCACGCTGAATCCCGCATGTGCTGCACGCGGGATACAGGATGCAGGGTAAGTAGAGGGAACCTCGTGTTAAGAAAATATGTTCCCTGCTAGCCCACTTTCGGGGCATTGCGTATTGGAAGTGGAATTCAACGCCGCGCTTTATTTTGATACTAGAGCTAGTAAATCAAAATAATCCAAACACCCCGAATGGTAATCTATTCCACACCCGTAGCGTTTATTGTCATTATATAGAATATTCATTATATAACTGGTATTTTGGCTTAGAATCAAGTTGTAGAATTAGTAAGTCTACTAAAGGTATGAAGTAAAGGATCAAACACCATCAATATGATTTGAAAGCTTAAAAAAAAATTGAAAAATAATTTGACAAAATATTGCTACATAATACACTCTACCATTGAATTTGTATGACGGTGTTAATACAAAGATATATAATGTGGATAAGTGGAGGTCAAGGCCATTAGTTGGGGCTTCTAGCGCACCAGGTGACAACAAATCACTTCGCCAATATAAAAAAAATGACATAGAATACATAATAAGAGAATCCGTGTCAAAGAGATCCAGTTAGAATACAGCCCCAGATTTAGACATGGACATGAACTTAAACTAAATAACTGTAATTTGTTAACTAATTAATTTATAGTTAATTTTCATTCATAGATTTTCGATTATTTACAAAATTTATAATATAATAATGCTTGTTATAAAATATTTACTTAATTGTATTTACATAGATGAATCAATTTTTATTCACTTTCTGGCCATCGAAGAAATACATGTACATTTTGTTAGCACTATTAAATCATAATTATATTAACTAGAATTTGAACTAAGCCCATATTCTCTTCTGTTCTTAGGTAATGGCGTTTAGAGCATACCATTTGATCACAATTCACTTCACCAATGTCACGTTGTATGAAAAATACATGAAATTCTACGTTAAAAAAAATTACATTACACAACAATGGAATGCATAAAACTATATTATTCAATTGAATAAATCCCAAAATCAAATGAGACTGTCAAATAGAATTAATAGAAAAAAATATTTTTTAGAAGGTAGCTTGAGAATAATTTCATACAACGTCAAAACTAGATACTGTATCAAATATTTGAAATAATGGCCAGGACACGTTCGAATCGGCCACCCCTCGGGGTGACCAACAGGGAAACGTGTTCTGTTTTAGCTGGGACCAGGTTCGAACCCGCGTTATGGTCTTTTTTTGTTTTTTAATTTTTTTAACTAATATAACGTATATATTGTTTTTATGTTTCAACTATATAAATGAAATGGAGTTGCTATATATATATATATATATATATATATATATATATATATATATATATATATATATATATATATATATATATATATATATATATATATATATATTTGTGACATTACGGAGAACGTAGTGAGTAGAGTCTTTCCGTCCGAATTTGAGACACTGCGTGTTGAACTGAGTGGCGGAGCTCATCGCCGCGCTTTGTCTTGCTTAACTAAAGCCAGGTTATAAATATCTAAAATCCATAGATGACATTTTTCCTTAAACATTACGAAAATTTTAAGTGTGGTCGTGAAAAATAATGATTGAACACTTCAATGCTTAAAACACTCTTTAGAACGTTTAAAAGCTAACGATTGCGCTTTTGAATTTTACGCGTAGAACTTATAAGTTCTAGCTGTCTTAAATTAAGAAAACTTAGTTACTTTATTTTTTTCTCTAGCCTACGCAAAGCCTACGAAAGGGACGGTATGAAAAAAATCTCTCGAAATTGTTCTCTGAAATAAAATTCTAAAATTCTGCTATATATTATTATTATTATCAGTCAATTAGAGTCGCGAAATTTAAGTGGAAGTGGGCAAGGCAAACGCTCGAAGAATCGATGGCCATTGGGGCAGAAAAGTTCTGGAGTGGTGACCACGAATCGGGAGACGTAGCGTAGTTTGGCCCTCTGCAAGCTGGAACGACGACCTGGTGAAGGTCACCGGAATCCGATGGATGAGGGCTTCCCAGAACCGGTCTTTATGGAGCTCAATTGGGGACGCCGTTGTCCAGCATTGGACGTCTCTCGGCTGATGTGATGATGATAATGATCATAAGTCAAGTACATAGTATATTATCATATATATTATCTATAATATTTACCTATAAGAAATATATAAACTATAAGGTGACTTGAACGTCGATTTCCTTGTCTTTCCCATTTAAAAAAAAGTAAAAATTAAATAAGGTCCGGATAAATTTGAACTTATAGCCAATACACGCAAATATATATACATTGCGTGCTGAGTTTAACGCTGTACCGTGTTCCAACCAAAGGAAAGAATTAAAAATAAATAATTTCCATAAGTAGAAATCGAACCCTCAACCGTCGCATTTACATAAAGCTTTCAATAAAACGACCTATTTGTATAATATACCTGTCTTATCTTTAAGTCCAGGTAATGATTTACGTTCAAGTACGGTATTTTCCACATTTTCTCCTTTTTTTCCACACATTGAAGCCCCGATCCATTAGCCTATAACCCGTATTTGTAAGTAATCCATGTTAAATAATGGTCCCGTTTGACGCGGCTATGAACAAATAGCGTACAAGTGCGAGAGTTAGATACTGAGGGCAGCGGACTTTTAAGGGTTGATTCCGAGCGGAATGGATGCTGGAAACGCTTTGGAAGATGTCATTCCTTTGGATTAATCTTTTATTACTTTTTCTGGAAGGTCATCGGAGTTCATTGTCTTTGTCAGAATATATTTTTATGTTTAATTTAGTGAATTTTGTGAAATAGGTATGTTATAATAATGACAGCGGAACGGCGAAATTTTTAACATTCCAGTACATACTCGTATATACGAGTATCTCAAAATTTAATTAAAATATATAAATTTAAAATGTTCCATCGTCACTCGTGGGAATAATGAGTTATGTTTAATTCTCCGTTATAAATATATAGTTCATTTTAATAGCAAGCTGTGGGTCCTTTGGACCTGCTTAATTAAATCCTTTTTATATTCTTACATCTTTACTAATGCTATAAATATAAAGACATGTATGTTGGTATGACGCACTAATCTCAGAAAGTACTTGTTCAAATTATGTTATAATATAATAGAGGAAAGCTATAAAACAATACTATAATAATTTCGATGTAATCCACTGAACATGGGGTTCGTACTTCAAGATTAAATAAACAAAAAATATGTGTTGGTGTGTGTGAGTGTGTGTGTGTGTGTGTATGTATCTGTGTGTTAATATATTATACATAACGCTTAGTCACTTCCATTTAACGATGCGGACGATATCCAAAATTAAAAGCTAATCTAATATAAAATTACTGACTGGAAATTCCTTATTAGCACTAATTTGCTCCTAACTTTGAATTTATCGTTAACATTTTCAACATATGAAATATGTATACAGAAATATCAGAATTTATCCTAAATTCTGTTCGAATTTCAATACCTATATTTTGCGTTAAACGTGTATTAATTACAGATGGTAATTCCTGTGACCAATCAGATTTAATCAAGATAAGTAGGCTTTAACTGCGCTAATCCACCATTAATTCTAATGTCAACATCTAGATATATAATGCATTAGTTGAGTTTCTTGTTGGCCCTTCTCAGCAGAACCTGCCTTTCGAGCTGGTGGTAGCCTCCTGTAGGACTGACACTACTGACATTCCAATAAAAATTGACAATTCAAAAGCGCTTGTAATGGTCTAATTGAATAAAGATTTTTTTTTTGATTTTGATTCTACAATAGGATTTTTGGAAAATACTACAGTAATAGCAGTTACATAAAATAAGTAAAAAAAAATATGTCATGTACAAAAACATAGTGAGATAGTGTATGTATGTTTTTTATTTCCACGCTCTAGCAAAACAAAGCGCGGCGTTGAGTTACGCCACACAATATCTCGAATTTAGACAAGAAGTAGAAAATGGAGAGCCTTGACATTAAGTGTTTGCTGCCTGCCTTATTATTAGTAGGATAAAATGGAAAGATAAAAATATCGGTCAAGTATAAGCGAATAATGGTCACGCACTGAGGGTTACGTGACCATTTCATTGTCAGTCACCAAGAAGTATAACTTTCAATATATATATATATATATATATATATATATATATATATATATATATATATATATATATATATATATATATATATATATATATATATATATATATATATATATATTACCAATACTTTATTATAATTAAAACTAAGCTTAACACTTATGACTTTTGTTAACCGCCTGGCCTTAGAATTTTTTTTCTGTACTCTAAGGAACTATAGACCAGCATATTTGATACTAATTCCAGCTTAATTCAATTGTCTAGACAGACAGACAACAGAGTGATCCTATAATTTTTTTTTTGGAGATACGGAACTCTTAAAGAAAAAAAAGACACCTTGTTGCGTTTGGCAATTGCTTAATTTATCTTGACCAACGATTTTACGGAGGCAGCCAACCAAATGTTCCTATCGCGGTATTAAAAACACGATGGATTCCGCAAACAAGTACTTAAATTCGTCTGTAGTTTAAAAGAAAATGAAAAATAATATATATAAATTATCCATATCCATACATTTTTATCATATTGTTCTATAAAAAAAAAAATAAAACGTATATATCAAAAGTGTAAATGCAACGGTTGTGGGTTTGATTCCCATTCGGGGAGAGAGAGTTAATTTTTATTTTCTTCGCTCTGGATTAGGACAGAGTGAACTCACCGTTTCACCAATCAGCACGCAATGTCTCGATAGGCAGAAAGCGGGGAACAAAGTGTTTTAACACTAGCCTCTCTGTATGCCCTGCGATATGCGGGATACAGCGTGAAGTTATTATATAAAACAAAATATTCTTAAAAACCGAGTATTTTAAACACTGACGTCTGACATCTTTTGTAATTAAAAAAAAATCAATAGCCTATTTTTTATTATATTTTGTATAAATTTTAAACTGAAACAGTACCATTTAGTACTTAAACAATATATCAATCCTGATTTTGACAGACTTACATATTGTATATTATTGGTAGTAGCCACTGTGGTTCAGTGGTAGAAATGTCTGACTATAAACGCAATAGTTCTGTTTTTGATGCCCACTCGAATCAATAATTTATTCTCTTTACCCCGTCTGATAAGATAACAAGTGCATCATTGGGTTCCGTCTCTGTATAATGTCTAGAATTCGCTCGGAAAACGGAGTGTCTTGACACTAGGCTCTCTCCGTCTCCGTCTGTCTCTATATGTGGGATACAACACAATACAATACTAATATCATATATATATATATATATATATATATATATATATATATATATATATATATATATATATATATATATATATATATATATATATATATATATATATATATATATATATATATATACATAGACAGAAGATAAAAGTTGACTTTTGTTACTAAACGTTTGATAGAAAATGTTTTGTTCATCTGTCTTCATATATATATAAAAATAAAGCGTTTTTGTAACATATTTGAATTTACTATTTTACGTAGGTATGTAAAATAAATATACAACATAGTACATATAGCACACATAAACATATATATTTAACACACACATTATATGTAAAACTGCAAAAAAGACCGCGAAATAAGTTACACAGAGCTTTTTTATTCCTCACTCGGTTTGGTCCGATTCATTTGTAACCACCACGAGCTTTAATTCGGTACCACTTAGCTGTTTTAATTTCATTGTACCTAGTACATAGTTCTATAAGATTTTTTGTCAGCAATTCTGCAAGTAAGCTTTTGTAATATTAACTTTTTCATTGTTCCAAAGTATTGCAGTAAACTAGCTTTTGTTCGTAGAATCATTTGAAATTTAGGTCAATATTGTTCGGTAGTTATGCATTTAAATATTTTAATGATTTTTAAAGTGTTAATTCACACTAAGGATTGAAAAATACTTAAAGAGAACGTATAAAATTTTTGAACGCAGCGGCATTTTAACCTGTGCCTTGGACGGTTTCCATGAGGCGCGGGCTCAAATCCCGCTGAATTCCAAAAAAAATTTTAATGTCTTCTTTAAGTATTTAAATATGCCACTGTAGCGGAATTTGGCTTTTACCGATTGGGCGTATAAAAAAATCTATTTTTTTCTTAAATTACCGCTTCAGCAATTTTATATATAATTTTAAAATGATTAATTCCCCCCAAATAGGGATTGAACCCGCATCTATCGGAATTAAAATAAACAACTTGCCTTTGCGCCTTAATGAGCTCTTATTAAATCTTAATTTAATGCAAAAACATTATCGACATTCTTCTATCTATAAATAAATGAGAACCCAGTTTCATTTATCCACCTTAGAAAAATTCAACAGTGGCTTTTCTTAACTATATTTAGAATTCTTTATAAGAATTTTTCTTTTAGAATATAAACATTTCGTTAGCTTTGTCGCGTGAAACTCAACGGTATCGAATTTCACATATCCACGCCTTTTAAATATTCTTGCCAAGAACATTTTTTGTTTAATATGACTTTCTAATATGTAAAATTACAAATAAAGCGTAGATACTGGTTTCTTGGTAAGTCAAATATTGTCCATTTGATTCCCATCTAGGACTATATATATATATATATTTTTTTTTATATATATGATAAGAAGGCAAACGAGTAGAAGGATCACCGGATATGAAATGGACACCCTCGCCCATAGACATCTACAAACTGGGAGTATGTGGATTCGTTGCCAACCTTGATGGTGGAGAATATGACTGTACACACGACGCCTGAAAATCCCTTAATTATATGGCCCAAGGAAAATCTGAGGAGGTAGATCACTCAATAGCTTGCATGTACATGAAAAAAAGATATCTAGTACTTTAATGGCATGGTTTAATAGTCTAATAGTCCATTCATCGAGGAAGGCTATATTGTATATACAGGCTATATTTTATATATAAAGGCTATATTTTATGTATATAGGCTATATTTTATAGTGTTAATTTCAAAAATTTTGATGTATTCAGTACCTAGTAACTGTACCATAGTCATCTGTCAGTTGCCATACATAACTGTAAGCTATTTCCATTTGACTATATATCTAAAGTACCAGGTAGACTTGACATTGACACTTTATTTATTTATTATTTATTACATTTACACTTTACTTATTTTATTTTATTCTATATTCGGGATAAAACGAGAAGCTTTAAGAATTAAAATTAAATATATATATATATATATATATATATATATATATATATATATATATATATATATATATATATATATATATATATATATATATTATATATATATATATATATATATATATATATATATATATATATATATATACACACATAATTTCCTTTTCATACAATTTTAAATGAAAAACCTCACCTACAGATTTTTAACAATAGTAGCTTCTGATAAGTAAATTCATTATATATTTTTCTATTCTTTAAAAATATACTAACTAATCTACGTTACTGAGAAGATTTCTTTGTACAAACTTTTTTATATTATTCATCCATTTTCTTGACGTTTTATCAGCTTGGTGTTAAAAACTATGAAATTTTTTTAAATTCAGTAGACGAAAAAAAACGCTATATATACTACATATATATCTTGGTGTATTATTTGTAAGAAATTTATATTATATTTTTTATTGTACTAAAAAATAAGCAAATGGGTAACCTCATTAAAAAAAAACATAGTACGCAAAACCGGACTTATCCCTACAAGAGATCTCTTCCAGCCAACCTATGGTAGTGGATGAGTTATAAGCAATAAGCAGCGAATAAGCAATAAATACTAAAAGGTACCTAACTACTTTTAATATTATAAAATTTTAATATAATTTTAATTCTAATATTAAAATTTCTCTGGAATTGGGGCGGAATGTGGAAAACGGTGAGTCTTGACACTAGATCCTGTAACAAATACCTCCTAAAGATAAAAATTATGAATATTAAGAAAAAAAAATACCCTACATAAGGTACAGGCTATGGCATCTTTAGTATATAATAATAACAATAATATAAAAAACAGAGACTAGGTCCTTTATTTCATATTACAAAGCAAATACGCAATTTCAATTACTATCTAATATAAGAATGTCAGTAGATACCTACTGTAAATACTATTTGTATAAAAATATATCTGCCGTTAGCACAAAAATTCACGCTGTATCCCGCACATGGCAGGGTAGGCAGAGGGAACTGTAGGAACCTAGTGTTAAAACACTCCGTTCCCCGCTTTCCGCCTTTCGAGGCGTTGCGTGTTGAGTGGCGGAACTCCACGCCGCGCTTTGCCTTGTCACCAGAGCGAATAAAATGAAAATCATTCGTTTTCCCCGAGTGGGAATCGAACTCACAAACCATCGCGTTTGCAGTCGTCGTTATTATATATTTATAAAAAAAAAATATTTTTTTTTTGTACTATATTATATACATAACTGATCGCTTCTCACCTATGAGCGCGTGTAACATATATTTTTATATACACAATGCTTTTCACCAACACATAGTGTGATCCGAGGGGAAAGCTTCCATATATATTATATTACATATTTTATTTTTTTATCGAACCAATTATGTACGAAATGGCGTACGAAACACTCGTAGTACGGAACCTATGCTAAATTCAACGGAGCTTATTTTACTGTATTTTTTTATTTGTAGTTAATTTAATTCCAACTTACAAACATATGGCAGTTAAAGTATATATTTTCTATCGAACACTCTTTTATTTGAAATCAAGAATAAACATCCACTTTACGGGGAAAGCGACTGCCTCATAAATCACTGTACGACCCAGATTCGAACCCGCGCCCGTAAATATATCACCTGACAATTACTCGAGTTACTTAAATAAATCCACTCTATTTCGTTTCCGTTAACTAAAATTTAGATTTATATAAAATTCCCTTTGCGTTGAATTACAATTTAAAGGAAGAGTGTCTTAAGCCAAGGCTTCGAATATAATATATCAAGATATTAAGCTTAAAATAGTACTTATAAATAAAAATAGAAAATAAAAGATCTGTCTAACTAAATTCTTGAATGTGGTAAATGTATAAAACTGTAAAAAAACACAAAAAATAATTCCTACACAAAAGCACACAAAAACAATCCATTACAATTAATGATATACTATGTATATATGCTTTTAATTCGAATAAGCGATTGATCGGCTCATTAATTATAAAGATAGAACATCAACACAAACTCAACCGTAAAGGCATGCAACGTCTCGAAAGA
Source organism: Dione juno (assembly GCA_037127375.1). Lineage (NCBI taxonomy): Eukaryota > Metazoa > Arthropoda > Insecta > Lepidoptera > Nymphalidae > Dione > Dione juno. The sequence continues at coordinate 137,998 of JAXRJS010000091.1, read as the reverse complement.
CGGAAAGCGGGGAGCGGAGAGTCTTAGCACTAATATATAAATATAGACATCATCACCGACTATTGTCCACTTAGTATATAAACATTTAATAAAGACATCTTATATATAAATGAAGACACGGCTGTAATGACAGGACAATAATGACACAGGCCGTAATAAAAATGACAAACTAGTATCGTCAAGCTGTAATGGACCCATCTAATATGCAAGAGGGAATAGGTTAACCGTCATTGCACAGTAGAATATATAGGTATAATCTGATGGCTGTAGTAGATTTGAATTCTACTTACAATTTTCTTCCATATAAACAATATAATATACTTCTTTATATACTTCTATTTATAATAACAAGAAGTTGTACCCCGGCAACTTCCTGTAAGAATTTTGAAAATTTTGAGGCCGTTGTGGGGCACAAGGTCTGACTGTAAGCGCGACGGTTCTGGGTTCAATTTCCTCTCGGGTAGATTTAATTATTTATGGGAAATACTTTCTCCTCCGATGTTTAATTGTATTAGCCAAATTTTAGCTTTCTACTGAGTGTTGCCTGTCAGTAATTTAATATTGGAAGAGATTTATAAAAGTGAATGAAAAATCTTTTAAGTGTCGAAACTTGGAGATAGTTGTTTACTGTCTTAACATTCTGTCAAGTTTCATTTTTTTAATATTATAAATAGGTTAAATAGTAAAATTTAGGTAAATAGCCATGAGCTTCTCAATTTATCTTGATTTTTTGCAAAAACATTCCCAGACTTTTACTCTATACTTTACGATTATATATATATATATATATATATATATATATATATATATATATATATATATATATATATATATATATATATATATATATATATATATATATATATATATATATATATATATATATATATATATATATATACTGACCCTTTTAACCATATTTTGAACACTGGAACGATGCCACATCAGTGGTGGCGCAGTTTTATTACCCCTATTTACGAAGGAAGGGGCAGTGTTCAAGATTACGGTAGTTATAGGGGCATTGAGAATATGAGTCACACCATGAAGCTCTTCGAGCGCGTGATTGCCCTCAAGCTTCGCCGAGAGTTTACTGTCTCTGAGTGTGAGCCTCCATGATTGATGATGTATGCCGATGACATAGTACTCATTGACGAGAGCCGATTGATGCTGGAGTGTAAAGTGAACGCTTGGAAGGGTGCACTTGAGAACGGTGGTCTTATACTGAATGTGTCAAAGACCGAGTACATGGCTTGCGGGAACCCGTGACTCGAGCACCATCCACATCGGGCCTGAGCCAGCCGTTAAGTCGGAGAAGTTCAAGTACCTTGGATCCGTTATGCATGAGTCTGGAGGCATCGACCACGACATCCATGCCCGTATAAACGCTGCCTGGGCCAAATTGCGGAAAGTCATTGGTGTGGTCTGCCATCGCAGAACAAAGGGTCTGATATACAAGAGCATTATCCGACCGGTTCTTTTATACGGCAGTGAATGTTGGCCAATAATATCTCGGCACACTCAGGAGCTTCACGTCACTGAGATGAAGATGCTGAGGTAGATGTGTGGCGTTGCGCGGTCCGACCGCATAAGCAACGCATTAATTCGAGGTAGTCTTGGGGTATGTGACGTAGCGGACGTGCCGTGACGTAGCCGTGATAAGCTCCAAGAGAATCGTCTGAGATGATATGGCCACATTTTGCACCGGCCTAAGAACTACGTCGGAAGAAAATGCCTTGATATGTCTGTCCCAGGAGTAAGTCACCCTGGACGCTCAAGGACGCGATGGCTGGACGTCGTGATGCAGGACATGAGAGCCAATGAACTAACCACTGCGGATGCTCAAAACCGTGCAAAGTGGAGTCGATTAAGTAGGAAAGGAGACCCTGGCAATAGGCCGGGATAATGCTAAGTAAAAGAGATATAGAGATTTATATATATTTCTATGTAAATCGCTAATATCCACGCACAATGTAAATAGTTACAGGCATATAATAAATACAGCTAAGCTATCATCGAATCATACCGTTATATCTCAACTAAAATGCAGCTACTTACGTTAAGAATAAAACTACAGTATTAAAATTGAATTCATGATTAAGAGTTAAGAGTTTAAGGAGTTCGTATGAAAGTTTATTTTAATGAATTGATTTAATACTTTTACTTTGTATAAATATGAATGTTCTTCAAAAAGTTAGCTTAAAAGCTTATCTTAGATACGTATTATTGGACTTTCACTTCCAGTCTTAGATTTTAACCCGTTTAATTGTTTTGTTATTTTGTGTGCTGTGTTGTAGTATCCTACTAATGACGGATATGATTCCCACTTAGAGAATAAAGCGTGATGTCTCAAAGTACGGTGGAAGGATGAGCACGGTGTCTTGACACAGCTTTCTCTCTGTAACCCATCTTTCATAATTGCATACATTTTAGATATTTTGAAAGCTTTTTCTTTAGATGTTTAAATATATACCATACAAAACACTGTACAGTATCAAAAAAGAAGTGAAGTTGTATAAAACGTAAGCTGTACGACATTTTACTAGTTACGGTATAGAAAATAGCTTTTAAAAGTTCTCTCCATGGAAACTATATATTTTCTTGATACGTTGTTATCACGTAGCAATATTTTCAGAACATCTGAAACGCCGTTAGTGTTATTGAAATAGGGCAAGTTAAAAAAATGCACTAATGTTCAGAGGTATGGTTCTACGAATGCCCGTTGCCATGGAAACGGGCACCCTATATCGACTGGTGCCTACCCCATTTTTAGTTATGAAAAATCGAGAGTGAAAAGTTTTTAAATATATACGGATATTTTCGGTTATGCGTAGAATATATTCTATTTTTATGTAATACTCAATACTCGTCATATCTAATGAACAGTATGAAGTCATACACATACAAGTGAACTAAACCATATTTGCGACAACAAGTTCAAGAAAGTGAAGTGAAATATAAAATCTCTTACAAAAACTTCCTCTCTTCTCTTCTCTCTAACTCTACTCTGAAAACCGCCCTAACTTGTCTCTTCATCTAAGAACTATAAGTATATTTCAAAATTTTAATAGATTGACACATAAACTTACACAAAATATGTGCTCGCCATCTTCATAAGCGCTCATAAACTGTAAGTGGCTATAAAATTGACTTTAATATTTTAAGAGCGTTGATTTAAGTGTTTCTCGTTGTATACAATACAATATATATATATATATATATATATATATATATATATATATATATATATATATATATATATATATATATATATATATATATTATATATATATATATATATATATATATATATATATATATATATATATATATATATATATATAATCAGTAAACTTAGTACTCGTCCTGAAATATATTCTTCTAGCTTCTTCCACGGCAAGCTTAATAAAAAAAATACTGATCAAGTGCAACTCGTACTCACCCACTAAGCCCACCAAACTCACCACCCACCAAACTCAAATTGCGGCCGTATGCACTCATTTTATATGAAATGAACTACACACATAGGTTTGTAATGGTTTTTGTTTGTGACATATCTATATATTACGTTTTAAATTAATTTTTTTCCTTTTTAAATTGTCTGTCAGTCACTCAGTATCTGCTCTACAATAGTCTTAACGAATCTCAGTTAAAACAAATACAATTAGCACATTTTACTAACATTTCCTTATATTTGTAATATTATTAAAATATACCATTCCCTTTTACACCAGCTTACACCGTATATCGTAAGTACGGGTGTCACAGCGTCGTCTGAATTACCGCCTATTTGCCTTGAAAGCCTATTCCACTGTTATTTGGCTATTCAGGTTAGATTGTTTCATTTTCTTAATGCTGTACCAAATTCTTGTAAATAATTTTGTTAATTGTGTATGTGTTTTGGTATTATTGCAAGATATTATCGCTTTGTAGGTGAAAAAGGAGCTTAATTAGAGAAATTACTGGATTGACTCAGGTTGATTGTGAGGAATCAGCTGTATATCCCATGTATAACAGTCTAAGTTAGAACTATTATACATTACTATTATACATTTGTACAATATCGAATCTAAGAATTATTAATTAAAGCCAAAATATATGTTTTATAAAAGTAATTTCTTATTATACATAAACATAAAATCCGTAAATATTTTACATGGCCCCGTTATTTTTAATAAATTCATAACGTGTTTATATAAAATGTAAAAACAAAATAAATTAAAATAATTTCGGTATATTCGATACAAAATTAAATAAAAAAGTAGCTTTATCTTTGTTTTATAAAATCGTATATTAAATATTATTATAAATAATTAGTATTTAGGTCGAGTCGTGCTCGAGGCGGAGTGAGAAATAAAATGACTATACGCGCGGTATGTGTAGGTTCGATTCCTTTAAGTAAGAAAAAAAAATCGTAGAGCGGTGTTAAGTTCCGCCATTTAAAACAAAATATCTTCAATGGAGAGTCATACGACCTACTTGCTGATTAATTAACAGAGCATATATTTAACGTGTTTAATAAAATAAAAATTCACCTTAATGCCTTTTCTCCGTTTTCCGCCTTTTATCATACTGCTTCTTAGACCATTAGATCATATATAAAGGTATATAGGTATATCAATAACATTATAAAGAACGAATATATAAATTTAGAAATACATATAAGCTCCGCAATGTACAATAAAATAAAATTTCGATTCAAATTCATGTCGTCTTACTATTAACTTACTGAACTTCCGTATAAACGTAGATGTGTATATATATAAATAGATACAGTAGTAGTAGTAGATTATAGATATAGTGTATATATAAATAGATATAGTATTGCAGTAAAAAATCTGTTAAAGTAGGAACATAAAAAAATATAGATACAAACGGTGACCTTATCTCTAGAAGAGATTTCTTCCAGCCAACCTGTGAAAGTGGGTGAAACCATGTAAGTAGCGCGATGACAGATGAAATGCAATATGAAGATTAAAATTTATATAATTATAACTTAAATAAAAATTCCAATACATAAAGCGTAGAAGATATACATATATACATATGTATATCTTCTTATGTATATCTATAATTATGTCTTTTTAATTGTATGTACAAGTAAATAGACTATATAATTATACAAATACATATACATATACATACATACGTCAGAAAGTGTCAACTCAATTTCAATTGCAAAGTCAACGCTGCATCTTGCCTTTATTAGAGCTAGGAGAGAGAAGACGCTACTTACCATTCCATGGATCGACCATGCGGGTGATGCCCACCACGTTGTAGAGCGAGGAGCTCAGAACAGCCTGATATTTTTGATAAAAATGTAGGTTTAAAAGGCCCCGTTGAAATTGATATAATATCTATCTATGTAAATTTAAAATTATTCTAACTAGAATTTGAAATTAAAAATTATACATTTCCATCTTTGGAACTGACAATATTTCATATAAACATTCAACTCGATTTCCTCTTAAGAGAAGATTTTCCAAAAAAATTCTCAGGTAAAGAACTTTCTTAAAAATGCAAGAACTTTCTTAAAAACTATAAACTTGGGCTGGGCGTTGACCTGTACAGTCAAATTTAAATAAACGATCAACAGTTGAGTACTTTTAGCCAGAAATTTCAATGCTATTTACATTCTAGATGAATATAAATTATTACGTAGATTTGTTTTTATTTTATTTAACCAGAAATCTCGATACGTTTTCCTTATCCATCCATCTTGCTTAATTTGGCTCAAGGGAATAACAAGGTGTACTGTCTCATTTAACCTATACCTATTATTTACTTTACACCGAGAAACCCATAATTGAGAAACACTTAATAGATCGGTCTTGGTTTGTTTGGAAGTTTAGAAAAAACAAGCTATATGGAAAAAATTGTGAAGCCAAATACTTAAAGAAAACATAAAAATTTAAACGCAGCGGGATTCGAACCCGCGCCACATGGAAACCGTCCAAGCGCTCTGACCACTGAGCCATGCGTTCTCATTAAGCTGTATAGCAATTCTTATATACTTTGTACGTTGTTGTTTTAACGCATTTACGTTGTTTGCAATCTTAGCTATAATGAGATAATACAGAGATGCTTGCATCATAGCACATGAAAAATGATGAGTTTGGGTATTTTTATTATTAATTTTTAATATAATTATATATTTTTAATTCAACAAATATATTGACTTCATCACGTTGGGGAAAAAACAGTTATAGATTCGATGAACAATACAAAAAAACGTAGTTGAATATTTTTGTCCACGCACCTCGATAAGAACGCATGGCATAAATCACCATGGCGCCTGGACAGTATCCAAAAGGCTTTGGTTCGAGTCGCGCTATATTTAAACATTTAAACGTTATGTAAAATTGTGATTATTTAGATTTTAATTGTTAGAAATGCGATAGATAGATATAATATAAATAGAATATAATAGAAAAAAGCGAGAATATAATAACAAAAAGACAGATAATAGTGATGCAGCACTACCGTTGCTCTTTCCTGTAAACTTCTACAGACGCCTGAATATATTATTATATAAGGCAAAAGTATTAATAATTTACGTAGTTTTGGCGTCTTCGGGCCTGAACCAGAGAGTCTTTGATAGCGTTCAAGTACTCTAGCCAATTAACCCCGTTCCATTCAATCGCATGGATTAATTAAAAACATAATATTTAAGAGGCGCAAGTTCGAATCCTGCGAGTATGCATTACAGATACAGAGATTACAGATAAACAAAGAAAGATAATTTAAAATGAAGACAAATTATATTTCATTATAGAGAAGTTCTTGAAAATAACAACCATTGTTTACAAAATCAATGATAAATGAATGCTGAATGTAAAATATTGCTGCTCCAGGGACCCGACGAGTAACGGCGCGCCGAAATTCTGATTCTCTTATCTTATAATAAATACTGTGCTATTTGCGGAATCCAATTACAACTTTCACCTTTAAAATATTAGAAATGCTTTGTTTGATGTATTTGAAGTATTTTGGCCATGTCTCTAGACGTGATAACACCTCAATAGAACGGCTGGTCGTACAAAGGAGGGAAGTAGATCGCGTGGCGGGTCATCTAGGCGATGGACTGATCAGGGGAAATTGCGTGTTGGACAGACAGACAGACCGACCACTGAGGAAATTAAATATACTGTACAATTAATTAATTTTAATATGGTTCTAAGGATAATTGTACCCAGTGTGTAGTTTTATATCGTATATAGGGTATAAGTATAGGCTGTTAAGTTCGTACCACTTTTACTTCTACAATTAGTAAAGACCTGCTAATTTTATTGTAGAATGGATAGTACTGCTAGTAGAAGGAAGATCCTTTACAAAAATGAGTCGAAAGCTTCTATCAGAAATCCACCATCCTGGTTTTTTTTATTTTTTATGACGTAGCAAAGAACATCTATTGATAAAGATACATACATATACAAAGTATATATATGTATACATATATATATATATATATATATATATATATATATATATATATATATATATATATATATATATATATATATATATATATATATATATATATATATATATATATATATATATATATATATATATATATATATATATATATATATATATATATATATATATATATATATATATATATATATATATATATATATATATATATATATACCTATGTATAATTTTAAATAATGTAGTAATTTTAAAAATTGCGTTCGTATCCACTCATTTTGTATGAAATGAACTACAGGTATAAGTTTGTAAATACTTAAAGAAAACATAAAAATTTTAATGCATCGGGATGCCTTTTAAAACTTTAAAGCAATAAAATATTTAGTTTGCAGTAGTTTTTTTCTGGGCCATAAACTCATAACACATAAACACATAAACACATAAACTCTCTCTCTCTCTCTCTTCTCTCTCTAATTTGTATTCTCTAATCTATAAGCACTAATTTATAACCAAATTTCATAACTAAGCGAGAAGTACGCTGTAGGTTTTAATTATGTGGCGATTTCCATACAAAATGCAAAGTATGGAAGCATAAACACTAATCTTTTGATTGTGTAGACTTAAAAGTTTAATTTTTTAGTAGTCTAAGAGACGATCAGTTTGGATATGTGATATTGAATTCAGCTTGATAGCACCGCGAAATATTGAGAAAGTGATCTTGACGCTATCCCGCTAGGGATAAAAAGTGAAGCTAAAAAATAATTAAGTTCTAGAGCTTCACTCTCTTTCCCGTATATATCAGGGTAGACAGGTTCAAGACACTCCGCTAACCATTTTCGACTCAAATCTGAGACATTGCGTGTTGAGTGGTGGAACTCAACGATTGGTGACAAGATCTGGAAAGAATTATTTAATTTCCTCGCTCTGGTGACAAGATAAAGTCAACACTTTATCTTGTCACCAGAGCGAGGAAATTAAATAATTCTTTCGTCCTAGTGGGAATCGAACGCGCAACCGTTGCTTACAGCCAGACCCTGTGTCGACCATCTATACCACGATGAGCTTATAATATAGTACATAATTTATATAAGCACCATTTATAGCATAATACCAAGCATAATTTATATAAGCAGCATACCAGACTAAGCATATATTTTATAATAAAATGTTATTAGGATCTTTCAGCATATCCTGCACATAGTCACTAGTGACAATCAATTTTTCACGTTACACACTCATTGTCTTTATAGCTTCACGCTTTATCCTGCATATAGTAGGGTAAGCCAAGAACTTAGTATTATAAGTATAACGTGTTGCTTGGCAGAACTTGACGCCGCACTTTGTCCAGCCATGGCAAGGACAGCCCACTGAACTATGATATCCAAAAAAAAATTATTATACTAACTCATATATATTAAATATATATTAAAATTTGAAGGTACCACTATCGCGTGCATGTATACCGTTTTCGTAAAACAAAATGTCAGTCAGACCCGCCAGTTTCGGTGGAGGCGTCGGAACGTAAAATAGATAAAGAGATCCTATAACAAATCTTTACACCATAAAAGGAAATGTGTTCACGTTAATACAAAGGTTTAAGTGAATGTATACGATTCGTTACTCTCTAGTTGGAATTCAGCAGTTCTTTTTTTGTGCTTAATTTTTCTTTGTGTGTTCATTATTTTTTGGGACCAGCTGCTGAGCGCTTGACTGTGGATGTGACTCTGGGAAATAATTATTCACATTCTCCTCACGCTAGTACCAATTCCGCCACTCAATACGTCGCATCTCGAAAGGCGGATAACGGAAAACGGAGTGTCTTAACACTAGGATTGCTCTCGTTACACTGCTATAAGCGGGTTACAACGTGATGTGATATATATGTGATATATATATATATATATATCAAACCTATTCAGACTATCGGTGATATTATTAATATATGCCCAGTTAAAAAAATGAAGCTTCTAAATTATTTGACCTTAGTAGTATTAACATTTATATTATTATTATTATATACTACGTGGACACATGGTCCGTACGCTTCGATAGATAACCATAAAAATTTGCTTTTTTTATAAACTATTTTTTTCTTTTGACATTGCTTTAAAATAGAAAGACGATCTTATCCAGTTATTTGTTAAATTTGCCAGCTTGATAATACAGAAAAAAATTACGGCAAATTATAATAATTGAAATTAAATTAGCTTCACGCTGTATCCCCACATGCACATGCCAGGGCAGGCAGAGAGAACCGTAGGAACCTATTGTTAAGACACTCCGTTCCCCGCTTTCCGCTTTTCGAGACATTCCGTGTAGAGTGACGGAACTCAACATCGCAAATTATCATTAATTAAATTATATTTTAAATTTAAAACAACATAAACAAAAAAAAACCTAGTGAACGTTTCAAACAACTATAATTTCACCCATCAAGAAGTAAGTTAAGTGCACTTTAAAATATGAATATTTAAGAATTTCCATGACAAAAGGTTTGCGAACTCCAGTTTCGTGTTTCTTTAAAACATTCAAAATGTTCTCTCTCTAGGGTCGTTTACAGACGTTTTAACGCTGTGATAAGCATGTAAAAACTGTTCGTTTGTTTATAATACATTTATATGTCGGTTTGTAGGATTCCGCACCTCAAAATGAAAAAATAGAACCTTCAAATAAGGCTTCCGTTTTTACATTTTGGTGCCCGCCAGTCCGTCTGTCGTTCTGTCTATCTCATGGCATCTTCTGTGCTGTCAGTCAGGACCGGTAGTAGTTTAGAAAACAGAAAAAATCTATCTATTAACATATTTTAGTCAACTCAATCAATACATATATACGTATATATGTTCATTACTTTACATTTTGATTAAAAATCGCTTTGTAATCCAAACCTACTACATATAGGGCCCTGTTGAACTAGAGTTATGAAATTTGGCCCTAAGTTAAAATATATAGTACAAGCAAAGTAATGAAACCGAGAATTAGAAATTTATAGCTAAGGCCCAGAAAAAAACTATTACAAACTTATATCTGTAATTAATTCCAAATTTCAAACGTACAAAACGAGTGCATACGACCGTAAATTTAAATTTGTCGATTCTTATAAGTTTTACTTCACTGAACTAGACTTACGAAATTTAACAAGCAGTGAGAACTTAAAATACAAATAAAGGAAAACAATGAGAAAATTACTAATTTATAAGTCAATCACAGAAAAAAATCATTACAAACTTATATCTGTAGTTAATTTCTTACAAAATAAGCTCATACGCCCGCAAATTTAAGATTGTCAATTTTTATAAGTTGACCTTTCTGTGGAGTTACACGTCTTACACCATAGAACTCAATTTTTTTACATATTATATTTTTTTGTTTATCGAGATACTCAGAGAGAGAGAGAGAGAGAGAGCTTTTTAAGCTACGATCTCTATTTTATCTGCTTATGTTCTTTCATCATACTTCGTCTCCTAATCAAGTAGGTTTTTTTTTTTAAATTAGAGAGTGATCAGGTGATCACTTTCGTAATTAAAAAAAAAATATCGTACATATAGAAAATATGTAATACTTTATATTTAACTGAAATACTACTTAGTGAAGACGTTAGTTGCGGTCTTCATGTATAAATACTTTACTTGACATTGAACGCGTTATTGGATTCCTCTACACAATTCATCTGTATGTCTTTTAATTTATTCAAAATAATCTGAAAGACTACAATGGTGTACTTAATTGTCACATGTAATGTCATTATATCGTGACCATAACTTAAAAAATAATTGTTGTAAATATTAAAAGAAAAGGAATTTAATTCTTTGTACAAATGCTGTATTGATTTCCGCCAATCAGTACACAATATGTCGAATTCAAGCAGGAAACAGACAGTATATACAGGGATACAGCGTTAAAAATTAAAAAAAAAAACTCCAGTAGAGTTTATTGCACCGGTTCTTCTCAGGTCTGAGGCATTAATTTTAGTCAACCGGTGTTAAAGTATATGAATTTCAAAAAAATAAAGCTTGTATCTTCTTATTTTGATTACATTTATTTGAGTTTGACTAAAAAAACATATATTATCATCACTGGAACTCAAAACGACTAAAACCCAAATAAATAAATTAAATTAAATCCTAGAGTAATGGCTTCTGTAATTGTATTAAGATCAATGCCAGTGACTTTATTCATAAATCCACATAATTTGTATCTTAAAAGAGCTGGAAAAAGTCGAGATGTTTGAATGAGAAGTGTAAATGACGTTGACTAATGTTGTGAATAACTCAGATTCCTGCTTTAAAATGCCACAGTAGATTTTCATTTCAATATTTTTCATAGAAAGACGAAATTGAGAGTTTAGACACTCTATTCTCCGCTTTTTAATCATTATAGTGTTATCCATACGCTTGAAATGAGTCTCATATCGACGGTATGGTCTTATGTTTTATGAAAGAAAAATATTTTTAGAAAACTTAATTTTTGTATATACTCTAATGTCACGGGGCTTGAAACCATGCCTCTTGGAAACTTCAATCGCATTCAAATTAAAATATATATCTTTTTTAATCAATTAATAATTGCTATTAAGAATGTGAATGATTTTTTGCATCAAATTGAAATGCATCTGGATGAAATGTTGCTCTACTGTGACGTCATTTGCCCTTGTAAACAAATGTACTGTTATTGGTAATAATCTATGAATAAACGTTGACCAGCGTGGTCAAAGCGCTTGGGCGGCTTCGATGAGACGCCAAGCTGCGTTAATTTTTTTATGTTTTCATTAAGTGTTTCTTTACGTATTCATATTTATTATTTATTAAGCATCACGCTGTATGTGTGGGCACATAGCAGCGTAGGCAGAGGGAATCGTAGTAGGTTGAAGGAACCTAGCATTAAGAAACTCCGTTCCTTACTTTCCGCCATTCGATGCATTGCGTGTTAAGTGGCGGAAAAAACGACAGTAGTAGTGAAAATAATAAAAATAGGTAAGTTATTTAGCGGATATATCTTAGTCGGATTCCATTATAGGCGTGTATACAGGCAAAGTAGATTTAGAGACAAAATAATGTATTCTCCATTTTCCGCTCGAATTCGAACCTGTCTGTTGAGTAGCGGTACTCTGACTAGCCAGTGTGTGAAAACGAGAGTAGCTCTTTCCCAAATGAGTATCAAACCCACGTCTATATTGCTTTAAGCCAGATGCAAATTATATTATACGCTTCAGCTGAAAAATTTAACCATTGCGTATGTCCAATGCAAGAACATACTAATAACTGAGAGAAGGAGTTAAATACAGAACTTTAAATAAAATTTCTACAAAAATCCCTATGTATAAAATAATTTTATCAGACATAAAACTGTGACTGTAATAAAGTAATAATAGATTTTCATGAATATTTTATTTCACAAAGCTAAATTGTGTATTCATAGATACCGCTTCGAGAATATACATACATATATTATGATATGGGAACAATTGTACAAAAATTGTGTTGCTCTATATTATTTATACGATATACAATTGAATCTCATATTGTGTATAGAAAATTTAGGAAACTGAAATTGAATTAAATTTAAATTAAAGTTTTTTTTCTTTGTTACAGAACACTTATGCGTCGGGTGAAGAGTATCGTTCAGGAATGCAAGGAAACGAAGAAATGACCACTATAACAAAATGGCACACAAGTGTTGGGAGACATGGCTGAGTATGGCTATCATATCCCTCGTGACGACCACAACTCTTGCTGATTTCACCACGGAATGCCAAAGACCTTGCGACTGCAGATGGCAGTCCGGTAACAAAGCTGCTATTTGCTCAAATTCCAGCTTAAAAGTAGTGCCCGCCAATTTAAGCAGTGATATACAAATATTGGACTTATCTAATAACAATTTACAGCATCTGCACCAAGAGGCCTTTAAACGAGTGGGGCTAAGCAACTTAAAAAAACTTTTCTTAAGAGACTGTAATATAGACACAGTTCACAAGGCAGCATTCATGACACTTGCCATTATGATCGAATTGGATCTGTCTAAAAATCGAATACGATATCTCCACGCAGATACGTTCAAAGGTACTGAGAAACTAAGATTAATAAACTTGAGCAACAACTTTATAGATAAGTTAGAGGACGGTCTATTCCGCAATTTGAAGTTCCTTCAAAAAGTTGAAGTAAGCAATAACAGGATCGTCAGGATCGGAACGAAGGCGTTTGTAAACTTGCCGCAGTTAAAGATATTGAGAATAGACGGGAACAATTTGAGCCATATGAAACCGGAAACTTTGATGGCATTAAGAAACTTATCGGGTTTGGATCTACACAACAATCCTTGGAGATGCGATTGCAACTTACAAACGTTTAGAGATTGGGTGATCAGCCACAACTTGTACACGCCACCAACGTCGTGCGCGGAGCCAGCGTCGGTACGCTCGAAACTTTGGAACGAATTAGACTCTTCGAACTTTGCCTGCCGGCCTACTATATTGGAGCCGGTGCCGGACGCTACTATCAAAAGTTATGAGGAGAACGTGACTCTGATTTGCAAAGTCGTTGGAAATCCCAATCCGGAAGTTCTGTGGCGGTTCAACGGAAAGACAATTGAGTTGAGATCTTTCGGTGAAATTCGTTACGTCATATCTGAAAACACTATGGACTTAATACGTTGGGTGAATTTGACAATACTTCATACAAGATATAGCGACAGAGGGAATTACACGTGTGTCGCTGAAAATCCTGGTGGTAGAGATGAGAAGACGTTAACACTAGTTCTCTCAAGATATGGTGGGTCTGGTACAATAGCTGGTATGGATGCCGATTCCTTCGCTATTCTAGTGGGCTGTTTGACATCAATAGTTATAATATTTGGGGCTGTATTAGCTGTGTGCTATTTTACAACAACGCATGGTGAATTGAAAAGACTGATCAAAACTGACACCCGTTCCTCAAACGGCGAGGCGTTAATAGAGGGTTCAGTCGCGTCTGAAGCTGAAAAAGGATGTAAGATGGATGTTAATCCCGTTATTAAGCCGCCAAGGAAGTACGAGCCCCCGTCCCTCGCTACCGCTGCCACAGAAATGTTAGAGCTTAACAAAACCTTATTGGATAATGACACTATTTTAGGTAAGATTATTTTTATTTAGTTTTCAAGTAAGTTTTCTAGTCTACGATTGTTTATGTCAATTACTGTTTAAAGAAAACATATAAAAATTTGAATGCAGCGGGATTTAAACCCACGATGGAAATCGTTCAAGCGCTCTGATCACTCGCGCCATGCGTTCTTCCTCACGTTGTTAGCATCTCTGTTGGAAGATTTTCACAAATGTCCGCTACCCAAAGACTATTGCAAAGAACAATCATTTGGCAAGACAGAATTTCGATATATTCTCTTTAAGTATTTTTTCTATCCTTAGTGTGGGTTAACACTTTAAAAATCATTAAAATATTATTTTAGTTATTTTTTTCTATAACTCGTATTAAAAATAGAGAAGCGCAAATAAATATAAAGCTTGATTAAATATTATGCTACATACGTAACATGACATTATAAAGCTCAGCAAAAGCTGTATTTACACGAGTACTTCTAAATATTCTCGCTGAAGGGATAAAGATTACGTAGCAAGCTTAAATATTATTTACGACTCCATCTTGGTCCTGCCAATTGAATAATAATTCAAAACAATGGTTGAAGATTCGATTTCCATTTAAAAATATATTTAATTTCATCAAGAAGAGTGCAATTTTAACTTTCGTTACTCAATACCAAACATTTATTAAGAAAACGATTGTTTATCTCCACAAAATAACCAAATATGAGAATATATATATATATATATATATATATATATATATATATATATATATATATATATATATATATATATATATATATATATATATATATATATATATATATATATATATATATATATATATATAATATCATTATAAATACATAGCTTTTCAAACTTCCATCGCACTACAACCATATAGCCTCACATTAGGGACACATACAACGAAAAGTTTATAAGCATTTTATTTTTGCCACATACTGATAATCTTATCATCTTTTCGCCCGTCCTATCGGAAAAAGCGGTAACTTAAATATTTACCTTTCAATTTTCTTTGTTTTTTTCGTTGCTAGCTTTTTATTTAATAAATAAACATCGTTATACTACCTACATATAGCACGGCAGGTAGAGTGAACCTCTAGGAGAGTTAAGACACTCCGTTCTTCACTTTCAATCTAAGTTTAGAGACATTGCTTCTTGTACGAGTTATACTCGTATATCCTGCGACCGTTCTCGATCAGTGGACTATCTGACACTAGAAGCAATTTCCAATATAAACCAATAGTTTCTGAGATAAGCGCGTACAAAGAAATAAATTCTCCAGTTATATATTTTGTAAAAAAATATTTACGGTATATTTTACGCTATATTTTTTTTACACTATATTTTGTAAACAAATATTTTCAACCCGTTTTTGGGCAAAATTCTTCTAAACATTTTATTATTTTCTCTTATAAAATATCAAAATTAAGCTCAAGAAAATCTGAAGAACCCTCGCAAATGCTCTAAGTCGGTATATTTAAAGTCAAGCCGAGTCGCGATTACGACGAGAGTGTTTCATTAAACCTATTAACACTTTAAGCAGCTCTTAAGTTTGTTTTTGCATAATTTTTACTCAACGCTTTAGTGTAGGGTATAATATTTAAGTTATTTTGTTCTTATTTATATATTTTGCTGTTAAGTTATGGCGTTCTGCAGGCTAATCAAGCTGAAAACGGCTTCACGCAGTATCCCGCAGGGTAGGCAAAGGAAATCTAGTATTGAGACATTCTACTCACCGCTTCCGCTTTATTGCGTGTTAAGTAGCGGAGCTCAAGGCCGCGCTTAGCCTTAGCCTTATTACCAGCGCGAGGAAGATTTAAATAATTCATTCTCCACGAGTTTGAAACAAAATCACAACCGTCACGTTTACAAACAGACGCCGTGCCCCTCCGTCACGACGGCCTCATTACCTTTATTTGTGCCATATTTCTCTTCTTTTTATATATTTGCTCCGGTGGATAGCGGAGAGCGGAATGTTTTGACACTAAGTCTTAAAATCAATTATTATTCGCACACTGAATATTATAAAGCTTGGACGGTTTCCATGAAAACAGTTTCAAATCCTACGTTTAAATTTTCATACACAATTTTAGTACACGATAAGCTATATTCCTTCATTTATTTCCTTCTATTTTTTCAACATTCGATACACCAAAGCGAAATCAATATGGAAAACTTGGCGCAAATTCTCTTGCTTGTAACTACAGTTTAAGCTCAAAAGAGCGTAACCCCGTTAATTTTTATAGCGTAAGGCACGACAACGGTTCAAGAATGTCTCATGAAAATAGTATTCTGTCGGTCCAAGTAATTTATGCGGAGGCATTCGTGCAAATGTAGCTATAGCTGAAAGTTGAAGTTGAAAATAAAGGCAAGACTGTGTCTGGCATTGCCTATGATTGTTGCTTTGAAATTTAGTTAATATTCAACATGCTAGGCTGTAAATTTATATGTAAGTTTATATGTTAATTAGAAATTATTCTGAAACGTTTATATTATGATCGTATATATTTTACTTACTGTGGAATATATTGAGAAAATTCAGTGATTTTTTATACTTTTATGGTTCTGATATAGCGGGGTAGGTTAGTGGGAACCTAGTATTGGGATAACAGAGCTTTCCCCACTATTTTAAAGATATCATATGTCAAGTTGTGGAACTCAACACCGCCTTTTGCGGAGAGAATGATAATAATTTAAATATATTATTACCTCGAGTGGAGATGAATTCTATAAAATTTACGTTTATAGTCAGCCTAAAGTCTGAGACGATAAAAGTTATTTAGTTATATATAATTAACGCAACTATTATCTGCCAAACGTTGTCTTTGTTAGCTACAAACTAGCCACACTCTCTTTAGAATTTCCAAAGAGCCATATTTTATTTCATGTACATACATGGAAAATTTATGTGTTTGAACGGAAGCTCAAATTTAAAAATAAGTTAAAAATGTATTCAATATTAAAATTCAACTTTTTTTGCAGCTCCAACGGAGGAACACAAAAGGCAAGACATCGAGCTACCTAAGATATCCAAAGAAATACTCTTAGCCCGTATGCCTCAAGATTCTCAAGCGTATCCTCCAGATTTACTATCATTTCCTTTACGACCTACCAACCAGATATCCCCAGCTAATGGAGTAATTAGTCAAGAAAAATCACTTTTTAAGGATAGTCCAAAATCGCCAACTTACAGCGTGTCATCCATCAATTCCGCATTATACAGCCGTTTACAAAATTCTAGTTACCAAGAAATGCCTCTCGTCTCCACCAAAGGCTATGTAACTTTACCCAGAAGACCTAGACTGAGTTATCCAGAAAACAGTTTAAGACCTCAGCCTTTTACTAACCTAAATGGTGTTATTCCATATTATGATAATTTTAACAATTTCAAATTATTTAGCAACGGTGGAAATTATTACAGTCTGAACAAAAGCGAAATGGATTTAGGTCCAGTTAACAAATTAGATTTTTTGGATGTCTGTGATGATATCGAGCCTGCACCTTCACCAGCACCCGGAACTCCTCACGCCACAATACCAAGAAACAGCTTAAGTTCTCCAAATATCCACAATCAGCTCTTAATGCTTCAAGCTATGTCAAGCAAACATGTTCAGAGATCATCAGAACACAGGCCTCTGAAAGTGACATTGACAGAAAATGAAAGTCTTTTGAAGACGAGAGACTCTAAAGGTTACAGTGTAAATGTCGCAAGTAATCTAAGTAAAACGCGAACGATATCGAATCCAACACCGAAAACGAGAAAACGAACAACTGATGTTAAAGAAACATTTATAGATACTATCGATAATGCAACACAAGTTTAAACTTTTGTGACAATAGATTACTATACAGCTAGTGAGAGTCAAGTTTATTGTTTAAGTTAATTTTATTGGACAAGTTCAAATCGGGCCTATATTTGCATGTTTCGATGTAATTAGAAGCGTTAATTATAATTATCTTCTTTTGTTACTATTAATTATAAGCTAATTTAGTATAATTTTATATATTTTATTGTTAAAATAATGTGTACTAAATATTTAAATATATTTAAAAAAAATAATTGTAACATCGTATAAGGATTTCAACGTAACTTAACTATCTAGACCTCTTGTACGGTACACAAGAGGTGCAGGTTTGAGTACCATTGCATTGAAATTTTTGTGCGTTTTTAAATTTTATTCTTTTATTAATTGACCTATTGAAATTGTCATATTGTTATATTTTATATTGATATTTACAATATCATCAATACTGTTCAGTTCAATTTTACTTTTTTTACTTTTGACATTCTTTCTGTATTTATTATTTTAATGGCCCATACATGACAAGTTAATAAACTTAAACTTAGGATCTGATATCAAATCGTATCTAAATATACTTTGTTAGAGAAATATGTCCAAATTGATAGTGGATTATTATATTATATTATTAAGAAAATTGTATAAATAATTATTAATATATTTAAATGTTAACCAAAAAATTATGATTCTAATATTGGTGCTTTTGAATATTAATAAATTGCAGTATAGTATCCAGTGCTTTGTTTCTCTTTACAAATTGAGTGGTTTATAAAAGGTTTAGCTCCATCTATATATGTATATAGGTATATATATATATATATATATATATATATATATATATATATATATATATATATATATATATATATATATATATATATATATATATATATATATATATAATATATATATTTTTTTTTTTTTGTTATATATTTTATTATAGAAAAATTATAGTTGACTTTGATTATTTACTTGGCTAAGGCTTGGCCAATTAATTGTTCTCATAGTAATTATAACAAAAAGTCTCTTCTATTTTTCACCACGTGTTGAGCTTCAGAATTTCCGTACCGGAGCGAGGAATTGACCCACACACCACCATATAAACTCACTACACCTTATACAGTATGACTCTGCCCCATTGCGCTGCCTAAGGCCTCATTTGGCTTATTATTGCTTTATTTTACTATGAAAGGTAATCAATATAAAATCACAAGTGGCGCAGTTAAAATGAAAATTACGATATAATATTGTAAGTACGAATTTTAAAACGTTTATTTTTAAACGTTGTTGTTTGTTTTATTAGAGCGCGAAAATGATTTAAATTATTCACCAAATGGGAATCGAACCCGTGACCTCATCTACGGTTATATTTTTTTAAATGTTTTCATTTTCATATATATTTTTTTTTATTTTCAAAATATATATATGGATGTTGCTAAATCATCAAATTAGAAAGTGTGTAACGATTTTCTAATATAGAAATGTATGTATAGATGAATTTTATCGGATAATTTGATAATATTTAAAATATTCGCTTTTAATTAAATACAGTGTAAGTAAATTTAAAAATTACACATTAAATGTAAAAATGTAAATAATTTTATGGGTCAATATGAAAGTTGTATGTAATTAGTTTTAGTTAATCTATTCAACTAAATTGACTACTTTGTAAATATTGATAATAAATATATATTAAAAATATATAAGTGTTTTTAGAATATTATTATTATTATTGTATTTGTTTTATTTTGCATTCTCAAAAAGTTATGTTTTATGGTCAAATAAAAGCACTTAAGAAGTATAAATTATTATATGGAGATTACTCCATTATTGTTAACAATTATTATATTATTTTATTCTGATGCGTTATTCAATAACATCATATTGACCTCTTTAGATGTTAAGAGGTGAGAATACTGTAAATTGGCGTGTTGAGTTGGATGGACCAATAGAGTGGATTGAAATGTAAAATAAATACAATTTAATTTAAATATCATTTTTGTTTTATTCGTCTCCATATTTCCAATAAAATAACATTCCATAATAAATAAAAAAAAGTGCCATATTTCCTACAGTTTTGGTAGTCTATTATAGTACTATATCATGTATAACAAAAACAAGCTGTTTAAATTTTTTCAGGCAGGCAGCAATTTTAAAGACTAGTGTGTAAAAATATACAAATAAATAGGAACAAATTTTAAAATTATTTTAATATATTCAAATAAATTTGTAGGCGATAGTTAAAGAATAAACAGAATGCAGAATGAAAATTTCGCTTCACACTGTCTCCCGCCATATACCAGGGGACGCAGATGAAACCTAGTGTTAAGACACTCCATTTTCCACATTCCCAGTGACGGAACTCAACGTCGCGCTTGTTCTTGTAACCAGGGCGAGGAAATTGAAATAATTAATTCTCCCTTCATGGTAATCGAACTCAGAACGACAAAAGAAAACGATACAGACGATGACAAAAGAAAATAAAAGATTAGTGAATACGCTTTAAAAAAATTAGCATAAATATTTGAAAACGTCTTTTTAAAATTACAAATGGTAAAGGGAAGGGTAAATAAATTATATTTATATTTTGCTATCTGTACCTTAATAAATTTTTCAACGGTAGTTATGTCACTATAACTTTAAACGCGAGAGCTGTCAGTTCGATTCTCATCCAGACAATTTAAAAATAGTATTTATAGTTTAACAAAATACTAACGAACTGACCGTGAATAGGTTTAGAGTTAATTTATATGTGGTTGAAGTGGGAAAGACAGGTATAATAATATAATTATTAGGGCATAATTTGCTAAAAGATCTCGGCCTGTCTAGAACTATTACTTATTCACTTCTAGAACGTACTTCGAAAGCGGTAGTAGTAGAATCATTTCGAATTCGGTTAGGTAGTGGAAGGTGCTCGGACAGTGGAGGTAGTATTAAACCAGGGTCACAAGTCCCAGGTACAACCCCGGCATACTAAGTAGTTTCTTCTATCTATATATATTTTGGAGAAATAGGTAGGAAAGTAGAAGATTTAGTTTAATTAAACATTATATTTAGTAATACTAGAGAACGGAGAGTTTTAACACTAGGTTCCTGCTGCCTACCCTGCTATGTGCGGGATACAGCGTGAAGCTAAAACAAATCTAGTAAGACGGTTTTCTCTGCCCGTCGCTAGTTCATTGCCTATATGTTAACATATATGCTTCATATACTACATAGAATCAAAAGTAAATAACGTGTACAAAAATTTACTTGTTAATAATTCATACCTTGACGAAAATTACAAAAATAGGTCACTTTCTCTATAAATCATAATTAACTTACAAATATTATGAAATAAATAACATAAAAATAAGATTAAAATTCCACAAAACACAATTATTAGTTATCGTCAAGGTTTTAAATTAAAGCCTAAAATCTAAATATAATCAACGTCCAAACAAAATCCCACAAAAGTTAAAGTGTTATAGCGTAATTAAGTATAATTTCGGCTACCCCAAAAAGTTTGTAGCGCAAATTTCTTAATAATTATGAAAAAATGGAACAATGTCAGTGTGACCAAGGGCGGAGCTATTATTTTAATTGAATTCAATGAAATGTACGAGTAGGTATATATGTGTATATGTGTGTGTATGTGTATATATTACATACATATGTAGGTCAATAATTTTTTTTTTACAATTCTGTTTCTTGCCCGATCTAGTTAATGGTGGGTGTGAATTCAAGTCCAGCTGAGCTAAATTTATAACGCAGACGTTTTAGACAAAATGCTATGTTTTTGCTTATTATTATTCTACATATACTGGTATGGTAGTACATTGTTTTAAGTACTAAATTCTGGAAAAATGTCGCTTTTTTGTTACTTAAAATTAGACTTATATGATTAAATGGATGTTATATAATATAACCTATAGCCAACACATAAAGAAGATCTCAATTCAAGCCAGTAGTTCCTGAGACAAGAGCTTTCAATGAAACAAACTCTTAAGCTTTATATTATTAATAGTATAGATTTATAGTTTGTCTCAAAACACATGCAAGGATTCGACAGAATTGAAAAAAAAATATTTATGTAAATACGTAACTGTTCTTTTTCTCTGTTTTGTTTAATGCCAATTGGCTACGAGGAAACCTATAAAACAAGTAGTCTATTTAAATTTTCAAGTTATTTTTATTCATTAACTTTACTTGGAATTTCCAAATTTCCATCTATCAGTCCTATCCATCTATCAGTACGTATTTCCAGGTCAGACACGATTTCAATAGCATTTTTTAGAAAATTGTAATCAAAAATATTTACAAAGCTTTTTTCAGGGCAACTTTTGCTTATGAAAATATTTAGAATTAATTTGTATGTAACATGAATAGTTTCAATATACAAATGAAAAATAAAAAAGCTTGTAAAGACATACATAATATATACCTATGATACAACGAAAGCATCTATACGTTAGCTTATAAATAAATACTTATTTTAAACATGCTTTTTCATCTCTCTCTCTCTCTCTCTCTCTCTCTCTCTCTCTATTCCACACATTATTATTCCCATCTGATTATAGAGTCTACTCTTTTTGTTTTTGTTGGACGCTTCGTCTGGAGAAACATTGCAGCCGTTCATGTCTTTCCAGATGCAACTGTCCATCTCATCTTCGGTCTTCCTCTCTTTCTGGACCCGGGATGTTCAGAAATACGCTTTTCTATCTCTACCCTGCTATATGCGGGATACAGCGTAAAACTATATTATATATTTATAATGGCCCTACAATAGTGTTAATTTTCTTTAGAATTACCCAAAACACTATTGTAACTATAAGATAAATAAGTAATACCTTTCAACGATCCCTAAGTAAAAGGTTGGTCGCGTGAACTTGATGATTTAGGTTCTATAATTGAATTTCGGTACCATTACGTCCACTTTTCTAGTGTGAATGATATGGTATTAAAAGTTGCTTCTTTTATTCTATATATATATATATATATATATATATATATATATATATATATATATATATATATATATATATATATATATATATATATATATATATATATATATATATATATATATATAATTTATCCGTATCAATTTTATCAGGTGAGAACAAGTAGTATAGAGTGAAGTATTATTCGTTTTTTTTTATAAGAAAGTCCGATAAGAAATCACCGCTGTAAAGAAACGAAAGAGATGCTACAGCTGAGTTGCCGGCCATTAAGGTGGAGGTAGACGCGCCTTTTGAAAGTGCCAATGAAATATCGACCCGGAAATGCTGCCGTAAATAACTGCAAGTCTGAAATGTTATAATAACATACATTTATGCAGCTTATGATTTCTATGAACTTTCCACGTACAAAGCGTCCGAGCTTTTTCTTCATTAAGTTTTGTATGAGTAAGGTTATTCATCTGCGATATATTTAGTTGCCAAGTTTATACCTACTTAGATATGGTACCCTTCGTTATACGAGTACGCATCACCTTATTCAATCTTTGAAAAGTTTCATCTATCTATCTCAAAAGTTGCTATTTATCTTTTTTCACATGTGACAATATCGTTCTTTTTTGCTTCACACTATATATCATAGTAGCGTAGGCAGAGGTAATCTAGTGATAAAACACTTTGTGTCTCATTAAATAAAACAGTTTAAGTGCATTAATCGCGTATATTATAATTTTTTTTTTGGAAACCCGACGTTTCGAGCAGTGGTCCGTGGTCACGGGTAGACTGAGGTGGCATTCGTCTGTCAGTTGATATAATTATTATATCAAACTACCGCCAACGGTTTCTGAGTTGCCTCGCGTACTGCCCTAGATTCCTGCAGAATGAGCTGACTGTATCCGGCCCTCTGGTGTGGTGAGTTCGGGACTTTAAATGTTTTTATAAGTGGATCCCAGGTGGTAGAAAGCTTCCAACCGTCTTCTCTATTGAAAATGGACACACGTTCAAATTTATATACGTTTTCTAAAATATTTTTCTTGTTCGTGAAGAATTTTTTTATAATTAGCAAGAACTTTTATTTTATTTTAATAAAAATATACGAGCGTCATATTTTATAACACTTTCCCATAATAGCACTCACTGAGATGTCAAAAGATGAAAGTTTTTCCAACTACTTTGCCCTGAACAAAGTTGAATACATCGACGCCCTAAGTTTAGAAGTATAGCGAACTTGGTTTTTCTGTTATATATATATATATATATATATATATATATATATATATATATATATATATATATATATATATATATATATATATATATATATATATATATATATATATATATATATATATACTAGCTTCCCCATAGTCAAATGGAATTAAATAAGAATTATTATCACAGTTGACATATAATAAGCTCCCGAGATAACTCACAAGTAGAGTCTTACATCGAAACTATTAACGTGATAGGCTATAGCCCTCTTAGCAGGCGGGCCTGTCACCGAGGCGTCTCACAGAGGTGAAGAGGGTTCCGCTGGGTTTTAGTGGGTAGTATCAAGTACTGTACTGTACCGATGAGTGCCACAGTACCACCCAACCCATTAAATGGGTGGCCTGCGTAAAGGCATTTCCCAGCGAAGAAAAAAATAAATAAATAAATAGCCCTCTGACAAATGTTAAATCAACACAAACATATTTTTTTATTTAATCTCGTAGTTTCTGAGATAAGAGCGTTCAACCAATAGCGCTTAAAAAAGAGCGTTCAAAAAATTAATAGAAATTTGAATTTTTTGTAATAATAACACTAAGCTTTACCAAATATATTTCATACTAAAATACATAATAATATACTGTATATGTTTGTTAGATATTATTACAAAAAGCTTTCACTTCAATCGTATTTCTACCTGGAAACTGGATAAAACGACCACAAACTCAATTAGCGAACCCAAACGTTCTCGGTGTTTACCAAATCTTTTAACAAATAAACACTGTTTAGAATAAGAATAATTATCATTTTTAAGAATGCCTTTTTGTTTTTTAAGATAATATATATATATTTTTTTAATTTCAATTCGGTAAGTAATAAGAAATAGTGTATTGATCCTAAATGCCTTTCCACTCGAATTCCAGACATTGCCTGAGTGGTTAAACTCATCAGCACTACAGGATTATAATTTATATTTAATATACATTTAAAATATATATTTTTAAATATATATATATATATATATATATATATTATATATATATATATATATATATATATATATATATATATATATATATATATATATTAAATTATATATATTTTAATTGTAAACTCTAGTAAAGATCGAATTCACAGAAATTGCATTCACAGTCAGATACTGTCCCGTTGTATTTTTTTAATTTATCCCAGTATTTTGTACTGTAAAAAAACACACACGCGCTCTAGTATTTATTCCAAAAACAACGAACTGAATTTTAAATTGTTTTTGTATACAGTACATAAATACCTGTTGATATACTGAAAAATGTATTTGTTATATAGCGCTCGGTGTCACAGGCGGAACAATTATTTTACACACGCGATTTTACGAGCACGTTTAACGCGTTGGTCTGATAGGCGGCCGAGCGCGATGAATGCTGAGTGGCTGAGATCAGAAAAAATGCTTATCTAGCAAGTGATACTTTTGTTTCTAGCATCGAATCTACAAGTCCAAGTTTTAGTAAGAACAAATAAAATTTAAGAAGTTAGTTAAAATAATGATTATGAAAAAAATCAGATTGATTGCTCAATCAAAAATACTAAATATTTATAATAAACTACTATACTAAATATTTAAAATAAAAAAATAATAAACGTGCAAAATCTAAATTTAAATCTCCCTACAGAGATGCTAACAACGTTATAACTTGTAAAGTGCATATAGGAATTTTGACGCAGCGTGATGAAGAACCCATGGCTTAGTGGTCACAGCGCTTGGAAGGATTCCGCGAGCCACGGGTACAAATTCCGCTGCATTTAAATCTTACTAAAATCTATTTTGGTTTTATGACATTAAGAGTACATGAAAACATGATGCTTTGGATTGTTTTACGCTTTTTATCGCCAGTTCTTCTACATGGGTACAATATGACTATTACACAGCATCCTATACATTAAATTTATCCATATTATTAACAATTTAAAATATTTTATTACTTAAGGGCTTTCTCTCCTTCAAATGAGCTCAGTCAAACACGTTTGCGGTACGAGATGTTAAATCAATTTTTAGTTCAAAATGTAAATAACATTTACAAAGTTGGCTTCGTTTGAACTGAAACGCATATTTGGGTTCAATTATAAGTATTTGAAATTTAAATATGGGAGCGCGACACGCAAAAATTATGGTAAAATATATAGACGACAGCAAGCGCAAGCCCGCAGGGTATCTAGCGGTCTCTGTCACACCGTTACATATACATTTATTATAAATATTATTTTTTTACTTACTAGAAGAAGAAAACAATTTGCTTCTTGTCGCGTGTATAGTTAAAAGGTGTCAATTTTGTCTAGGTGACCGCATATAATATTAATATATATATATATATAGTGTGTGTGTGTGTAACGTGATATCGATTTTCCTTTACTACATATTTTTGAAATAAGCTGAATACATAGTGTTGAATTCATGAGAAAATTAAAAAGAAAACTCCAATACATCAATAAATAATATTATCTGGTAAAGGTAAAATGATATACATAATTCATCGATTAGCTTAAAAAACTAATCGATTATTTGTGAAAACGAAATCTCGTTGTAATAAAATTTGATCTCGCTATAACGTTTTAGAATAACTATATTTCTTCTTAGATTGCCTTAGCCAACTTCAAATTTTTAAAGGAAACTGATAATAAGGGAATAGAAGAAAGATATGAATTAAAAGCTTAAAATTTTATTTAATACAAACTTTAGCCCGTAATTTCATTCCCGTGAAATATAAAACTTATAACCTCGCTTTTTCCTATCGTCAGAATTTCGGGAAACCCTTTTTTAGTGTTCCCCTCCATTGACCCTACCAGCCAAATTACAGATATTTACGCTCAGTAGTTTTGGTTGGCTATCTATCAGTCAGTCAGTCAGTCACTCGGTTACGGAAGAGTTTTATATATACTGATGATTGAAAACACCTGATAACACTGAAAACACTCCGTTCTCCGATTTCTCCGAATTCCTCCGTGGGCGGCGAGGAGCAGAACTCAAAGCGACGCTTTTTTTTTCATAGCTAGGTCTTGTGATAACCCAAAACAATCGCACTTACAGCCAGATGACGTTTCACAGTCCATAATTTTTCAGTAAATTTATCTTTAGTATCTTATTAAAATTTAAAATTTGATAGCTAAATCGCATTCCTTTTAGCTTTCAGTGATAGACAAGTCGTCAGAATTCAAAATTTACTTTTTACACAGCTTCAAGCTTCATTTACAATATAGCCTAGAAAGAACTTATTTTTCTATACTTCTTATATATATTCCTCAATATTGCAATTTTTGTAATATTTCATATCAAGTTGTGGAGCTCAATTATCAACTAGAGCGAAAAAAGAAAATAAACCACTTCCACAAGAAGAGGTTGAACCGACTACTGCTTTATCTAAAGCTAGATACTGTACCACTGCGCTACGATGGCTAAGAAAATAATATTCATATTAACAATTCCGCCTCAAAAACATCAGTTAGACACATATTTCTAGAAAATATTTAAAAAATAAAGTGAATCGGTGTAAACTTACGCCACACCAACGAACCGTCATAGGCGTGAAAGTTTAAAACCGATTAACAATCCTTCTGGGCGACTGAACCCCGTTATATATATGTAAAGTAATATAATTATAAATATATGTAAATACTATATACATATATCATTTTGCCATATATATATACAATTTTGTATTGTATTGGTGTAAATATATGCGTAACACGTTATTTCACGCATAGCGACGTGTGTAATTATTACAAAGGTAAGAACAATTCGTCGTTTATTAGCTGGGATTTTTTTAAATTTACAAAAGTTAGCCTGATGGGAATCGTGTTATATGGAAACTGAGCCACTTTAGGACTCTCCGTTCTCCATATTCCGCCAAAACTGAGAGATATTGCGTGTCGAGCGGCGAAACTGAATTTAGTACTTTCTGAATATATATGTGATTTCTATCATATACATATATGTGCTTAGGTATATATATATAAAAAAAAATCCCCGGGATATGAACCAGTGATTTTTTATTAATTTGAAAATGTATAAGTATCTAAAAGTACATGGTTTAATATACGCTATACTTCTCATATACGTTCAGTAAAATCAATTTATAGTAAATAACTGTTATTATTTTAATTGAAAATAATTGTTTTCATATATTTCGGCTACTAGAAGCTATTCAACAATAAAAGCTGTCAATTTAATTATACATAAAATTGAATATACACGATTGTTATCAATTTTAATCGTGTTTTGATTTTATCATAAATATAAAAATAAGGTACAAAATTTAACGTTTCTTTCTTCATATAAACAATGAATGCCGCATGAGTAGACGGAGAAAAAATAGTAATAGAACACTCCATTCTCCGCTTTTAAATACTTAATTTTTGAGACATTGTGTGTTGAGTGGCGGAACTCAACGCTGAACTTTGTCTTGTTACCAGAGACAAGAAATTAAGATATCGCTGCGCCACGACAGCCTCGAAAACCTTTGAAACGCCTTGGCGTTCTAATATAGTTGAGTTGCGGTATCCAACACCGCACTTTGTCTTACCTGAGCAAAAAATTAAAAATAATTAAAAGGTAAAATTTTCTATCTTCATCGATCATCGGTAAAACATTATGAGTAAAACTTTTTTTTTATTTTTTTTTTACTGCATCAAAGTATATTACGCATATAGCAGGGTAAATACCAGCAGGGCGATAACATACCGATGATCGATGAAGATAGAAAATTTACCTTTTAATTATTTTTAATTTTTTGCTCAGGTAAGACAAAGTGCGGTGTTGGATACCGCAACTCAACTATATTAGAACGCCAAGGTGTTTCAAAGGTTTTTGAGGATGTCGTGGCGCAGCGATATTTTAATTTCTTGTCTCTGGTAACAAGACAAAGTTCAGCGTTGAGTTCTCGTCTCGCGTCTACTTGACGCGGTAATTTTAAATTATTTCAAACTCCGATTTCTTCCTTAATTTAAAGCATTACGTATTAAGTAGCGAAATTGAACGCCAAATTTCGACTTACCTGATAGGGTAAATGAGAATAATTTTTTCCCCCGAATTGAGATAGAATCCGTAAACATGATATTTACAATCAAATGCTAACTACTGAGCTCCGATAGCATCCAACAACTTCCATATTTATTTAAATATCAAAGGTAATGCCATCAAACTTCATAAAGCTTATTCAGATCCTCACCAACTTTACGAACTAATAATTTTGTTGGAATCCATTAACATATACCTCGACTTACTCCAATTTATTTCTTGACTTGACTCAAGTGAAAATACAAAACTAAGTTTTGTCCTAAAAATATATATGCAGTGAGAAAATTAAAGAATAAATTGTCTTAATTGCGTGTTTAAATTAATATCCTTATATCAGCCATTTCAGTACCTCTGGACATTGGCTTCTTGAAAGCGTTCTGCTCACTGAGCTAGACCTCACTGTGACTGCCCCAAATACTAAGACGATTTTTAAGTATTTAAAAATCTTAAAAATCTTGGTCATCGCATGCAACGATTTCGTTTATTTTTCTTTTTTTATGGTGTTACTCATAGTCAAGAGAATGTTCTTATGAAGAAAATTTGGTCTGTCTATCTCTATTTCCGTTTGTCCAGGCTAATCTCCGGAACAGCTTATTTTCAGCAACCATGTTTTATGGGACTTCTACCGAAAGATGGAGAATGTGTGAAACTTGTAAGTAGCCTGTAGGCTATGATGATGTTTATCCCAGAGTTACAGCAGTACCTAGACACGCTCTGAATATCTACTTTTACCTATAAATATCTATAAGCCTACAATAAAAATACCTACCCATAAATTTTCACTCAATTGGCATCAAACCTATAACCATCACAAAAAAATCTAACCTTGACTTATATTAAAGCTACATTCGTCCGAAATATTAAGAAAATTACTTGAAAACAATAATATAACGTAAACATTTGTCCTCATTGTAAATGTATAACAAAATGTGACAACGTTTTAAAAGGCATATTTTGGCTCGCATTCAACTTTTGCTTTAAGAATTTTGCATATATATGTCGTCTTGAAGACATGATGCATTTTTCTATGAGATAGTAATGTGGTGTACGAGTTAGAGCCTGTGACTTCGCTTGCGTGGATATAGTAAATTATATATATATATATATATATATATATATATATATATATATATATATATATATATATATATATATATATATATATATATATATATATATATATATATATATATATATATATATATATCGTGACTGTAACCGTGTCTGTTTTAAGTGCAGTTTCTACTCAGAGAGAATGGATCATTCTTATTTTCCTTGCTCTGGTAACAGTCCAACGTGCAGCGTTGAGTTCCGCATTGCCTCGGAAGGCTCACACTCGATTCCTTTTGCCCACCCTGCTATATACTCCCGCTTAAAGCGTGGAGCTTCTACCTCGTAGAAAGTGACCTACTAGCGCCCTTCTTGAAGATGCAAGAGATCTGTTAACACAAACAAATGTGGCTTAAAATTAAATGTCGCCACATTCTAGAGGAATCTCCTATTTATTTTCACTTTGCATATTATTACTATGAAACGCCTTTGCCATTTTTCATATGTTGTGAAATGTAAATTTTTCATCTAAGTTCCATTTTAAACTTCATACAGAACACATTGTGAGGCGTGTCGTTATAAAATAACTATCTTGTAAAGCTTTGACACTTTTCTTCACTTTGTTAGTATAGAAGTTAGACTATTGTATGTATGATAAGTAAGTTAAATTTAATAGAATATCGATTTTTGATGTTATCGTTGCTCTGTGGATAAATATTTGAGTCTTAAACATAGTTATAGGTTTAATTTCGATTTGGGGAATAATTAATTATATTTAAACATGTTCTAAAAAATCCGTTCCTCTCCTACATGCTCGAGGAGGTTTTGTGTTTTACCAATTCTAGACAATCCAAATAGCATTACCAAGTTCCTACAAAAGTTCTTTTCCACACGCCTGTTTTCCACTCCTTTGGAATAAAAAACATCGCATTAAAGCTATAAAGCTTAAAGCTATCACAAGAATACCTGATCAAATAGAGAAAGCTTCTCTCACAATATTCAACAGGCATCCAAAATTCCTTGAAAACATTTTCAACTTACAAATACCATTTCTCAAACTCCAAATTTTAAAGGAAACCCAACATATATATGACATATGACATGTTTTGACAGGTGTGTCTCATTCACAAAGTCTAAACGTATCGCCGTATCACTTTGCATATTTTACAGTCGTTTGTAATACTCGTAGATGTACTCGTAGCCTTCGAGACGAATGTGGATCTTTGAAGTATGATTTAACTTTTAAAGTATGAAAATCATATTTTACTTTCAGTACTTTGACTTTGGTTATCTTGGTAATGGTACAGTGGTTATGCTCTGAGCGGGATGGTGAATAGTGGTGGTATGTATTTATTGTTGTTGTTGTTGTTGTTGTATTTATATATGGCGTTTCGAGCGTGCCAGTGGAGCACAATTCACTTCGCCAATGTCACGTTGAATGGAGAACACACAAAGGAGAGTGTACATTACACTATAGAAGAATGCAAGATTAAAAGAGATCCAGTTTAAGTCCTTCACCTATAATAAAATTAACAGACATCTACAATATGCACAGATAACATATAAGGTTAGGAATAAATAATATTTTACATGAGTGTTAGCTGGTATGTATTTAAAAAGTGACACTTGATATGCGATATGTTATTAAAGACAGTGTAAATGCCAATAATAAATGTCATTTGAACACTAACAAAATATTATTTGTAGGTAATAGAACTCTTATAGAACCACTTTTATGTTTTAAGATTTTTTTTCTTAAGGTTACATAGAGATAAAATTATACACCTAAGCCAAATCAAAAGTTACGATTGCAACCTTATGAAATTCATCGCAAAATCAAAACCTATATTGTATTTTCCAAATGAAAAAAATATGAATAACAGAAAAAAATATTAAAATTACATTAAATTAGCTTCACGCTATATCCCACACATGGCAGGGTAGGCAGAGGGAACCGCAGGAACCTAAAGTTAAGACACTACGTTCCCCGATTTCCTCATTTTAAAGCATTGCGTGTTGAGTGGCGGAATTCAACGCCGCGCTCTTGCATTATTACCAGAGTGAAGAAAATGAAAATTATGCATTCTCCCCTCATGGGAATCATACCCACAGACCGTCACGTTTACAGGCAGAAAGCGTGCCTCTGCGTCACTAGGGCTCTTACGAAATTACAGAAAAAAATATCACAAACATATTTTATATTAATTTTATTCAAAATTAATGAGAAATTAATTTTTTAAACTTTGATCATGTTGAATTAATGACATTAATCAGGATGTCAACTCGCACTTAGCTGATTTTTTTCTTTAAGTACCAACTATGACATTTAGTATACTCTAAAAATATATTTTATTCAATATTTTGATGATTTTTACAGTGTTAATCCACACTAAGAATAGAAAATTACTTAAACAAAACATATAAAAATTTGAACGCAGCGGGATTTGAACCCGCGCCTAATGGAATCCTTGGACGGTTTTTTTTTTTACATATATATTTTACACGTTCACCTAAAACACTTATCTTCTATTGTTCTGATGTAAAACAAAACAACAACAAAAAATCTCAACTTTACTATTAGAAAATACAAAAATACTCAAGGGCCTTAATAAAACAGCAGGTGACGCAACAATTATTTGTAATTTAATTTCGTTCAACGAAAAGTGTGGGGAATCGTCCTAAACTCAATAAGGGTCAACCTAAATATAAGTTCTTTGGGTCCGCACGTAATTCTGACGGAATGGAACACCTTTTACCTTTTGTTTAAGAAACAGAATGTTTTCCTGAGAATCTTATATTTGTTACAGAAAGGTACCATTAGTATAACAGAATCATTTAGAAAGCTACATTCAGGTGAAGTTCAGTCGGTACTCAAAACAGTAAAGTATTTTAGCACAGCGTCTGTCATTATTTGGTTAGCTTTAATTAATTTAGTGGCACCTGCCACTCAATTTTCTAATTTTAACATATTTTTTATTTTTGGAATTTGACCTTCAAATAGCAGGGTGGGCAATTGGGCATAGAGATCCTAGAGTTAAGTCACAGTCTGTTTACTGTACCATGATGACATCAGTTTATTATTTTACATTTACATAAATATATCAAATACTGCATCATCGTCATCTAATCAGCCGGGAGACGATCACTGCTAGATTAAGGCCTCCAATGAGTGCCATAAACACCAGTTCTAGGCCGCCCTTATTCATCGGATTCCGACGATCTTCACCAGATCGTCGGTTCACCTGGTGGTGGATCTACCTACGCTACACTAAATTTTGCGTATAAAAATAAAATATTTTTTGCCATGTATTATAAGGTATAAAATATAAATATATTTTAGTCGAACACTTAGGAGTTTAATTCTTGCTATGCATCAAGTGACTATAAATTTGGATTATAAATCTGATTTCACAGACAGACAGACAGACAGACGCACTACAAAATGATAGTAAAAGTTGAATTTTCGTTTTTTTTTTAACATTTCATTATTCTTTAAATTATATTTCTTTTATATAAACACTTTTTATTGGTGTTAAAACTGTTTTTTTTTTTTACAAAAATTTTACTTTAAAAAAGACAATGTACTGAAACCAAAATATGATTTCCATACTTTAAAAGTTAAATCATACTTCAAAGAACCACATTCATCTCGAAGGCTACGAGTACATCTACGAGTATTATAAACGACTGTAAAATATGCAAAGTGATACGGCGATACGCTTAAACTTTGTGAATGAGAAACACCTGTCAAAACATATCATATATATATATATATATATATATATATATATATATATATATATATATATATATATATATATATATATATATATATATATATATATATATATATATATATATATATATATATATATATATATGTATATGTTGAGTCTCCTTTTAAATTTGGTGTTTGAGAAATGATATTTGTAAGTTGAGAATATTTCCAAGTAATACTGGGTGCCTGTTGAATATTGTGAAGGAAGTCTCCTGCCGAATCTTCGTCTATTTGACATTTAATATGAGGATTTCCGCCACTCAACATGCACTGTCTCGAATTTAGACGGATAGAAAGTAATCTGTAGAATTTATATAAAAAGTATTTATTATGAAATCTCTACGCTCTCCGCTTCCTGACTATTAAAGAATGTGTTGAAGGATAGAAACTTATGCACAGACTGACAAAAAGACAATAATTTCAACATAATTAATTATTTATATATAAAATTATATCGGCCAAATCTGAATCGCACTCGGTAACTATATTTACGATTCATATACTATTCTACTGCGCTATGATAAAAGCAAAGGTTGAGATTATTAAATTTAACTTATTTATCAAATTACATAGTTATTTTATAACGTCCCATCAAATATTAAATAAGGAGAGTTGAGAGCGGAGTGTATTGACACTAGCTTCTCTCTGACCATCACACAATAGTCCGCATACAACGTGAAGCTGAAAAAAGAAATATTATATTTGTATATAACAATTCTATAGAGTTGTGATCTGTATAGAAATTCTTAAATCGAAAATTAATAAAATAATTGAGTCGATGAATGGTTAATTGTATACGGATGCAAATATATTAATTTAAATATTTAATAATAATATATATATATATATATATATATATATATATATATATATATATATATATATATATATATATATATATATATATATATATATATATATATATATATATATATATATATATATATATATATATATATATATATATATATATATATGTATATATATATTGGCTAATTTTTCCGATTTTATAGTTTCTGAAACGTATTGAAATACGGAGTTTTGTTCTATCCATACTAGAAACGGGAGATCCATCAAATTATAAAAAAATCGCTTGATGTTAGCTACACTTTATCCAGCATATGGCAGGATATGTGGAGGAAACTATTGTTAAGAGTGTTTAGACACTTGGAAAAGTGCCCCGCACATTTTTTGGGTCATTGAATTTTGAGTGGCATAGCTTAACATCGCGCTTTGTATTTTTACCGGAGCGAGAATCGAACCCACGACGGTCGCGTTTGAAACAAAAGAATACATATAATATTAAAAAAATCTATTTAAAGTCCATACAATATAGTGTAAGTAAATTGTGACTATATTTTAATTTTAAAACATAACAAATGAGCTAGGTAGTCATTTTTCAAACACACACACCACTTATCTTATAATAGAAGCAAGGAAGCTTTAATACAAGCCGAGTTTATGATTCTTAAGGGAGTGAAGTGTAGTAAAATGCAGAATTTTATTCCTCTTCATTTAACGAATCCCAGAAGCTTTGAGCGAAAGTAATTTAAGTTTCAAGTGCAATTTATTTAATATAACATTTTTCTTTGCAATTTTGAAAATTTCTGCAGAAAGCCTTTTGAATTTTACGAAAGTGAATGTAGATACGTCTTGTATGGTGGGCAAGCACAGTTGTAGCTAATATACTTTATATTTCCAGGTTAACAAAGTAATGAACTCTGTACCACCGTAATACATTGTTTTATACTCTTTAAAATACATAATTTTCCTGTTTAACTATATATCAATAGTAATTAATTGAAAATTGTAATTAATATTATTATTCATTAAATTTAAATATAATTGAATATAATTACGGTTTGTGTTGTTGGTAATATTATATTATCTGTTATATATACATATATATATATATATATATATATATATATATATATATATATATATATATATATATATATATATATATATATATATATATATATATTGGAGGGGGCTTTTCTTTATTATTCATTGTTGGCTAATAAAACAATCTTGTTTAATTAATTATATGACGTTATATGTCAAGAATAAAAAATAATAAGGTTGGCTACAGGTTGCTAGGCCGTTATACACAGCACGGGAATTAATGATGATATTAGTGTAATCCGCACCCTAGCTTTGGCTCCCTCTCCGATGCATATCCACACTAACTTCGTCGAACGTCACTAGGTGGCGCTTTTACCCTTTCCCTCAATTTACCCTCAATTTTTGAGACAGTATATGTTTTAGCTTGTAACCAGAACATCGAAATGACAATAATTCAAGCTCCCTGAATGGGAATCGAACCCAAAACCGTCGCATTTACAGACAGACGTTGTGTCGCTTCAATATTGCTATAGTAATCGCTTTTATACCGAACGTATCAATTGTAACTAAAAGCTATGATGATAGTAAGTATGTTGTTAATAAGCTTATAATTTTTTTAATTAATTGAACTCAACATGCAGTTTTATAGAGTATATTATACCAAAAACAGTATGAAGATATGTTTCATAGGTACCATTTATTTGCAGTTTACCGTAAGAGCCTCCATGGCGCTATCGGCTAGCGCGCTCGTCTATCAACCGTCAGGTTTATGGTTCGAGCCCGCCCCGAGAGCTAAATAAATAGAGAGAGCTAATTTTATAATAAAGTGATGAATGTGCTGTAGGATACATTTAAACACCGTACCCTACAGCACATTCATCAGTATTTATTAATTTTTTGTACACAAATCTTTAGAATTGCTATTTATATACAAATATTATATATTCTTTTTGGCTTCACCTTGTATGCAGACTATTGTGTGGTAGTTAGAGAGAAGCTAGTGTCAATACACTCCGCTCTCCACCCTCCATATTGAACATATTTGTAAACGTTGTAAAACAACTCTCTAATTTGATAAATAAGTTAAATATAATAGTATCTTGATCTTTGCTGTTATCATAGCGCAGTAGAATAGTATATGAATCGTAAATATAGTGTTATAAGTTCGATTCCGATTTGGCTGTTATGATCAATTGTTATGACCAATCTGGACATAAGATTTAATATTCAACTCGTTCTAAAATAGGCGGAAAGTGGAGAGAGTAGAGTTTTTACTTATTTTCAATATATTTTTTTGTATAGATTCTAAGAATTTCTCACCTTTCGTCTCAATTTAAGACAGTAAATGTTGAGTGGTTGGACTCAAAATTGTATATATTTAAATTATATATATTTAATTATATATAAGATATAAACTAGAGGCATCATGGCACAGTGGCAGTGACTAATTAAAAATGTGATAGACGTAAGTGAGTCCCACTCGGTGACAGTTACATCATTCTATACAAAATTATTTTAACTTCTTCCGCACTTTTTATTTAGACAGAGAGCGGAGAGCGGAGTGCCTTAACTGGATTCTCTCTACCTACCCTTCTATATACGGAATTAAGTTTTATTTGTTAACGATTTATCATTAGGCTTCACAAATAATATTACAGAATGTGTTGATTAAATAAATTATATTTATGTCAAGCACGAATCGTTAATGATTCGACACACTCATTAATTCAGCATTGCTAATTAAAATCTGTCATTTATATGTGTTTTATTTACACGGTTACGTCAAATTTTACACGCTGCTACGTCATTTACGTAGAGTTCGTTTTGATTGTACTGGAAAAGATATATATAGATTTCCCGCATTTTTTCATGTCAGCAGTGAGGGGAGAAGAGGACTCAGTGACAAGACACTACGTTCTTAGCTTCTGAATGGGAATCGACTCGGATACACTTAGACGTTTCAATTAAGTATAAATATAGTCACCAAGTTCAAAATCATTTAAAATTTTATAAAATTTATTTAATACAATCTATAACATAAGTAAATTAAGCCTTAAGCCTTCTATATATATATATATATATATATATATATATATATATATATATATATATATATATATATATATATCTATATATATATATATATATATATATATATATATATATATATGTATATATATATATATATATATATATATAATTTTTTAAATTTTTCTATCATGTTCCAACTATACTGATTCAATTAAGGAAATAACTATCAGCTTAAAGAGGATAAAAAAACACTTTTAATCTGAATAATCACAATTTAAAATATAATATACTGTTTTAAAGAGGAAAGAAAGTAGTAAATGAAAAGCCTTTTAAGTTTTTTTACACTGTCTATAACATAGTAGGCAGAGAAAACCTAGTTCCAGTTAGAACCATAGTTCTCGGATCCCATTTCAATTACATTTATACACTACAATGTGTTTAAAAATTCTTACATAAGTTATGGAGTTGCAGTGACTGCTGATAATGTGGTTAGAAAAAAATTTATTGCCAATATGGGCCTCTTAAGGCAAGACATAATTTTAAAACACGCTGAAATAATGTGTATTCATTATTAATATTACAATAAGTCATGGACTTGAAAGAAATTAATTGTAAAAACCACATGAAAACTAAAAAAGCTAATAATTTATTATTGAACAACTTAACGTATGCGTTCTTATGTACTGAAAATTTTCAGTGTGAAAATTCTGGTGCTTAAGACCGGAGTCACTAATCGTGTATCCGATTTTATATCACTTTATAAGACAATATATAAATGCCTGCAATGTCTCGAAAGGCGGAAAGCGGAGAACGGAGTGTCTTAACACTGGGTTCCTTGAGCCTACGGTTCCCTCTGCCTAACCTGCTATGTGCGGGATACAGCGTGAAGCTAAATAAATAAAATCCCATTCGAGTTTCTATATTTGGTACATCTGTGTATTGTAGAAACGTAATTGTTTGATTAAATAAATATTGGGGCATATTAGGGCACACGTCATACAAATATATATATATATATATATATATATATATATATATATATATATATATATATATATATATATATATATATATATATATATATATATATATATATAACTGAAAAGTAAAACATTGTTCGGTTGTTTTGTTTCAATATTAACATAATGTTTAAAAATTGTAACGCATTTTAGTCTAATATTAATTAATTATGTAATATCTGATTGACTCTATCATTTGTATATCCTAACTCAAACGAAAAACAATAACTTATGTTTGTTGGTTGGATTTACTTTTTCTAATTTTTGCATGTCATCGTAAAGCAGTCGTGGCGTTACGGCATACCGTCTGACTGAAGACATGACAGTTGTAGGTTCTAGTCCCTCTCGAGGGAGGGAGTTATTTTTAGTGATTTGGTAAACATAATATAGCGTTGAATTCCTCCACCAAACATGCAATGTTTTGAAAATTGGGCGTAGATTGTAGTGTCTTAACACTACGTTCCCTCTGCCTACCCTGCTATATGAAAGATATAAAAAAATATGTTTTTATAGGCAAAATGAATGGAATGTCAAATCAAAATTTCAAAAAATATAATAAATCTTATTTTAACTACAATTTTTGTTAATATTTCTATGTATTTTAACCCCAATCGAGACTTTTACCTCATTTTATTACCGTTTATTATGTTATTATATATTTTATATTTTTAATGTTTATAAAATATTTGTTAGCATATGTAGAAGCACGTGTATATAACATAGTTTAATTCTGAAGTATCTGCCTCCGTGGCGCAATCGGCTAGCGCGTTCGGCTGTTAACCGAAAGGTTGGTGGTTCGAGCCCACCCGGGGGCGACGGAATATTTTGCAACAAAAAAAAAATATAGGGTCAATATTCTGCTAATTAAATTAACGAAATAAAATCGGTATTTTCCTCTTTAAGGTTTGTTTTACTAAAATGTAGCGATACTAAATTTTTACTTATATAATATCAAAAAATTCCGACCGGTTTGTGGGTTCGATACCCACTCGGGGATAATTCATTATTTTCATTTTCTTCGCTGTGGTAACATGGTAAAGCGCGGCGTTAAGTTCCGCCACTCAACACGCAATTCCTCAAAAGGCGGAAAGCAGGGAACAAAGTCTTAGCACTAGGTTCCCATGGTTTCCCGATATTGGTTTTCCTCTGCCTTCCTGGAATGTGCGGGATTCAGCGTGAAGCTAATTGAATTAATTAAATTAATTAATTAAATTAGCTTCATTAATTAATTAATTTTTAATTTTGAATTTTAATAACAAAAATTATAAAATATAATTATATATGAAACAAGAGAATTTAAAGATTAATCACAAGGTTCTCTCTACCTGATTACTATGAAGAATAAGATTACAAAAGAAAAATTATTCCAGTGATTTCAATGTAAAAAGAAAACACATTATATGAAAAATGACCATGATAAAATTATAATATATATTATTTACATATATGTACATATTTATGTATATATACATATATATATATATATATATATATATATATATATATATATATATATATATATATATATATATACATATATATATATATATATATATATATATAATATATATATATATATATATATATATATATATATATATATACATATATATATATATATATACATATATATATATATATATATATATATATATATATATATATATATATATATATATATATATATATATATATATATATATATATATATATATATATATTATATGTTTATACGTAAATTTTTAATAATAATATTTTTTTACTATAAAGATACTTATTGTTTAAATAATCGCAAATATCCAGAGACGTAGTATATCATGAAAAAAATCATTGCACCGTAAATTTAAGTTTGTCAACTTTTATAATTTATATTTTTGTTTACGTACAATGACAAAATTAGTACGGAACCCGCTAGTACCACGCGCCCTTCCCTCATTATATGGAATATAAAAAGATCTATATGAAGCTTACTAGCTTAATTAGCCTTTTAATTAATAGTCTAGAAACTAGAAACTGTTCTACGTTGCTGTAGTTAGTTGCGATTTCTATATATATTAGAAATATAAATGCTTATAGTAAAATCCATAGTATCCATATATCCATGTATTCGAAATCGCAAGAATCTCATACTATCGGACTAAATAATCAAAATAGTTCAATTTTTTTTATCATTTTAATTTTTTTTATTTCACAGATTGACCCTACCTCAAGACTATACTCTATTCCTCACTTTCTACTAGATTCCTCAAAAAACAACATAACTCCACTTTGACTTGTTACTTGTTAATGAAAATTTATTCTCCAAGTAAGAAGACATTATCGTCCAAAACGTTCTGTTATAATCAATAAAGTCAATATAAAAGTAATGTTTTATTGCTACATAGTAATTTTATCTATATGTATAAATTCTCCATATTCATATTCTCCATATATAAATTCTCCATATTCAACAATGGACACTTTCTTCACTGATGGTACAGAACAAGCTTTTTTTTATTTCCCTTTATTTAGATATATGAAGAGGTATTATCAGCGACATTAATACATTTTTATTTCACGTTCAACCAAAGCTTTCGACATTTACTACATTTCGTAACACTCCATCAAACTGGAAGAAATCGAGGGGAAAGTCTATTTGTCAACCGAATGGCTGTATTTTGTCTCTATTTTCGCTCGACGAGGGAGAATTTTGGAGAATATAATGGGATATCGTTTTTTTAAATCTACTAGTAAGTAACTAGTATTAGTTGCATATTTTCTTTACTAATATTTTTCCATAAAAAAAAAAAGAAAACATTTATTATCACAATTGAAGAAGTTATTATTATTATAAATCATTTTTCATTAAAAATCTCTTTAAGGACGAAGATCATAAGTAACTAAACACGGGCCTAGGCCAAGTGCGTAGTTTAGGTGAAAAGTAATCGTAGAAATAGTGTAGATATTAGAATGCAATAGTAATTTAAAAGGAGCAGGGTTCAAGTTTGAGATAAGAATTTTCCAACAATGAGGCTGTAAAAGCATATGAGTGAAAGTTAGCATGTGAAGCGTATTATGACTTTGGTGTAATGTATGCGGTATAACACCTGTAGTGGATGGAACTTCAGGAATTGTTTTTGTAGTGGTGACTTTCCACTGCGTTTTAACTTCAATAGCGAGGGTATTATTATTCGAGATTGAGATTATTATTATTATTATATTATATATTATTATTATTATCATTATTAATATTATTCTCGTTTCTCCGCTCTAGTGTAGACAATGTACGTAGAGTTCCGCCACTCAACAAGCAATATCTCGGTAGGATATCAATCTATTTTAAATCTATATTAAGTATAACTTTGCGAAAACAATGCTAATATGTACAATTAAATTGTATAGAGAATATTTAAACGATTAAATGTGTGGAACAACTTGATTCATTTATGTAGTGTAAAATAAATGAAAAAATATATTAGTTTCACTCTGTATCCCGCAAATGGCAGGGTAGGCAGAGGGAACCGTAGGCTTCTTAGCAAAACTGCCTTATTTACCGGTGGCAGCGACATATTCATCGACGATTCAATTTTTAAAGATAAATAAATGTATATATATATATATATATATATATATATATATATATATATATATATATATATATATATATATATATATATATATATATATATATATATATATATATATATATATAATATATATATATATATATATATATATATATATGTATGTATACAAATATATATATAAATCTATATCAATCATCCTATATCCCATGGGACGTCATTAAAAATATATTAGGATTTGTAAATGAGCTTCAGTTTTCAAATAACGTGACGCAAAGGGATTTGTGACACTTTCTTAATATATCACTCTCGTATTACGTACTGGCAAATTGATATACATCTTTTTAAATTCCCATTAAATAAGTCTATAACTGACACGGATATTTTTATGGTGAACTTAAAAGTTTCTTCTGGGATAGATGGGAAAAAAAATAAAAAGTATATCTACGTGGTACGTATAATTCTACGATTAAAAAGCTCCTAAAAAAAGCTTAATCTAAAGCTTAATCTTGTTCTATGAAACTATAAAAAGTTGTCTTTTCAGGTCTTCTCTTAACAAAAGGTATCAATTTAATTCAAGAGTTATTATTGAATACTTGTAAAAAAAAATTCCGCCCCCGGGTGGGCTCGAACCACCAACCTTTCGGTTAACAGCCGAACGCGCTAGCCGATTGCGCCACGGAGGCTCTTATATACACATAAAAATTTATTGATATAATAAAAAAAATCTTAGAAAATGGCGTTACTTTATCAATATTTAAATAAGATTTCCCTTTTTTAAAAATTAAAAAGTATTTTAAAGAAGATAATAATTTTCTTATATAACAATATCTCATGTGATCAATAGAAGTCATACTCACTGTTTAATTTACCGCTTGATTCCTCGCAGGCCACAGCGTACCCAGAGAGAGCGGAGATCCAAAACTCTCTTACCACTGACTACATATTTTTTTTCTATATTTCGATAGTGTTTATAAATAAGTTGTACGAGTATATACCTTGCTTAACGAATATTAGACTTACGATGACGCATGTAGAGAGCCCAAAGCGCTAGTATGCATTAGATACTGTATAACATATCTATTATATTATTTTTACGAACAAAATAGATAAAGTGACGCCTTACATGCGATATAAACAAATCTGTGACAGTATTCAAAATTCATCTCATGAAAGATTAAACAGCGGTCGCTCTAAGATATATTTTCCCATATCCCTTGCGAAAATTAGTAAAAATTGAAGTTATACATATCATGATGTTACCCACTTACCCACTCCCACTATCACACTCCATAATAGTTACCCATAACTAAGCATGGTATAGTAGCAGTAAACAGTAAATACAATAAATTGCATATAATATTTAATTATCAACTAACTGGAAATGTGTAAATACTCGATACAAATATTTAACACTTTGAACAAGTGTTCCAAAGTAGATACAATATACAATTATAGCATACTCGTAAGTACGTAATAGAAACGATGGTTTATTTGCTTTTCCTTACGGCTAGCGCTATTTGTAATTTTTTAAAGATTTTTGTGATTATTTTAATGTAATGATTAAATTCTGATTGTTATTAATCATTGTTTTGAAATTATATTAATTAAAAATTATGTTAAATTTATTATATTAATTAAAAATTATATTATTTTTAATTGTAACTGAATAAATTGAAAGCCTTTTTTTGTTTATTATATTGTTTTTTGGAATGTTTATTCTGGAAATAAAGATTATTTTTATTTTCCTGTTGTCACGTGATGCTAACGATACGAGTATACGGTGGACGTAGTGTGGAACTCCGTTGTCTTCCTCTTAAAGGAATCGTACCCGCGACCGTCAAACGCTGTGCCGCTTCAATATTTGAAACATTAGTAATCGCTTTTATTCTCAATGAATTAATTGTTACTAAAAGCTCATAATGATAATTGGTCTATCATAAAATAAGCTCATGCTTTTTTAATTCTCAATTAATTAAATTTAACGTATAAACTACACAAAGACTTCACTATGGCTTTCATTATTTGACTATCGTTTTTTAATTGCAATTAATATTAAGCAGCATATTTTGTATCAA
This sequence comes from Dione juno, assembly GCA_037127375.1. Classification (NCBI taxonomy): domain Eukaryota; kingdom Metazoa; phylum Arthropoda; class Insecta; order Lepidoptera; family Nymphalidae; genus Dione; species Dione juno. The sequence continues at coordinate 93,093 of JAXRJS010000091.1, read as the reverse complement.
GTTAAAAAAACTTCAAAAATTAAAAAAAAAACCTATTCACAAATTTATCAATTAAATAGTTTGTACTAGAAAGACGTGTTAATACTAAGACAGTGCTACTGTGCCATGAAAGCTCCTATAGATTCTTAAGATGCACTTGCTCTATCTCAGCATAGCAGAGAGGAGAGAGAGAGATGAGAGATTAAAATAATATAAATAAGTGAGTCAGTGAGTGAATCACACACTCTTATTGCAGTACAAATGATATATAACGTTAATGTGTGGCTTACTTCTTATAACATGTCATCTCTAGAGAGGATAGTGTCAATCCATCATATCATATGTGTGCAATAGAACCTCCCTATTAAGTTGCGCCTTAACGATAATGAATCACAATTACTTAATAGTGATAAGCTTTTGTATGTAACTTAATGTAACTTTGATGGGCTATAGTATTGTTTTTTTTTTTAATTCAAATAAAGGCTAAAAATTAATGAAGCAATATCTAAATTTAGTGAATGGAATAATAGAAATAAATTATTATAGCAGAATATTGTGTGTTAAATTTCAATTTCTAATTTCGTCTTGAAGGGTGTACGAAGGTACTACATTCTAAAATGTTTGTATATTAAAATAACACGGAAATTATAACTTTTTTCAAACGATAATATCCGTAGGCTGTTTCAAGTTAAGTAAATAAAATTTACGCTATTGTTTACCAAGCATATATATTTTATTATAATACTAAACAAACCTCTTCGTTACTTAGTACATGCTTACCGACATACTTACATACAAACATACACACTTTCACACATACACACACACACACACACACACACACACACACACACACACACACACACACACACACACACATAGCTTCAGGCTCTGTCCGTAACGGGGTAGCCAAAGAGAACGGTGAGCCAAATGCTGCGGTCCCTATAATACCTCTTTCGCCTCATATCTTTCATTAACCTCTTTATACATACCTCCGGAGTGTCCTTATGCTTTTTCCAGTATATTTGACACTCTGTTTTCAAAGGCTTTTTCTAAGCAATATTTTCACATAAAATTTACTTTTTGAAATTGAAATTTGAACCTGTAATAACAAAATATATCGTATCACAAATTCATTAGGTACTTTCAATGAAAAATAAAATTATCCAAGAAATTTATTCCTTTAGTAATAATTATGACTGACATTTCGCTCTTTTCTTTTTAAACCAAAGGAAACTTTTTCAAGTACATAATATAGTACCTAGTTATTTACACACTACGTAAACATTTTTAATTTTTTTTTTGTCGGACTGTTTGTCTTTCTTTTTGTCCCGGCTTCGGAACAGCTGATACGATTTTTATAAACTTTCATTTACGGTGAATAAATGAATAACATCCAGAAAAAACACTATTTATCCGGAAATTCCCGCGGGATTGAGATTTTCACGGGAAATACCTCGTTTATCACGCGCGAGTACTTTCCGCCCAAAATGTTACATATAGAATTATAAATTTCATTTATATACATACATACATTTTTATAATTTTTCATAGACAATAGTTATCTGAAAGGAAAATTAAAAACTTATATGTACAATAGGTTACTGATATCCAAGATCAAGTAGACAAAGTCGCGAGCGGGTTGCTAGCTTATTTAATATGTAAGTATATATATTATAATATAATAAAGTCAAGTATATCAAAAATAAGTAACGTGATTTGTAAGAAACATGTTATGTACGCATGCTCCAAGAACCGGTAAAAAATAAAAAGCCAGGTAGAGTCGCGAGCGCAACACTAACGTTTGTATTAAAATATTAAATAAAAGTTTATTTTGTGATGTCATATATAAAATATAAAGAATTTACAAACCTTGTAGATATGCTTGTAAGACAATTTAGAGTCTAAAGTGACAGCAAATAAATTTAAATATATCTCAAAGACTAATGTCTTAGACTATTGTCTCTCTTGTCTTACCTATTACATTCTTATATTATCAAACATCCACAATAGCCATTTGTCATATTCTTTAACGTATTTCCATTTAAATATTACCTACATTTTACCCAATATATTGTCACCATATTTTATTCTATTTTCAAAGCATCCCTTATCTCTCTAACACGTAATAAATACACTTCTTACATCTTGAACCCTATGAATCCTGAAGCATTTTCAAATTGATAACAAAAAAGGCAGTTTGACCAGTCCCTGTGAGGCCTTCGTATAGAAATACCAAAAATTATTTTTACACGTGTTACATCGACACGATGGGTGTGTAAGAATTTTATGAGGATAAGCCCATGTTTTATTTAGAGAGGACATGATAAGCTAAGTTAGATTTTTAAATGCAATTTAGCTTAGCTTTTATAATAATAGCTTCACGCTATTTCCCGCATATAGCAGGGTAGACAGAGGGAATCTAGTGTTAATCCCCGCTTTCCGCCCAATATTTGAGATAGCGTGTTGAGTGGTGGAACTCTACACCGCGCTTTGTCGTATTACCAGAGCGTTTACAGTCACTAATTTTGTTCATTTTCTTATAAATAATATTACACCTGGATGGAAAGTAATTTAACAAATCACCGAGAAATTGCATATAATTTACAAAATTCAGTTTCATTATTGAATGTGCTAATGGCTTCGCTCTCATCGCTCGCCAACCCTCATTCGCTTCGCTCATCATAATGATAAAGATCATAATTGTTATTCGGCTTCACGCTTCATTGTCCATAAAGCGGTGTTAACCAAGTGCTAAAACACTCCGTTTTTTGTTCAATTTTTGAAACACTATATATTGTCACGAGTGAGAATTGAACCGAAAACCGTCGCATTTACAGTCAAAACGCCGTACTCAATAAAATTCCCCTACAAAACACATTTTTCATATGTAATAGAAACATATTCAATGTTGATATTACGATTTTTATCGGTAAATAGTAATAAACGACATCAAAGTGTACCAGCAAGTCGTATAAAGAAGGGTTCATGCTGGGTAGTATCATTTTGGATATTGAACTATTGACAGTTTATTTCCTTTTGAATATTACTATTATAGTAAATATATCTGGTATGACTTATTTAAGACTACGATTCCAATGTCAATTTAATATCGCTATAGTTTCAACGGGCTGGACGTCGCTCGGTGGGTAGGTACTAGGTGGACTGACGATTTGGGCAAGGTCACCAGAAGCCACTGAATGGAGTAGAGTGGGACAGATCATCATGGAGATCCTTGGGGGAGTCCTATGTTCAGCAGTGGACAGAACAACGGCTGTGATGATAATTGAATTATAAAAATAATAAAAAAATATCATATATATCATGCATGACTAGGAGGTTACAGGTGGAAGTTAAGATGTATGAAGAGGTAGACGGAAGATGCGAAAGAGGTAGCCGAGGACCATAGCTTTTGGTGCTCCGTCCTCTATGACCAAAACAAAACTGCTTAAAAGAGGTGAAAGAGCAGATATTAGCGATTTACGTCATGAAATCCACTAGTTAGATCTAATTCGATAGAGAAAAACATAAAATACCAACAGAACTACTACTATACAAAGAATTTGTTGTCCAAGTTAATAAGGAAAGTAATGTTGATACATTTTATCGCCTCTACAAGCGTCAAGCTGACCCATTTGTAAGTTTAACGGGTAAATAAAACACTATTTACATTCTTGTACGATTTATTTAAAGAAAGGAATTGTTAATGTTGTGAGTAAGTGACGTTTGCGATTGCTATTCACTATGCATATAAATTTGTAAACGTATTCTTGGCGCATTCGGAAAGTGTTTTTCGAAGGCGATAGTTGGTAGAGTTTCTTTGCTTGTATGATAGTAGAGAGAAAGGTACATATAGAGAAACTGATGTTAAGAGACTCGACTCTCCGCTTTTTGAGATGTCAGCAAGAACGGAGAAATAAAAATAATTAATTTCCTGAAGTGGAAATCGATCCCACGCCTTCACAGTCAGACGTCCATTGAGTTCCAAACTATTGGGTTTACAGTCAGACGTCCATTGAGTTCCAAACTATTGGGTTTACAGTCAGACGTCAAATCTACACAATATACTATACACATTTATTAATCTATATAATATGAACTCCTTCCTATAGGTAAATTTATGGGTTACAACCCATAAAAGCCCTTGAAGTTTTCTATTTACATACTTTTAGTAGGTAAATAACGTATAACAAATCCCATCTTGACATTACTGTTTATTCGAGAGTAAATCTCTGAATGACATTTATTCTATTTAAAGCTCAGTGTATACAAAGTAAATGGTCTTGATACTTGTAGATCTGTGAAATGAGGATGAAAAACAAACATTGTGTAAGGAAATTTCCGATAATATAGTAGGTATTTATTTAATGTTATGTTAATTTTTAAACAGAATGGTTATTCGAGATAAAATCATTTTGGCCCAATTTATTATAGGCCCTCGTAGTGCAGTGGCACAGCGACTGCCTGTAAACGTGACGGTTGTGGGTTCCATGCACACTTAGGGCAATTGCTTTTTTTTGTATTTTTTTTCGGTCTAGCAATAATACAAAGTGCGGCGTTGAGCTCCACCCCTCAATACGAAATATCTCGAAAGAGGAAAGCAAGGTATGGGGTGTCCTAACACTACATTCCCCCAGCTTACCTTGCTATATGCAAAAAGAAACGACACTTTTAGCTAACTCTCTTAATTTATTACACTCTGCATATGTAGTATTTTTTATACTTTAAACACAAATTCACATCACAGGTACTCGGACCGTTAGCTATGGTTCAAATTGGATTTTAAGTTTAATGGAGGCGATCGTCGATGCCCAGGCCTATGAAGCCTTAGGTTCTAAATGCCTCGGCTCTACTTTGAGCTCGTCTTTTTGTAACGCGATGGACATTCGTACAATAAATATTCTATAAATAAACGTGCTACATGATTTTATGAATATTTATAGCTAAGCAAATACCCTAATATTTCTTTTCATATAAAAACACGAATTCTAAATCCTTTAACTCTTGGGTGAGTTTTCAGTACTGCATCAAGCTTCTTTGTCTGTATTGCTGTGGGCTTACTCTATGATTTTTAACAACTATAATTCAAAAATTTAATATTTAACTTTAAGCAAACATCCTGCATGTCCATTCCATATAACTCAATACAAAATCTAAGCCTAAGTAAAGCTTCTTCGAATATCCTCAAAACTCGTCTTAGAGCAAAAGAAATTAAATAAAAATTTAAATTTAATTTCAACAATATAAATCTCTACGGCAGATGCTGTGAAATTGGCTGTCTCGGCTAATTGAATAATAGCCGGTTTTGGTATCATGTTACATACAGTGTGGTACATTCTGACGTTACTGAAGACGCCCGAGGATTATGTTTTATATATTAAGTGCTCCCTTACTGGTACTGGAACAAGTGATTTGTGTTAATTGGTATAAATATTGTATGGTAAGATATTAGTGTGGCTTGTTTTTCTTAGTCCTTTTTTAATATTTTCAGAACACATTAGCTGTGACAAACTAATGAGCAAACACACGCTAAATAGCCCATATTTTAGCCCCTTTTTCCTACAGAACTCCTTTTTAAAATACATCAGGATAGACCGAAACAAACTAGCGATAAGACACTCAGTTTTTCAATATATGCCATTGCGTGTTAAAGAGTGGAATTCAACGCCGCACTCTATCTTACAATATCGGAAAATGAAACTAATGTAAATATAATGATATTTCAATAAGCTCACTGGGCCATGATAACCTATATTACTTGCGTGACATGAGAAGTAATACTTGGCTTATCCACAGCATATTGTGGTATAGACTTTAAAAGACAATCAATAAATATTTAACATTTTAGTTTATAGCAAATTTTTATTTATGATCTCCTTATAGGTTCACACTGTATCCCGCACTTAGTAGGTTAAGCCTCTGCTAAGTTAAGATCTCTCTAGAACCCGTTTTTCGCCTTACGAGACATTGCGTGTTGAGTGGCAGATCTAAGCACCATGCTTTATCTTGTTATCAGAACGAGGAAATAAAAAAAAATACTATCACAAAACGCTTGCATTTCTTCTGTATCTTTATTAAAAAGCTTCACGCAAGAATCAAATTCACTACCCAGTAGAAACAGACATATAACGGTACAAAACGTGATATTAATTAGTATAGATTATACCGCTAATACTCCAATTACGAAGCATTTACTATTCCATTACGCACGTCTGATTCGGTTATAATGGTATTAAATTGTAATGACCGGCTCGTGGGGTCGCCTTGATCACATTTGCGAATGTGTTACTTAATTTGTTTTGTATTGGAATGGTCAGTCAGTCAGTCATTGGTTCTATATATGTCATATGGTTGTGGCCTTGAGCTGTATGTAGAGAGAATTTAGTGGCTTTCTATTATGTTCTCCAATTTCACACATATCACGTAAACACGTATAACTTTTTTAGCTTCACGCTATATCACGCATATAGCAAGTAGATTGGACTTAGTGATAAGACACTTGGTTTCCCGCTTGTAGCAATAAGTTTTCGAGACGTTGCGTGTTGAGTGGCACTTACGGGTTTTGCCTTATGGCCAGAGCCAGGAAATAAAAATATTTCATTTCCCTAAGTGGCAAAGGAATCCATAACCGGGCTCAAAAAAAAAAATAAATCATTGAATATTATCGAAATTCAATTATTAACACTTGCACTATAACGTAAAACTGTCTCCACTCTTTACTAAATAATTATTTTATTGGGCCCAATATTCTCAAACGGTTTAATTAAGCAGTTAATTTGCGACCTTTTTTTGGGTCGAAGCCTTAGTATCGTAATTGTATAGAATTATTTACAAGATGAGAATAAGCTGTGCCTCGCTTTTCATTTGTTTCATTTTGATTTCTTATATCTTTCGTAATACGAGCTGTCGTATTTTCATTTGCCTATTATGGTAAATAGACTTGATACAATGAATGATAAAATTAAGTTAAAAGTTTTTAAATAAAATAAAAAAAATAAAAAAAAAAATTAAAAAAACGTCGTGGCACGTTTTTCTGATATGTTTGTGCACGGAGTGGTTGCAGGTTTGGAACCAATTTGAGTGTTTTTATTGATTTTTACAGTGTTAATCCACACTAAGTATAGAAAAAATACTTAAACAAATCATATAAAAATTTGAACGAAGCGTGATTTGAACCCGCGCCTCATGTAAACCGTCCAAGCGCTCTTACCACTATGCCATGCGTTCTTCCTCACGCTGCGTCGAAATTATTACATGCTTTATACAACTTATTATGTTGTGAGCATCTCTCTCGAATGTTAATATTTAAATAATTTTCATAATTGAATTTTACCACTGAAGGAATGCTGAAGGCCTAGTGTAGTGTGCTATAGTACAGTCTCACTAATAAAGGCAAGTCATAGATTGAAAAAGCTAAATTATATTTTTTACGCATACTACACTTTTCAACATTTCAACTTTTAACATACGATTTTTTACAGCTTCACGCTTTATCCTGCATAAGTAAGCAGAAATAAGCTAGCATCCAAACACTCTCTTCTCCGTTTTCTCCGTTTTCTCGACACATTGTCTATTCAAAAACGACGTTCAACACCGCCTTATGTATATGAAAATTACTTTCCAATAAGTAATAAAAAACACAGCTTTTATATGTTACATGAAAATTCACCATGAATATTTATAAGCTCTATCTACATTATAAAATGTTTCTCTTTCAGTATACGCCGCAAAAAGCTCCTTTGTTTTATTATGAATTTGACGAAAGTACTTCTCGTTTTATTGCCGGACGGACACCTCTGTCTCATTTCAAGGGGATATTTCTTATTTATTACATAAGCTTTTTGTATGAAGCATTATAAATAATTATAATATTTAAAAAAGTACATTAAGTTTTTTTTTTAACTTTATATGGAAAAACCAGTTGAAGTCATCAATTTTTTTTCACTGAGTATTGAAATAGTTTATATTTTATACATACATACATACATACAAAACTTCACGTTTTATCTCTAGCGGGCTAGTCAGTTAAGCTGACTCCGCATATCCTATAAGAGATGGCATCTCCACAGCAATACGCCTTACCACGTCCATTTCGTATCTTATCTTACTTCAGTCAGTTGATCTATTAAGTTTACAAAAATCTAGCATTCCGTCCTTTTGTCAGAACTTTTGTTTTATATTTATACATACATGTATGTATATATATATATATATATATATATATATATATATATAATATATATATATATACATATATACATATATATATATATATATATATATATACTATAAAGGTTTCCCAGCATTATTTATATAGTACACAATTACATAACTTTCTTGTTATCAAAGTGTACAAAATGTTCGAGCATTTCTTAATTACAATTAATAAGTTAGTCCGAGAGCAGATCTCAAGATTAGGCATCACGGTAAATTGCTTTATTTCGTTATTTATTGACCTTTAAATAAGCTTTATTCTGGCTTTTTTACTGCTTCATTTCCCGCCTATAGCGGGGTAGGTAGAGGAACTTATGCTAACTTATTGCGTGTTCAGTGGCGCAATTCAACGCCGCGCAAAATTTTAAATGGTAAGTTTTGTAAAGTATACTTGTACAGTGAATTCTGCATTTTATTTGTATTTATAATAATTTAAAGTTTTTCTTAATAATTTAATTACATATGTTTAAATTAATATAATACACTCTACATAATATTTTTTTTTAGCTTCACGCTGTATCCTGTACATGTACAGGCAGAGAACCGCAGCAACCTAGTGTTAAGACACTCCGTTCCCAGCTTTCCGCCTTTCAAGGCATTGCGTGTTGAGTGGCGGAACACAACGCCGCGCTTTTTACCTTACGCTGTTATCAGAGCGAAGAAAATGAAAATCATTCATTCTCCCCGAGTGGAAATCGAATACAGGAACCGTCGCGTTTACATGCATAGGCCATGTCTCTGCGCCAAACGGTTTTATAATACATACCACACAATATCGTGTTAATTAACATTCTTTAAATCTTAATTTAAATCAAGATTAATTTAACTAGACTCTGATAGCCGTAAAAATCGATAAGGACATCTTACATATTAAGTGTATGTATATTAATAATAATAATAATAATACTTTATTGCACAAAAAATATATATATATATATATAACATTTCACAAACATAATTATGTGTATATTATGTTCAATGGCGGCCTTATCGCTGAAAGCGATCTCTTCCAGGCAACCATTATGATTAATATAATGATGATATGAAATCAGTAGCACAAGTGCAGAAAGGTGCAAAAAGTATTACATTACGACTATAAATACATTTAAGGTATTATATATAAATATACTAAACATACTTACATATATAATAATTTATATAGATATACATACATACACATACATATATACACACATAGATACACAACATATATAAATAAATTAAAAAAAAAAAAAAATACATAAGAGGATACCATGTACATACAAACATATAAAGGTATATATTATACACTTAAATAGACATACATACAATAAATATGAAATTATAAGATATAATTCTAATTATGTAGATAGTTCCAGATAGTGTTCTTTGAGACGGCGTTTAAATATTCCAACAGATTGGGACTGTCTTACTTTGAGTGGCAACTCATTCCAGAGTTTACTGTCTTACAGTAAAAGAGTCACCATAGCATTTCGTACGGCACAAAGGTATCTCTAGGAGGTTGTTAGTCCGGGAGCGGAGTTGTTGGGAGTGATTGGCGCTTGACCCTAAGAGCTTGAAACGTTCCTTGAGGTACATAGGAGTAACAGGATGATAGAGGATGGTATAAAGGAGAGTGAGGGAGTGTAAGTTGCGTCTGTGTTGTATCGTCAGCCACTTTAGCTGGCTGCGAAACTGCGACACATGGTCGTACTTTCTCAGTCCAAAAATAAATCTTATTATAAGATTTTGCAGACGCTCGAGTTATTAAGTAGCTGTTGAGATAAGTCGAGATAGCAGGAATCAGCATAGTCAAGGATTGGCAGGAGAAGGGTGTGGGCCAAGGATATTTTGGTTTTTAAAGGTAAAATATTCCCCCATCTTCTCAATCTACCTATGGCGGAGAAAAGTCTACGACTAAGCTCAGAAACGTGGGGTGACCAGGAAAGTGTGCCATCCATCTTCACTCCCAAATTCACAACACTCGTACTAGGCTCTAAACGAACATTGTCTAATAAGATTGACAGTAAAGGAGAATGAATTTTAAGCAGTTGTTTAGAGTTACCAAATATACATACCTGAGACTTACTTGGATTTATCGATAACCCAAAAGATTTACACCACGTACTTATTACATGTAGATCGGAATTAATCCGAACGACTGCACTGGTAATATCGTTGACGGCTACTGTGGTGTAAATTTGTAAGTCATCTGCGTAAAGGTGATAAGAAGACGAGATGTGTTGAGTGAGATTGTTAATGAAAATGGAAAATAGTAAAGGTGAAAGCACACCACCCTGCGGGACACCAGCGTTAACGTAGCTCGGCGAAGATTGCCTGCCATCAAGCCTAATGCTTTGTCTGCGACCATGAAGGTAAGATGAAAACCATTCAGTAGCAGTTGATGAAATATTAATGACTTTAAATTGCTAGTAAAATATCATAATCAACAGTATTAAAAGCATTCGTAAAGTCTAGTAAGACAAGTAGAGTGACTTGCTGGTTATCAACACCAAATCGAATATCATCACAGACTTTATTAAGTGTTGTGACTGTACTGTGTCCAGGACGGAAACCGGATTGGAAAGGTGACAGGACATTATTAGTATGTAAGAATAGGTAAAGCTGTTCATAAACAATGCGCTCGAGCACTTTAGATAGAAAAGGAAGTATAGAAATTGGTCGATAGTTGGAAAATGAAGTTGGATTGGATATTTTCGGAACAGGAATCACTAGCGCATGTCGCCAGGTATCAGGAAATTGACTAGAGGAAAGGGAGTGGTTAAAAAATGTGACATAATACAGGAAGAATCGAATTAAGGGATAACATAATCATAGGGCGACTTACGTTGTCATAGCCAGTAGCATCCGATTTAATAGCTAGCACATGCTTACGTACTTCTGCTCTTGTAATAGTGTTGAAAAGAAAAGGGATGGTTGAAGGATCAGGAAGAAGTGATAGTGATTGAAGGGTATTTATCTTAATATTATCAGTCATCCGATTGACATTCGTAAAAGAATTGTTTAGAGATTCTAAATCCGTGCAGTTGCTTAAGGTTGGTGTACGTGTGCGCCTACCTCCTATCCCCATCGCGTTCAGAAATTTCCAAATTTTTGCTGCATTGCTACGATCAATAGATGAAAAGATATATTTGCGACGTGCATCTCTGCATGTTTTGTTACATCTGTTCCGCAGTATTTGTACCTTTGCAGATTTGCATTCGTAGGATTTTTCTTATACACTGACTTTGCGGTATATAATTTAGAACGTATTGTGATTTGAACTTACTGAGCGAAGACGCTCAGCCAAGAGGTGCGGGTTCAAATTCCATTAAATTCAAGTTTTTACACGTTCTCCCTTAAAAAATGTTTAAATATACATATATATAAAAAGTCCACATTTGTCCACATATGTCTATTTAGCCATATTACAGCCAAAAAGTGACAGTAGAGAAAAACGGAGAGATTCGTCAATAGCATCTTCTTTTTGCACCTCTTGGACTGTTTCGGAGAGGTGCGGGTCCAAATCCCACTTTGTTCCAATGTGAAAGTATTATATTCTTGTATAAGTTGCAGATTATAAGCATTTATTGTTTAATGGTACCATAGTTAGAGGAATAAGAAAGAAAGAAGTGCCAAAGTAAATAACACCGCGTACTTACTGACTGACTGACTGACTGACTTTGAATTTAGTGACTGACTGACTTTATCGTAAGTATAAATGCCAAGCCACTTTTGCTTCATCTACTGTATGTATAACTAATTTTTATATTTTTTCTTTATCTAAAATTATATACCGCAACGTAAATCCACATGTGACAGCTAGTCTAGTCCATTAATAACGATATAGCCTGTGTACTTAAAACACTCGTCTTAGTCCAGGCCTAGTCAATATTTCACTCCCAGCTCGAGTGTAGTGCAAGCATCGCGCAGTAAACATGAACAGACGGCTCTAAGAATAGAATATATGGAAAGGTAGTACGAATTGGTACTTTTCTGTCTTTTTGTATGCTCTATATATTTTCATATTTAGTGCTAACATATATTTATTTATTTATTTAGCTTCACGCTGTATCCCGCAGACAGCAGGGTAGGCAGATGGAACCGTAGGTTGAAGGAACCTAGTGTTAAGACACTCCGTTCCCCACTTTCCGCCATTCGAGGCATTGGGTGTTGAGTGGCGGAACTCAACGCCGCATTTTTGCCTTGTTGTCAGAACGAAGAGAATGAAAATTATTCATTCTCCCCGAGTGGGAGTCGAACCCACAAACCGTCGTAACAGGCAGACGCTGTGCCTCTGCACCAAGACGGTCCGAATTACGGTGCTAATACGTATATAAGTAGCTGTATTTTTCAGTTTTTACCAACTTGAAATATAATGGATTCAACAAGGTAATAATTAAAACTGATAACATCAGGGGTACGAACAGATAGACATTTGTAACGGGGTACGAAATTGCACTTTGCATAATGAATATATTATTACAAGGATATTTATATTACAAGCTTCTTACTTCGCCAAAGAGTGAGTTTATATTATGAAGCTACTTTGCATTTACTACTACTGTAGGTATTATTCTTAGTAAATCTAAATTTATACTATACGAGCTGTAGCCCACAATTTCAATTGCGTGAAATATGAAACTTGTACACCCGCTTTTCTCTGTTCCCGTTGGAATTTCGGGAAATCCTCTCTTAAGGGAGCACCCCCTCCACTCTCCAATAATGTCACTACAAGCTAAATCACAGGTATCTACGCTGTGTCTTGTCTGTCAGTCAATCAGTCAGTAACTTGTTTGTATACTATAAGAATATTACAAAACTGTAGAGTTTGTAGAGATCTCAGGAAGTAATGGTACAAATGGAAAACAAAAATTAACACTTAAAGAAAATATATAAAAATTTGAACGCAGCGGTATTCGAACCCGCGCATCATAGAAACCAAATTCCGCTGCGTTCAAATTTTTTATATGTTTTTTTTAAGTATTTCTCTATCCTTAGTGTGGATTAACACTTTGAAAATCATCAAAATAAAAAAAAATAATATTTAATAATAATCAGGGAAAGCTAAATCTTTAATTTGTTCTAATTTCATTTGACTAAACGAACGCAGCCGCAGGTAAAACTTAGTTAAATATTAGTAATAGCGTAAAATAGCCCTACTAAATGAACATGAAATGTTAAATTCTTAATTTCTACAAACATAAAGATATGTACCATTTCTAACACATTTTGTTCTAAGCAAGTCGCTACATAGATATACCGTATTTACACGATGCCGATGTGAGTATTCGTGTTTGTTCGCTTTTGATAGTTATGATGGTGTAAAAATGTATTGTGTTTATAATATATATATTTAACAAGTAAATAGTATTTATTTATAGAGCATTCCAAGTCAAATTAGAGAAAAAAAAAACGATTATTATATTATAACGATTATATATGTATAATATTTTTGAGGCTGTCGTAATTCTGCTTCTTCTTCTTGTCAACGCAAGGGTCGTGGCATCGATTCCCGCTTAAGAGAATAAAACATTTACATTTCCTTTCTCCGGTAATAAAACAAAAAAAAATTTACACTTGTTGGTTATAGCTTAGAGCTATAATATTAGAGCTAGATAGAGCTTATTGCTGTTTTCAAACAAAGCAGGTTCAAATTCTGCCATAGTAATAAAATTCTATACCAAATCCTAATATATAAATTCAAACTACCAACATTGAAAATCACTTAAATTTCATACCAGTACATTTTAAAACACTCCAACATAAATAATTTTAAAAACACAGCGTCCAAACTTACGCAACATTTACAGCTTAAAGTGTAGCCACTTAAAAGTTTATGAAATGATCTTGAGCTATCTCGAAAATTCATAGCTTCCTAAAAGGGTTGTTTATAATTACCTACTGCAGAAACTCGACTCGGTAAGTATCAAAATTATTTTAAATTTGTACCCCGTTAAGTTTTCATAACCTAATTTGCTTGATAAATGACAGTTAGATGGAATAATTAAATATAGTGGACTATGAAGTGCATTTCGATCATAAATATTAAGGAGCTAGTGACTCCCTCGCGAGTCTTACTTTACCCTAGTATAATATAGTTGGTAATACTACTTCTTTACCCATAGGAATCACTAATGTAACACACTTGTAATTTTATATAATATAATATATTATTAGTTCCAATTTAATATTTTCAGTTCCAAAACATCTTACTTGCAACTCTTAGAGGTTAGTTAAATACAAAAGTCGTAAAGTCTACCAAAAAAAGTCGTAGAATCGAACAAGTATATAAAAGAATAGAGAGAAGAGAGTAGAATAGAGAGTAGAGCATTTTAGACATGAAATACTGTTCCAACAATCAATATACAATCAATATAGTGGTTGGCCAGAATTTTTCACTAATATTATAAAGCTGAAGTTTGTTTGGTTGTCTCTGAAACTACTAGAAAATCAACAAAATATAGATATGAATGAAGTCGCAGTATCTAGAAGGGCTATAAGCTATAGGCTATAATAAAACACGTGAATCTGTCAATGTTATAGTTCCTGCGGTTAAAGTTACCTTACTTAAATATGAATATGCCAAAAACAAAAAACATACTACAAATATGAAGTAAAAATTAAATTTGAATCTTTTAATTATATCTACATATACAAGTTAAGAAACGTGTACATTATATTCTACGTTTCTGTTTCCGTAAAAAAACGTGGCTTCAAGCCAAGATGCGAAAGCAGTACACTGCCAAGTAATAAATTAAAAGTTTTCAGAACATTGCAATGAAATATATATAAACGTATATTAGATGTACACAAGTTAGCAAACCATAATATTTTTAATGTAAAAACGTTCTAAGATATTCCTATAATTTTTATATATTTATATAATTTTTATATTTCAAAACGTACTTCAAAGGCGGCACTAGTTGACTCATATCGAATTCGGTTAGGTAGACATAGGAGATCAGTCGGTGGAGGTGACCTCTAACTTCAAAGGCCACTAGTTTTACATTTGTGTCGCAATACCCAGGCACTGGTTTGTGCTCCTCTCCTTACAACGTGGTGGGCCCAGCATCCTTGTGCAACATGGTGTATCTATGGAATACCTGTACCTGGTACCAGTACCTTGAAACTGTCATGGCGTAGCGAAACTGTCATGTACTTCGTCTGACTGTAAACGTGAATCGATATAAGTTCAATACCACTCGGAGCAGTATTATATTGAAAATATCTTTATATCTCCTGTCTAGCGAGATAAGACGCGGCGTTGAGTTTTACAACACAATGCAATGACTCAAATAAGCGCAAAAAGTGAAGTACCTATGGAATATGCGGGAAAATTTTGAATCGAGTTTCGCTATGGAACACGTTATGTCTAGAATCATTCTTTTTTAAGATTCTTATCGTAAACTATGAAACGGGACCATTATAAGATCACTTGGCTATCCAACCGTCTGTTCGTCTGTCAATACCATTTTACTCAAGATCACGTGGAAGTATCAAATTAAAATAAATATCAAATATGGCATATATCAAATATGGCAGCAGACCATGGCAATAGGCCGGGATAATGCTAAGTGGAAGAAGAAGATCAAATATGGCATATAAATAACTAACTTCTAAGTCCATACTATCAAGAAATAAGCGCAAACCTTGCTATAAAACAATCTACTAAGCTACAGACTAAAAAACAATCGACAATTGATATCTTATCGGTGTGTACAAGAAAATTTTTTACAAAGTCATATTTGTAGTTCATTTCATACAAAATCAGTGTACACGTCCAAAAATTTGAGTTAGAAAATTTTTATAAGTGAATTAGTGAGTCCGACTCGCTCTTGACAGGTTTTTTTTTAAATATATTTAAACTTAGTAAATATATATGTTTAAGTAATAAACTTTATATACATTAACTCATTTGAAGTAAGCTCTAAAAGGAATTTTTGTTTCCAACCACAATTAATTTCTCACTTGTCTTCTTTGAATCGAAGCGTTAATGGTGTGCTTTAAAAGATTGCGTGTTTCTTCAATTGCTTCCAAGCTTTTTGTTTTATCTATAGTTTTCTAATGCACTCGGTTCTAGCAACTTAGGTTATTAGCGAAATTAAATGGATCGATAACTGTAGTATGGTGTTAGTACTTTTTTTTTTATTTCACGCTTATTAGGCAATGTTAACGTTTTAGTAAAAAATAGGTAAATTTGAACTGGTAACGCACACGTCCTAACATTCATGACTATGCTACGCCTCTACGATAATTTTTAAATGGCGATACTGTACAGAAACTTTGTGGTGATCAGACCTTGAGACTAGAGACCTTGACTGGCACCGTCTACGGCAAAGAAAACAACCACCAGATTTGACATTTGAAAGGACTCTCCATGTTTCTTTAAATAAGACAAGATACCCACGTAATTCCTAGGAAGGGCTCTTCAAGCCGTCCAGATTTTTGTATTGTATAGCGTGTTTTATTAAAACATGTGTCTGAATAAACTCACCTCTTAACTCAAAATAAATTAAAAATATGTCATGTGTTTTATTTAAAAAAAACAAACACTTTGCGTATACTATTACTCCACTTAGCCAAAGATGTCTTTATAGAATCACATTAATATAAAAATACAAAAAAACTTTGTTAATACTAGTTTTCTTTATTGTTTGTAGCAAAAGTGAGTAGTAAGTGAGTTTACCTCTCTAACGACTCCCTCCCAAGTTCCTCGGTTGTTTTTCGAAAACACAATGTCAAAGATACTGAAGGGAGGTCACGTAAAAAGCATGAAGAACCCCGGAGAGTATGTATGAAGAGGTAAATGACAGCGGACGAGGCTCTCTGTCTGCCCCGCTAGGGATAAAGCGTGAAGCTACATATGTATTCTTTATGTCAGTTTCACGTTGTACCCTGCAACACGCTACACGGAACCTAACGAGGCGTTGCGTGTTGTATGGAGGAACTCAACACCGGATTTTGTCTTGTCAAAGCGAAAAAATGATAATAATTAATTACTACATTATACAATTACATTACATAATTACTTAGGTATACATACATGAAGCGTAATTCTAAGCCAGAATTCCTAAACGAATTCGAACCAACAATCATTGCATCTGAAGAACATAAATAAGTTGTCAGAACTTCGATGTAACTTTTTTTTTTATATACTTTAAAATAAATGTTTAATAATAATCAAATTGCGCCAGAACAACATTTTCAAGAGGTGACTAATTTAAAAATATGGAATAAAGCTTTTTACACAAGCTCATTTGGCGTTAGCCGAAAACACGCGATGAAAAGCTTAGAGTATTATGAAATAAATCTTCATCCTCTTATATTATATGATGCGCTTTATTTTGATTAATACGTGTTATGTTAATTAAAATGGGATGTAAGGTCTTTTTAGAGTGCATCAAAAGTATATATATATATATATATATATATATATATATATATATATATATATATATATATATATATATATATATATATATATA
The DNA here is from genome assembly GCA_037127375.1 of Dione juno. Lineage (NCBI taxonomy): Eukaryota > Metazoa > Arthropoda > Insecta > Lepidoptera > Nymphalidae > Dione > Dione juno. The sequence continues at coordinate 75,433 of JAXRJS010000091.1, read as the reverse complement.
TATATATATATATATATATATATATATATATATATATATATATATATATATATATATATATATATATATATATATATATATATATATATATATATATATATATATATATATATATATATTTTACGGGATTACTTTGGTGTCTGTTTGTCTGCCCGGTACATTTTTCTGAACATTTGACATTATTCATTCATATTTAAAGCACGCTTAGTAATTATAATTAATATTTTCGAATATGATTATTATTATATTATATATTATATTAAATAATATATTTCTCGGAGTTTGAATCGTAAACACAATGATGCAAGACTCTTTGCCACTGCGCCAGAACAGCTGTATATATGAAAATAGCTATAGCTTTATATATTAAAATATTAAAAGTTCTTACTTTTAAAATAAGGTTCTCTTTTAAAATGAATTTATCATAATAGTTTACTTAACATCTTGAAAAGCTTTTTCATATTTTATATACTATGCCCTTTTTCTAAGTGATGGTCGTTAAATGGAACTTCAGTCAGTAAAAAGGTATATAAATAGTACACAACTAGAGTAAAATGTTTAAAATGTGCTTATAGAATTAAAAGCGCAATAGAGAAGCTTAAAAGTAGAGACTTTTATTAAAATTATTTCGGATTTGGAGTAAATTAGTATTAAATTTTTGCCTTAGGTTTAACTACGAAAATTACAAATGCCTCGTATATAGATAACATAAAAAAAGACAATTGCATTCTTTGCTTGTACTAGCGTATATCAGTGCAGATGCTTCATCTATTTAATAAAGTAAAACCCTATGTTCCGACTGTCATAAATTAGACTGACAGAACCGTAAGGCACGCATTTTAAAATCAATATCAGAAACTATGATTATTTTATGACTATTAATGCACCTGTCTGTCCATGACAGGCACTACTACTCCACCACGTTGTGATGCATAAAGATTTTGTATATATGTATATATATATACGAGTATGTATATTTTTGTGACATTGCGTTACCAGAGCGGGGAAATGGAAATAATTCTTTCCCCCGAACGGGAATCGAACCTAACAACGTCGCGTTTAAAGTCAGACAGTGTGCCTCAACTTCTAAATATGATATTAGATAGTTGAATGTAAGAAACAAAATTTATAAAAAAGCTCCGCTCTTTTATTCTGAACTGTGCTACAAATTTCAATATAGGAGCCTCGTTTATTTGACACAGTGTTTTATAGCTAGCCTAGCAGCCTAGAGTCTCGCCTTTACCTAGTTAACTTAAGTTGGTGAAAAATAGCGTTCGTTAGCTGAAAACTAAAGAGAATATCTACTGGTGAGAGATTTACTTTCAGTTTGTTTATTAAAATAATGTTTCATTTTCTTTATGAAGAGTATTTTTGCATTTTCATTTTATATTGTAATTGATATAGAAAATATTTTAAAAATATAGAGTACTATAATGAAGTTATATCTAGAGTTCGACTACTTGTATGCATGCTATAGATAATGATTCCAAGTAACGGTATTTTTCTCGCATATATAGTAGGCGGAGAGTGGAAAGACACTCCGCTCTCCGCTTTCCATCCAAATTTGAAATGTTGTGTGCTCAGTAGCGTAACTTAACTCTACATAGCAGCAGTTCATCATAGCTAATAGACAATATCAGTAGTTGAGCAAAAATTAAACAATATTAGCTTTTTGTAAAGTAAGTCTTCTCTATAGGTTTTTTAAATACATTTTTTTTTATATAGATTTAATATAAAATGGGTTTTTAAGTGAAATTTGAATTAATATATATTACCTATACTTACAAAAACATATTGCCATGTCATGCACTGTTTGCTTGAATTTAAGAATCTTATTAATTGTGAAACTGAAAGCCTTCCTATGTTTTCCCAGAGGAGACAAATGAAAATCACAATTTCTCCCAAACGAGAATCGAATCCAAAACCATACCGAACTCAATCAGGTCCCTCAAAAATTAAAATGAAATTTCACGTAAATTTCATAAAATTATAACATTCTCACATTGAATCGTTAATCCAGTTCACATTTCCACACTGTTAACGCCAGATGTCAGGGGCGCAGATTTGTGGCCAGCGAGAGTGGACTCGTACGGGCATCATTTACATAAATTGTTTTAACACCGACTCAGTTTTCTGATTTTCATACGTTTTAATGCTTATATAAAACACTTGTTTCAGTAAATAATGTATTTAACAATGTAGCGAACTGAAAATAGCGTTTAAGTACGAGTAATTTGTATGTGGATTGTTCTTTGATTATATACCCCAAAATTTATTGTACTACTTACTTACTTTCATATAGGAGGGCTATAGAGGACCTAGTGTTAAGTCACTCCGCTATCCATTTTTCGTTCAATTTTGGCATAATGAAGGTTGAATGTTGACAGATCAAGCAAATAAAAATATTATAATATAGCGTGAGAATGGAACCCATACCCATCACGCTTACAGTCAGAAATTACTCCACTGCGCTCTTTAGTGACAATTGCTACAACTCCTTTTGAATATATATATATATATATATATATATATATATATATATATATATATATATATATATATATATATATATATATATATATATATATATATATTATATATATATATATATATATATATATATATATATATATATATATATATATATATATATATTACAGGGAGGCCTGTGTGGGTCACCTGATGTTGGGTGATCACCACCGCCCATAGACACCCATGATACCCGAGGGTTCAAGAGTGCGCCATCGGCCTTCACACTGTATATAGCTCAATAAACTGGGAGGACCTAGTGCTAAGACACTCCTTTCCCCACTTTCCCCCAAGATTTGAAGAAATTTTGGTTTAAATGGAAGAACTCAACTCAGAGTGAGGGAAGCCAACCAAGACTTTATAATAAATAACTAAAATGACTTCAAAAAAAATCACAATTTCACTACAAAATTGAACTCCATCCCACTGCAACTAGTAACAAAGGTAGCCATAAATAAACCAAGACCTGTACACCTCTTTTGTATATCAAAAACTTTCCACGAGCTTTTCTATTAAAAAATGTCATTTTTCAGTGAAAGTTCGTCAAACACCGAGATTGTTATCGAGAAAATGACTTTCTACCCATTTTGTTTGGGGAGATAACCAAAGTGCGGTTGTTTAATACGTGACCGTAAATGACCGTAAATGAAGGTAAATAAACCACATATAAATTATGTTTTGCATAAAAACTTCATTTCTGTGGATATCTAGGTTTAGTTATGAGCACGGGTATTGTAATAAAAGAGAATTCAGGTCTTGAATCCGTATAGGGCAACATATAGGGCTATCCGACCTCGAATTAAATACTATGTACTATGAGATAAGGTAAGCTTTAAGTAATTTTATAATCTATCTTTTATAATATTTTATAATTAAATAGTAGACCTTCGTAGTGCAGAGTCACAACGTCTGCATTTAAACGCGACAGTTTGTGGGTTCGATTCCCACTGGAGGAGAATGAATTATTTTTAGTTCCGCCACTTAATACGCAATGCCTACCCTGCTAGGCGAGGGATGCCGCGAGAAGCTTAACAACAAATACTGTGTACGTCGTCGCACATGTTCGAAATTACATTACGGATTTAACTAATAAAATAATTGTATAACTATGAGCTCTGGGACGGACATAGCAAGCCGTCATTTTTATTTTTTAAGTAGTTCACTTTACAATAAATAAAACAAAATTTTAGATATTCATCCTCTAAGCCGATTAAAATGCAAAGAAACATGTTTGAAATGACTTACAAGCCTGTCTTATGAGGAGACTGAAATAACTATAAACTGCTTTGGACAACTCTAGATCGACTTATGCACACACACACACACACACTCTAAGCTAGGTATGAACAAAAAAAATAAATTATAATTTATTTTAGAGTATAATTTTTTAATATTATTAATTTTTTTATTCTTTTTTAATTTTTAATGTTTAACTGTCACTGTTTTTCAAATTTTAATATTTTTATACGTTTAAAGCAATATTTGTTTATAAAGTACGTGGGCGTTGGTGATGCGCAGCAGTTTTCTTTTATTTTTTGTAGTAGTCAACGTTTTCTCTTGTTATGTATTACTTACAGAATGTTCCTAATAAACTTCTTTTATTTTAAAAATAAGTATATATATATATATATATATATATATATATATATATATATATATATATATATATATATATATATATATATATATATATATATATATATATATATATATATATATATATATATATATATATATATATATATATATGTATATATAAAAATGCTCTAAATTCCACGGGAACGATGTTTTTATATAAATAAGTAAATTATGATTAAGGCACAAGTTTGTTAAAAATCTCTATACATATAAAATATGTTATAGTGTAATATTTTCACATGAATTCAATATTTATTTTATATTTATATATATATATATATATATATATATATATATATATATATATATATATATATATATATATATATATATATATATATATATATATATATATATATATATATATATATATCTGTCTATATATATTATCTGTCCGATATTTGGTTTTCGGCATACGGGTACGCGACCCCGGGGCCTCGAGCCACCACTTTCATAACCCTATCCAATCCATGTAAGTGGTGTCCCTCCCCTATACTCCAAGTCTTTCTGCCTTTTATTCCCTTTCCTTTCTTGGTTTCTCCCAGTAATGGGTTTGGAGGTCAGATGGCAATCGCTCCACTAAAAACCACTTCGCCACTATTATGGAACGATTTAGAAAAAAGCTGGGTATGGCTAGGGCGTCGCCGTTAAACGACGCGCAGGCACATCGCCCTACACCTGCGATAAGTGGGCAAGGGCTACCGTGTCAAGTACGGGCACGGCTAACGACGTCAGTACCCAGACGGAAACTCCGCTTTGCAACATGGAATATTGGCTCTCTAACCGAACGATGCAGAGAACTCGCAGATGTACTCATGAGACGTCGGGTCCAGTGTGCTTTCATTCAGGAAACTCGCTGGAAGGGCAATAAGTCTCGTAACATCGGGCAGGGTTACCGCCTTATATACACTGGGTCACCTACGGGCAAAAACGGTGTAGCGGTAGCGCTTTCTGAAGAGCTTCAGAATGGGCTTCTTGAAGTTGACCGTCGCTGCGACCGCTTGATGCGGGTAAAGGTACTGATCGAGGGCGTAATCACAAACTTAATCAGTGCTTATGCTCCCCAGGCGGGTTGTAGCGCGGCTGAAAAGGAGACTTTCTGGGAGCAGTGTGAAGAGGTCCTACTCGCTATACCGTCTACCGAAGCAATCTTAGTTGGGGGGGACTTGAACGGTCACGTGGGTAGGGTCGCTGAGGTGTATGAACGTGTTCACGGGGGTTTTGGATATGGTCTTCGCAATGCAGAGGGAGAAAATATTCTAAGAACCTGCATTGCGTCTGATCTGGCCATCGTGAACACTTTCTTCCAGAAGAAACCTCAGCACCTTATAACGTATAAGAACGGGTCCCACTCAACTCAAATTGATTATTTGCTGACTAGACGGTGTCATACAGGCAGGGTGACCAACTGTAAGGTCAGTCCCGGCGAAAGCCTGACGGCCCAACATCGCCTCCTTGTCATGGACTATAATGTTACCCCGAAAAAGAAAGTAGCCGAGAAACGCAAGCCTAGACTTAAGTGGTGGTTGTTGAATGGACCGATGCAGACCGACTTCTTGGCGGAGGTGGAGAGTCAGAATCTACTGACTAACACCGACTAACACTAGGGTGGGCGTGTCATCGACAGGGAGACATGGTGGTGGAATGACCAGGTGCAGGGGGTGATTCAGGAAAAGAAGGCTGCGTTTAAAGAGTGGCAGCATTCCAACTCTCCTGAAGACAGACTGGAGTACATTGCAGCGAAACGGGCCAGCAAAAGAGCTGTAGCCAGAGCCCGCAGAGAAAGTTTGTCGCCATTGTACGATAAACTTGAAACTGTGGAGGGGCAGAAGCTCATATACAAACTGGCTCGTGCTCGAGATAAAGCGACGCAGGATATTACAAAATGTCTTTGCGTCAGAGATTCTCGGGGCACGTTGCTTTGTAGTCATGCCTCTGTGAAGGAGAGATGGCGAAGCTACTTTAAGGAGCTGCTGAACACTCAGCAGTCTTGTAGTCTTCCTCCTGAATTATCTCCTAACCTCGGACTTGTTGCTCCAATAACCCGTGACGAAACTCGTAATTGTCTTCGACGCATGAAGAACGGAAAAGCGGTAGGACCTGACGACATCCCAATCGAGGCGTGGAAATCGTTGGGCTCTCTTGGTGTGCTTATACTTACTGACCTGTTTAACCGTATCTTGAATACTGGAAAGATGCCACATCAGTGGCGGCAGAGCTTTATTATCCCTATTTACAAAGGAAGGGGCAGTGTTCAAGATTGCGGTAGTTATAGGGGCATTAAGATTATCAGCCACACCATGAAGCTCTTCGAGCGCATGATCGGCCTCAGGCTCCGCCAAGAATGTACTGTCTCTGAGTCTCAGTATGGGTTTCAACCAGGATCAGGCACTATGGATGCCATTTTTGCCCTCAGAACTTTGATGGAGGCTTACAGGGAAAAAAGGAGAGCTCTGCATGTGGCCTTTTTGGACCTGCAGAAGGCCTTTGACTGTGTGCCACGTCAGTGTATCTGGTGGGCATTGCGATCCAAGGGGATCCCTGAAGCCTATATTGAGGTTATCAGAGATATGTACAACGACTCCGCTTCAGTGGTTAGGACCGCTGTTGGCGACACCAAGCCCTTCCCGATTACAGTAGGGGTTCACCAGGGCTCAGTTCTTAGTCCGTTCTTATTCAATGTAGTGCTGGATACTGTCTCGGCTGACATCCAATGCCAGCCTCCGTGGCTGATGATGTATGCCGATGACATAGTACTCATCGATGAGAACCGACTGATGCTGGAGCGTAAAGTGATCGCCTGGAAGGGTGCGCTTGAAAACGGTGGTCTCAAACTGAATGTGTCGAAGACCAAGTACATGGCTTGTGGGAGCCCGGACTCGAGCACCATCCATATCGGGCCTGAGCCAGCCGTTAAGTCGGAGAAGTTCAGGTACCTTGGAGCCGTTATGCATGAGTCTGGAGGCATCGACCACGACATCCATGCCCGTATAAACGCTGCCTGGGCCAAATGGCGGGAGATCACTGGTGTGGTCTGCGATAGCAGAATACCGCCCAAGCTCAAGGGACTGATATACAAGAGCATTATCCGACCTGTTCTTATATACGGCAGCGAATGTTGGCCAACATTATCTCGGCACACTCAGGAGCTTCACGTCACGGAGATGAAGATGCTGAGATGGATGTGTGGCGTGACGCGGTCCGACCGCATACGCAACACATTCATTCGAGGTAGTCGGATCCAGTCGGAAGGCAGACCCTGGCAAAAGCCGGAACTAATGCCAAGAAGAAGAAGAAAAAGAAGATATATATATATATATATATATATATATATATATATATATATATATATATATATATATATATATATATATATATATATATATATATATATATATATATATATATATATATATATATATATATATATTATATATATATATATATATATATATATATATATAACAATGAAAAAGCTCTAAATTCCACGCGGACGATGTTTTTAAATAAATAAGTAAATTATGATTAAGGCACAAGTTTGTTAAAAATCCCTATACATATAAGATATGTTATAGTGTAATATTTTCACATGAATTCAATATTTATTTTATATTTACAATTATTTTAATTTTACCGCTCTGGTTCCGCCACTCAGTTTTCTATACTTAGTATACAGCTATAGCATGAAACTGAAAAATAAACACTACATCAAGCGGTAATCGAACCCCCATCAATGGACGGAGGTTGAATCAAATAAATTCACTACAAAATTGTCAATGGTCAATAAAGCCTTCGATGAAATTAAGTTCCGCCGTCAATTTCGAATGAGATTTATTTTCAATCTCCACTGTAGTGATTCCGCTTGTAATAAGTTTACTTTATATCGAAAAGTAAACTACGTTTGAACTTTCCGATTACTTCAAATGATACTTCCCGTGGATGCTGTTCTGGTAATTTAGTTTTTATTTTATTTCGTTTATTCTATTCTATTCTATTCTATTCTATTCTATTCTATTCTATTCTATTCTATTCTATCTATTCTATTCTATTCTATTCTATTCTATTCTATTCTATTCTATTCTATTCTATTCTATTCTATTCTATTCTATTCTATTCTATTCTATTCTATTCTATTCTATTCTATTCTATTCTATTCTATTCTATTCTATTCTATTCTATTCTATTCTATTCTATTCTATTCTATTCTATTCTATTCTATTCTATTCTATTCTATTCTATTCTATTCTATTCTATTCTATTCTATTCTATTCTATTCTATTCTATTCTATTCTATTCTATTCTATTCTATTCTATTCTATTCTATTCTATTCTATTCTATTCTATTCTATTCTATTCTATTCTATTCTATTCTATTCTATTCTATTCTATTCTATTCTATTCTATTCTATTCTATTCTATTCTATTCTATTCTATTCTATTCTATTCTATTCTATTCTATTCTATTCTATTCTATTCTATTCTATTCTATTCTATTCTATTCTATTCTATTCTATTCTATTCTATTCTATTCTATTCTATTCTATTCTATTCTATTCTATTCTATTCTATTCTATTCTATTCTATTCTATTCTATTCTATTCTATTCTATTCTATTCTATTCTATTCTATTCTATTCTATTCTATTCTATTCTATTCTATTCTATTCTATTCTATTCTATTCTATTCTATTCTATTCTATTCTATTCTATTCTATTCTATTCTATTCTATTCTATTCTATTCTATTCTATTCTATTCTATTCTATTCTATTCTATTCTATTCTATTCTATTCTATTCTATTCTATTCTATTCTATTCTATTCTATTCTATTCTATTCTATTCTATTCTATTCTATTCTATTCTATTCTATTCTATTCTATTCTATTCTATTCTATTCTATTCTATTCTATTCTATTCTATTCTATTCTATTCTATTCTATTCTATTCTATTCTATTCTATTCTATTCTATTCTATTCTATTCTATTCTATTCTATTCTATTCTATTCTATTCTATTCTATTCTATTCTATTCTATTCTATTCTATTCTATTCTATTCTATTCTATTCTATTCTATTCTATTCTATTCTATTCTATTCTATTCTATTCTATTCTATTTTATTCTATTTTATTTTATTCTATTCTATTTTAGTATTCATTGTTTTGTATGATATATTTTTATAACAGGGTAGGCTGAGGGAACTTAGTGATAAGATTCTCCCTTTACCACTTTCAGATCAATTTTTAAGATATTGCATATTGAGTGATGGCATTCTACGTTTTGAAAAAGTGGAGAACGGAGTGTCTTAACACTAGGTTCTCTCCGTCCTCCTCGCTATATGCAGAAATTAATAGAAACAATTTAATCTGCTTTAATAAGAATATAATATAAAAATGTAAAAGCACTTTTTTCCATAATAGAGCGAGTAATTGATACTGGGGAAGTGTCAACAGAATAATGCTTCCCGCTTTTACTTTAAAGATGGCGGACGACGCTAGAGACACTTACTATAGAGTAAAAACTGTTTCTGAAATTAAATTTACATTTTGTTTTATGACACTGTTGCGGTGAAGTGGGGCGGTTTGTCTGTGCGGGGTAGCCGTGGGTTCATTTTCCATCCGTGGGATGTTTTGGTATGATATTTAAAATTATACTTATTTACCTTATGTATTCAAATAAAACATTTGTCTAATATCTTACTTAAATTAATTTATTCCTTATTTTAAACTCCTTTAATTTTTGATTTTCACTACTACGTAGGCTAGTAGTGAAAATATCCAATGTAAAGCTCATTCAATAAAATGATTTCCGGCTATTTTTTATATATATGAAATAAGCTAAAATCATACTTTCGAGTATATGTATATGTATATGTATATGTATATTAATGTGTATGTTTATATATTTATGTCTGTATATTTTTCTACTATAAAATAATATTTGCACACCTTCATAATTGTTCTCCCACATGGCATGGTTGGCTGGGAGAGAATCCTTTTTGAGTGTTAAGCCTTTTGTACATCTAATTGTGTAAATGTGTGAAATAAAAAGAATATATTAAATTAAAAATAAAAAAAAACAAAAAAAGATATTCTATATATATATATATATATATATATATATATATATATATATATATATATATAATATATATATATATATATATATATATATATATATATATATATATATATATATATATATATATATATATATATATATATATAATGTGATGTACAATGTAATGCAAATTTCAATGTTTTACACATATTATATTGGTAATGTTGGCTTACATTACATTGCATGCTAAAAAATAAAAAAAATATTATATACCTCAACTAAGTTATAATGGCAAAATATATATAAAATTATACTAAAGATTCTACTTAGTAACTTACTTAAGAGCATCGCTGTATTTAACAAATGGCACCTGAGGCATTCAAAAGTTTTCACTTGTTCAGACTGAAGTTACAAATTTCAAGACATTTTAATTACAGAAAGTTTGTTCTTTTTTTTGTTATTTTAAACCAATTATTATTTATATGAAATTATTATGTTAGAAGATAGTTTTAGTTTTAAGCTCAGTGAATAATTAATACGTTTTTAAGGTAGAGAGTGTTTCTATAAGATATATAGATAGATATACAAGAAATTTAAAAAAAAACTGACTGTTGTGTTTACAATTTTTCTATGTATTTTTTAAATTCTTTTACATGAAGCATATTCAAATATATATATATATATATATATATATATATATATATATATATATATATATATATATATATATATATATATATATATATATATATATATATATATATATATATATATATATATATATATATATATATATATATATATATATATATATATATATATACAATTATGCTTTTCTTTACTTTTTTTACTTTATTACCATTTTCCCATACTAATTTAGATTCCGTGTAGAGTGGAACTCAACACTGCACCTTGTCAATCGGCAATCAATAAAATCGGAGCCGCGAAATGATAATAATTAATTTACCCAAGTGGAAATCAAACCCGCAACCTTCTTCATCTAAATCCTATACGAATTTGCTATGTTTTCACATAATAATATAATATAGTAAAATAAAATTTATCTAGATAAAGAGCTGCAAACTGTTTACAGAGAACAATGTAGACAGCGGAGCGTGCCGACGCTTCTGAAAATTTGGTTGAATACCAAAATTTGTATTAACAAGCTTGTGTAGCGACAATTACATTATAAGATACAAGCTGTATCCCGCATTTTCATTTCATATGGACTTTAATACGAACAATACGTAATACGTACGTTTCTTTCCGTTCCCGGTGGAATTTCATTAATTTCCTAATACCCTCAAGGACTCTATATGTCACAAATTTCAGATTTTTATGCCGCATAATTTCGGCTGTACTCGTCTGACAGTCACTCAAAAATGGAAGGGTTATTTTTTTGTTTCATATAGATAGTATAAAATATATTCTAGTATATAAAACATTTATAAATTAAAAATAATTTATATAAATAAAATATATTTTACTGGTGAGGCCTTGACGGATTGGCACAGCGTCTTATACAAATATTTTCAATCTTCACTCAAAGGAATGATTAAAACTAAATTATTTTGTTGAGATTCGTCACTCAATATTCAATATCTCGAATTTGTGTGTAAATTGGAACGCTTTAGCATTAGGTTTTCTCTACCTAACCCGTTATATGAAGAAAAATGATGCCTATTGCCTTGTTTAGTAAGATGTCACATATAACTAAATATAAATAAGATGGATAATAGAGAGGAGAGGATAGTGTGACGTGAAGTGACACGGTTGTCTCTATCTACAAAGTGAAGTATGAAGGGAACATAAAAAATTTATATTAAATAACTTTTTTTATACTAGAGGGATGCAAACGAACAAGTGGGTCACCTGATGTTGGGTGATCACCGCCGCCCATAGACACCCATGATGCCCGAGGGTTTTAGTTGCAAGGGTGCGTCACCAGCCTTTTAAGAAAATATACGCTCGCTTCTTGAAGGCCCCAATGTCGTATCGTGTGGGAAACACCTATGCAGGGAGTACGATTCACAGTGCGGTCGTACGTGGTAGAAAGTTTCTTTTGAAACGCACTGTGGTGCTCCGCCGATCATCCAGGTGGTGAGGATGAAATTTTGAATTTCGGCGGGTATTGTGATGGTCTAAAAAATGGCAAATGTCTACGCAATACTCAAAATTACATAAAAGAAGACTACCCATTAGATGTCTTGAACAAACGCAAAGAGCTTCAAATCCAATTGAAGATAGAGAAAGATCAAGGAAAAACAGCTTTTATAAAATATGACAAATTGATTGTACTGGAAAACAACAAAAATACTTCTCGTAAACACACGAACAAAAGAAACCTGCCAGAGTCTCCAGAAACTCCTCGTAATAACAATAAATAAGACAAAAAATTTAACAAAAGAAAAACAAACCAGCTAATATCAAGAATTATATCTTACAAAAACCAAGATTAACCTTCACTCACACAAATGACATAGAAGAACTACCAAAAACACCACAAGAAGACATAACATAGCAACCACAAGTGGACCCTCCTAACCTCTATCTCCCTAACGGCCGGTCACCGTGGGAGATTTCGACCATGACCCTCCAAAGAATATCAGAAATATCAAAAATAAGAGTAAAATGATACATATCTACTCTTACAATGTGAGATCCCTATCATCAACAGAAAAGCTCCTGAAATTAAAAGCAGCACTTGAACAAATTAAATGTGACGTGCTGGGATTATGTGAAATTCGACGATTAGAGGAAAAATTATAGAAGATGAAGATTATATCAATTTTTACATAGGACAAACCAAGGGATTATATTTTAAGGGATTATATTATATGGTGTGGGATTCTTAGTCAAAAGACAACACAAAGAAAACATTATAAATTTTATAGGCATATCAGAGAGAGTCTGTATATTGGAAATAGAATTTGAAAAGAAGCCCTTTGCAATTATTCAAGCATACTCTCCAACAGAGAGCTATACACAGGAAGACCTAGACAACTTCTACAAAGATCTAGAGACAGCACACCGGATGATTTCTACTAAATATATAATTCCAATGGGTGACTTCAACGCGCAAATTGGAGTACCAAAAAATTATGAAAACAAGGTAACTGGAAAATTCGGATATGGAAAAAGGAGCAAGCATGGGGAGAGATTGATCCAATATGCATACGAATATAACTTGAAAATATTAAATAGCACATTTCGATTAAAAACTAAAAATAGATGGACTTGGCTATCTCCAGACAAGAACACAAAAAATGAATTGGATTATATAATGTCAACAACACCATATTTATTCTCAAAATATGAAGCGTTAACCTTATTTAACTTCGGATCAGACCACAGACCAGTCAGAGCCACTCTAAGCTTGCTGACAAAAAAAAGTAGACGACACTTTGGTAAGCCTCAAGCCACTTTAAAAACATTACAAGAGCAGGAAACAGGGATATACCACAAATCTAAATGACCAACTACAAAATATATTGATAAACCGCGAAGATTGCACTACCAACCAATACTGCCAAATGATCGAATGCTCTATAAAGGAGAGTTTGAAAAATATAAGCGTAAAGCGAAGACAAAGTATTTTGAATGAGAATACTAAGGGACTTATAAAAGAAAGGAGTACATTACCAAACAAAACCAAATTAACCAAAGAAGACAAAGAGAATTTGAAAGAACTATACAAAAAAAACAAACAAAGAAATTAAGAAAGCCTACCATCAAATCAGCAGCCTACAGATCAAATACAATACGCAGACACCTGGAAACATCAAGAAGCGCTAAAAAAGCATTTAAAGAACTAGATACCTCGAAAACTTGGATTCCATCTCTACAATCTGGTCCAAACAAGAGTAGATAGATAGATAGTAGATCCCCTATGGAAATCATCAACATCACAACTGATTTCTATTCAATACTATATAGCCAACCCAGGATGTACGAGGTAACTGCACACAAACATGTTATTGCGCCACAACCCGATGTTGAATTGTTCGGTACATTTGAAATCCAAAAACGATAGAAAAGCTGAAGATGGAAAAATGTCATGGACCAGACGGTATCAGAAACGATCATATCAAACTTGGTAAGAAATTATTACTTGCTCCACTGACACATCTATTCGATAAAATCCTCATCGAAGAGCCAGTACCCGAGTACTGGACTAAATCAGAAATTACGCTGCTCTACAAAAAAGTAGATCCAGCCGACATAGGAAACTACCGACCAATAAACCTTATGTCGTGTATGTACAAACTGTTCGCGTCATTTATAGTCATCAACCTTACGAACAAGCTGGTTTCAGATCTGGCTTCAGTACAATGGATCACATCTACGTAGTAGAGCAGGTAATAGAAAAATATCTAGAATTTTGCAGACTGCTATATCTAGCCTTCATAGATTATAAAAATACCACTTCTCACAGTAGAATCTGGGAGGCACTTACGTATCAAAATATAAATACAAAATATATAAACATCCTGAAATATACTTATAGCAAAAGTGTAAGTAGAATCAGATTAGAGAGGACAGGCAATTGCATAAACATCCACAGGGGAGTAAGACAGGGCGACCCAATATCACCTAAATTATTTATAGCGGTGTTGCAGAATATAATTAAGGATTTGCCGTGGGCAATGCAGGGGATCATTGTTGATGGAAAGTTCATGAGTCATCTGAGGTTTGCAGACGATATTATCTTATTGTCTGAAGACCATGAAAAACTAAATATAATGATAAACGAACTTCAAACTGCAAGCTACCGCGTTGGGTTAGAGATGAACCTCAGTAAAACTAAAATCATGACCAATGACAAAATGATACCCGTACTAGTTTAGTTACAATATGCCACTAGAATACGTACAGGAATATATATATTTGGGAAAGCAATTATTATTCAAACAAAAAAGAAATATAGACTCGGCGATACTACCATGTGTAACCTACGGCTGCCAAACATGGTCCTTAGAGCAATGGAGAGAAGCTGTCTGGGAATTGCCTTAAGAGACAAAGTAAAAGCTACAGAGATTCGCAAAATAACTTAGGTAACCGACGCGCTACACTTTGCTCAAAAACTAAAGTGGAAATGTGCTGGCCATGTAGCAAGATACACCGACGGAAGATGGACCTTGGAAGTAACAAAATGGATAGGACCCGAAGGAACAAAGACGACATAAAAGCAATCGCAGGCGATAATTGGATTGAGAAAACTAAGGACAGAGAAATTTAGCAATCTTTGGAGGAGGCTTTTACCGGAGAGGGGTCCATGCACGACAAGGAGAACTGTATCTGATTATTATTATGAATATTATTATTGAGAAATTTAATACTATTTAAATGAATGTTAATTAATTTATTTATGAATGTTAAATGATATTATTTTATTTTTATTTGTGTATGGAATTAATAAAGCTATTATTATTATTATTATTGCGATGGTGGAAATCTGCAACCGGTATCAACCTAAATAGTTCATATGAACACTCCTCGTGATATATTCAGTAGAAGATTCACAATGATGCGACATCTCTCCGTAAGGCCAGATGGTCAACCCGCTTGGTAGGACTCTTATAGTCAACAACCCGAACTGCCCATTGAACATTGGACGCGGTTAAACGGAAGAAGTTAGTATTGAGGTGCCCCAGACCAGAGATGAGAACATTATTCCATGTGCGGCCGAACTTGAACCTTATAAAGTTGAAGGCGATGCACCGCAGTAAAATACCGTGTCGCTCTACCGAGGACACCCAAGTTTTTAGAAGCCAACTTGGCTTTGTATTCTAAATGACCGCGAAACTGAACTTCCATCGACATATCGACGCCAAGAATTATAATAATCGGATTGGTTTCAAAGGGAGTGCTTTGAAGGACTGAGACTTCACACAAAAATCGAACTCACGACCTTCTACTTCTTTTAACATTACTTTATATATAAATTATCTATGAAGAAGAATAACTTACATTCTTATAATTTCCACTGAAATTCCCATAAAACATTATACAATTTTATCTCCAGTACAAAATAATGCTAGAGCCAGCAGTGCGTGCCGACGCTTCGGAACAGTTAGCTGTGGTGCCAAAATTATGTTTTATTATCTCACGTTACAAACTCTCTAGGTAAAAATTAAGTGGAGTTTTAGTTTTTAGTTGGAAAATATTAAATATAAAATGGTTGGATTTTTTATTTATATTTTATGTATGTATATTTGGTTTCTGTGTAGAACTTCTTAATTTAGAATATTTGGAGGAGAAATTGGTTTGGCTGACATATATATATATATATATATATATATATATATATATATATATATATATATATATATATATATATATATATATAATATATATATATATATATTTTAAGACATTGCGGGTTAAATAGCGAAACTCAACGCCGCGTTTTGTTATCGACGCTAATATTTAGAAATATTTCATAACTCCAAGTGGGAATCGAGCCCACGACGCTATGCCGATAGGCCAGGACGGCATATACACATATATAAATCTATATAACAATAAAACTACCAAAATTATCCATTTAACATGAATTTCAGCTTAACTATGCCATAGTTAATTTGAGGGTTAAATTTAACCACAGAGTTGGGGAAAATCACTAAAAGGCTTAAATTGAATTCTAAATGTAAAACAAAGTAATTTTTGGAGACCGTCATGGTGCGAAGGCAAATAGTGTTTGACTGAAAAATGTAATACAAGCAGGATCAATTCCCCACACGGGGGAATGAATTACTTTAATTCCTCACTCTGGTAAGAAGATAAACATCACTTGCAAGAACATGCTATGTGTGGACAATTGGACGGAAAGCGGAGAACGGAGTGTCTAAAAACTAATGTGCCTCTGTATATGCAGGAAAAATTACATTATGTATTAGCTGTTGAGATTATGTCGCGACACAGGTATAAGTTTTTTCAATAAATACGATAGTTATAATTCAACTCCTTGTCGAACATTTTTTTATTTTAATTATTTTCAACTATTTTATTCCAAAATGTGTCAAAAGTAATATTTTTCCAAAAATAATTTAAATAAGGTTTAATATGACTTCCGACTTAATGTTTAATGTAAATAAAACAGCGTTAGTATTACTATATATATATATATATATATATATATATATATATATATATATATATATATATTATATATATATATATATATATATATATATATATATATATATATATATATATATATATATAATATATATATATATATATATATATATATATATATATATATATATATATATATATATATTCTAAGAACCTGCATTGCGTCTGATCTGGCCATCGTGAACACTTTCTTCCAGAAAAACCTCAGCACCTTATAACGTATAAGAACGGGTCCCACTCAACTCAAATTGATTATTTGCTGACTAGACGGTGTCATACAGGCAGGGTGACCAACTGTAAGGTCATTCCCGGCGAAAGCCTGACGGCCCAACATCGCCTCCTTGTCATGGACTATAATGTTACCCCGAAAAGAAAGTAGCCGAGAAACGCAAGCCTAGACTTAAGTGGTGGTTGTTGAATGGGCCGATGCAGACCGACTTCTTGGCGGAGGTGGAGAGTCAGAATCTACTGACTAACACCGAGACCGCTCAGACTGCATGGGATCGAGCTCATTCAGCAATCATTGCGGCGGGCAAGCGAGTTCTTGGTGTTACTAAGGGTGGGCGTGTCATCGACAGGGAGACATGGTGGTGGAATGACCAGGTGCAGGGGGTGATTCAGGAAAAGAAGGCTGCGTTTAAAGAGTGGCAGCATTCCAACTCTCCTGAAGACAGACTGGAGTACATTGCAGCGAAACGGGCCAGCAAAAGAGCTGTAGCCAGAGCCCGCAGAGAAAGTTTGTCGCCATTGTACGATAAACTTGAAACTGTGGAGGGGCAGAAGCTCATATACAAACTGGCTCGTGCTCGAGATAAAGCGACGCAGGATATTACAAAATGTCTTTGCGTCAGAGATTCTCGGGGCACGTTGCTTTGTAGTCATGCCTTTGTGAAGGAGAGATGGAGAAGCTACTTTAAGGAGCTGCTGAACACTCAGCAGTCTTGTAGTCTTCCTCCTGAATTATCTCCTAACCTCGGACTTGTTGCTCCAATAACCCGTGACGAAACTCGTAATTGTCTTCGACGCATGAAGAACGGAAATGCGGTAGGACCTGACGACATCCCAATCGAGGCGTGGAAATCGTTGGGCTCTCTTGGTGTGCTTATACTTACTGACCTGTTTAACCGTATCTTGAATACTGGAAAGATGCCACATCAGTGGCGGCAGAGCTTTATTATCCCTATTTACAAAGGAAGGGGCAGTGTTCAAGATTGCGGTAGTTATAGGGGCATTAAGATTATGAGCCACACCATGAAGCTCTTCGAGCGCATGATCGGCCTCAGGCTCCGCCAAGAATGTACTGTCTCTGAGTCTCAGTATGGGTTTCAACCAGGATCAGGCACTATGGATGCCATTTTTGCCCTCAGAACTTTGATGGAGGCTTACAGGGAAAAAAGGAGAGCTCTGCATGTGGCCTTTTTGGACCTGCAGAAGGCCTTTGACTGTGTGCCACGTCAGTGTATCTGGTGGGCATTGCGATCCAAGGGGATCCCTGAAGCCTATATTGAGGTTATCAGAGATATGTACAACGACTCCGCTTCAGTGGTTAGGACCGCTGTTGGCGACACCAAGCCCTTCCCGATTACA
Organism: Dione juno; assembly: GCA_037127375.1. Lineage (NCBI taxonomy): Eukaryota > Metazoa > Arthropoda > Insecta > Lepidoptera > Nymphalidae > Dione > Dione juno. The sequence continues at coordinate 56,481 of JAXRJS010000091.1, read as the reverse complement.
GTAGGGGTTCACCAGGGCTCAGCTCTTAGTCCGTTCTTATTCAATGTAGTGCTGGATACTGTCTCGGCTGACATCCAATGCCAGCCTCCGTGGCTGATGATGTATGCCGATGACATAGTACTCATCGATGAGAACCGACTGATGCTGGAGCGTAAAGTGAACGCCTGGAAGGGTGCGCTTGAAAACGGTGGTCTCAAACTGAATGTGTCGAAGACCGAGTACATGGCTTGTGGGAGCCCGGACTCGAGCACCATCCATATCGGGCCAGCCGTTAAGTCGGAGAAGTTCAGGTACGTTGGAGCCGTTATGCATGAGTCTGGAGGCATCGACCACGACATCCATGCCCGTATAAACGCTGCCTGGGCCAAATGGCGGGAGGTCACTGGTGTGGTCTGCGATAGCAGAATACCGCCCAAGCTCAAGGGACTGATATACAAGAGCATTATCCGACCTGTTCTTATATACGGCAGCGAATGTTGGCCAACATTATCTCGGCACACTCAGGAGCTTCACGTCACGGAGATGAAGATGCTGAGATGGATGTGTGGCGTGACGCGGTCCGACCGTATACGCAACACATTCATTCGAGGTAGTCTTGGGGTCCGTGACGTAGTGGATAAGCTCCAAGAGCGTCGCCTGAGATGGTATGGCCACGTTATGCGCCGATCTGAGAACTATGTCGGAAGGAAGTGCCTTGACATGTCTGTCCCTGGAGCTAGACCACCCGGACGCCCAAGGAAGCGATGGCTGGATGTCGTGACACAAGACATGAGAGCCAATAAATTATCCACTGAGGATGTTAAAGACCGTGCAAAGTGGAGTAGGCTCAGTCGGAAGGCAGACCCTGGCAAAAGCCGGGACTAATGCCAAGAAGAAGAAGATATATATATATATATATATATATATATATATATATATATATATATATATATATATTATATATATATATATATATATATATATATATATATATATATATATATATATATATATATATATATGTATATAAATAAATGCGATAAAGAATTATTCAAAATATATACGAGTCCTTCGAGGCAATCTATGGCGGAAAACTAGCATGCGTGTCAACACGCACACGCTCGTGTGTGCACAGTAGCTTAAAATAGTTTCTTTTGTTGTAACTGTTTATCAATTTTGATAAAGGAAAGGATTTCATTTTAACTATGTCGTTAGTAATGAATAAAGGCTATCGTGGTATAGTTGATAAGTGTCAAGTGTATAGATATAGTATATGTTGTATGCGTATACGTAAATGTCATCATTCTATAATTAAGGCCTTTGCGGCGTAGTAGAGCAGCGTCCATATAGGCTAATATGGACGCTGCTCTATATAGGCTAATGCTTACAGGTTTAATCTCCTCTTGGGGGAATGAAATATTTTCATTTTCCAACTCTGATTAAAATTGAGGTAAAAATTGGAGAGCGGAGAGTCTTAACACTGGATTAGTTGTGCCTTGCTATATGCACTATTCGTTTTTATATGAAATATATTATAATACTTCAAATAATATTAAAATACCTACATATTATTTATATTAATTTCACACTTTATCACGCACATATTAGAGTCAGCAATAAGACACAGCATTCCCCACTTTCCACTTCCATATTCGAGGCATTAGATGTTGTGGTGGAAATGGGGTGGCGGAACTCAACACCGCGCTTTGCCTTGTTGCCAAAATTTTTTTGTTATATATTTTTACAAAACATAAAAAATAATTCCGACTTGTTTAGACTATAAAAATACCTAATTTACGATGATAATTATACAAATTACATGTTTATAATTTATCTTAGTAAATAAAACTATATCTTTAATAGTGCACTTTAGCAGTCATCGGTGTGACATCATATTTTCTCGTCGTTCATTCGCGCGTATAAATGCGGGATACAGTGTGAAAGCAGAAATACAGAATGTCTTTGGATTTTGCACAATTGGTATTGAACTTACTGTACTATCAAGAGTATTATAAAGATAGAGTCGATATGAGATAATTGAAAAAAAATACTTAATTAATAATTATATTTGTATATAAAAGAAAAGTTTGTCGAGAAATTCAATACGTAGAAGCTTCGAAATTATTAGTAAAGCTTGCTTATTTCTTTGGAATTCTCTTGAAACAGAAATCAAATGCGAAAAGTTAGATATGTTGCTTAGCCTTCAACTTGTTGTTTAGAGGAGATATTCGAAGAAAGGTAATTTTCAGTTTCCGCTGAGAAACTTTATTAAATAGCCAAAAGGATTTATTTTGTTTATATTCGAGTATGTTAACAATGAAAATGAATTGTAGTAAATGTATAAGATAAGAACGTATGACTTAGTTTATTTGCAATTTATACAGTGTCCAAGAAGTACGAGTTCGAGTCCCGCTGTGTTAAACTTTTTTATTGAAATTATATGTTTGTTACTTATTGTGTGAATAACATAAAAAAAACGCTAATATTTTTTTTTCATACATTTTTACACTTTTAACAGAAATTTATATGGAGTAACTTTGGTAGGCACTCTAGCAAATAACGCAAATAACGGTTCTACACTCAACTTTGACTGTTTTATTGTAAGCGTATAGCTTTATTGCCTAGAGTGCTCGAATACCGTTAGAGATACGGATTTTTAGGCTATTTAGGTTTTTTAGGTTAATAATAATCTTAGTAATTTAAATTTAGGGTGCTTCACGTTTTATCACGTACATAGCAGGACATAGCTTAGGTTTAGATTTAATAGGCACTTTAATATTAATATGGAAGACAAATAAATTGCATAATTCCTTTTTTCATCATGATCATTCAATAAAATACATGATGAAGCTTTTTTTATTATAATAATCTGTGAAATGCAAATTCAAGTTCTGTTATCTCTTAAATATTTTGTACTGAATACAAATTTTTAATTATTTATTTAATATATGTAAATATTAAAAACAAAACATATTGACTTTATCCTGTATCCGGATTGATAGAGCCAACCTGGTTTTTTCTATCCTGAAGAGACCGTGGAGTATGCACATAATGGCTCTACCTTTTTACGTGAATCAAGAAATGTAACTTTCATATAGCATTGTAACGCTAACAATAATGTTTCACGGAACGAGCGCAATAACAGCGAGTGATTGCGATGTTATAAATTGTTTTAGATTAGGGTTGTCTTTTAAACCAAAAAAAACAATGGATTAAGCAAAACAAAACGATTATTATTTCTTCTGTAAAAAACGCATCTGTCAGACGCAGGATGTCTTAAACGCGATGGGTGTCATTTCGATCATTACTCAGCGTATTTACTTTTATTTATTCGCTGTGGCACGAGAAAGTGCGTCGTTAAGTTTCGCCACTTGACACGAAATATGGCGAAAACAGTGTCTATATACTATATTCTCTCTGTCTACCCTGCAATATATGAGTAAAGTGTGACATGGCCGAGTTCAAATATGTCTGAATAAGTCAAACATTTGCTCAACTTTCCGCCCAAGTTTTAAGTCTTTCTGTGTTTAGAGGTGGAGCTCAATGCCAATAGCCTCAATCATCTTCTTAGATTATTGTCGTCTTTGTAACTTTGGTTTACTGACATACAATGCCCTCAGAACCTACTACGCGCAGACATTTCAAATTCGCCATGTAAGAACATCATATATCCCTAATGTATGGGAGCCGATCGTTTTTCCCACTTATTAAGATTTTTAGTTTCATAGTCTACGCCAGTAAATTTTTGGGTTACAACTTTTCTTACATATTTTCCCCAATTAGGTAAAAACGACCTGGTTAGAATTGAATTTCTTTTCAAGATTTTTTATTTTTAATTTTAAGTCAGACCAAGGAGCTCTATCTCACTCTATGTAAGTATTCAATCTCAAAATAATGTTGAAATAATTTAAATGTATTATTTTTTTAATAATTATTATTTTAATTTATAATTAATTATTAATCATTAATTTAAATATTATGTTTTTAAATAAAATAAAATTAAATTAAAATTACTCTTACATATATTATTATTATTATACATATGCAAAAACGTCATATATATGTCAACGTCGTATATTATTATTATTATATATATGCAAATAGTGACGGAGTCAGTTTACATTTATCTGACAACCCTGACCTAAGACATGTGTTAGAGCCCTTTTATCGTCTCAGGAACCCTTACGAGACTCGTCATGTGAAAATTTATTGTTACATCTTACTTCTTTTTATTTCATTTCCAACTGTGACGGTTTATGAGTTTTGGTTGGTGACGTCGAACGTCGGGGTGGTGGGGTATGGTATATTTCCAAAAGCGTGAGTTTAAATCCTGTTACGGTCCATTTTAAATGCGTTTTCTACATTTTTTTTCTTTCTTTAGTGTATTTACATTTTTAAAATTAAAAAAAATAATAATAAACATAATTTTCTCTACCAAGTGATCATTCTTAGCAATAATCTTTGGGTAGCAGAAATTTATAAAATAATATTCCTATACAGTTACCAGCGTATAAGGACTTCATCGTAGCTTGATAAGAACGTATGGCTTAGTGGTTAGAGCGTTTAGAAGCGTTTGTTTAGGTTTTCAAGAGGTGCGGGTTCAAATCCTGCTACGCTGCAACATATTTATCAATAACTTTTTTTTGCTTTACTATATGTGATACAGAAAATCTAGTTCTAAAACACTTCTTCCCAAATTATTTCCAGATTTGATACATTGCATATTGAGTGACGGAACTCAAATTCGGACTGCATCTTATCTCCAAAGCGCGGAAATGAAAATAATTCATACCCCCGAGTGGGATTGAACCCACAATCGTCGTATTCACACATACACTATGCTGCTGGGCTAGGGCTGGGTATTGGGGCCTCTTCATTCAAATGAAATATAAAAAGTAAAAAAAAGCTTGAGCAAATACCGAAAATATGTCAATTTTACTTACCTTTTTGTACGATACCAGTATCTATTACAAGGCTATAGCAAGTAGTATAGGAACCGTGTAAGTACATGCAATGAGCTACTACTAAATTTAATTTAGCTTTAAAAGGGTTAAGTTTTCATTAAAAAAATGATTTAAATTTTTGAACGCTTTCTCCGCATGGCTCAGTAGACAGAGAAAATCTTGTATTAAGACACTGTTCTTTATTTCTGCCCATTTCTTGAGGTATTGCGTGTTGAGTGCCGTGCTTTATATTCTTGACAAAGCTAAAAAATATATTAATTAATTTAAATATAATATAATAATTTTTTTTTTTTATATATAAAGAAAAATGTGCAATTAATTGCCCATGGCGAGAATAGAACCCACAACTGTTGCGGTAACAATCAGGCTCTAAGCCGCTACACCACGATTACCTCTCTTAAAGTCTTTGCTACAAACTTTGTAGATATTTCATGACATTCTGTTCTTCATTATTTAGGTATTTTGACCATTTTTCTTTTATTTATTTTAACTACTGGTTTTAATTATACTTGCTCAAGATGATTTTTTAGTTAAAATATGAACTTCCATTCATATGTTCATATATTTTTATTCCGCACTTAGCAGGAGTCTGAGACATTGCTTTATAAGTGACCGTGCTTTATAAGTCACGTCAGAGCACAAAAATTGAAAATTGATCCTTCCACTGGTATTTGAACCCGTAACTACCGCGTTTAGATTAACAAATTTTGATATGAATACTAACTTTAAGGAATTCAACCCGTTACCACCTGTACCATGTCATATGACATAGAACTGTTTTTCAGTATATCTATCTATCTCTATCTATCTATCTATCTCTATCTATACCTATAACTTAAGTATAATTCTATTGTAGTAGAAATATTTGAAACATATTTATGATTTTTAGCATCATTTACTATACGAATATATTATTTAAGACCTCTATTAACAATATTAACATTACCTCTTATGCACTTTAAGGAATTCAACTTGTTACCACGTGTAATATTTCATATGACATAGAAGTATTTCTTAGTATATCTATCTATCTCTATTTATCTATCTATCTCTGTATATCTATCTATCTCTATATATCTATCTATCTTTATATATCTATCTATCTCTATATATCTATCTATCTCTGTATATCTATCTATCTCTATATATCTATCTATCTCTGTATATCTATCTCTATCTATCTATAACGTTAGTATAATTCTATTGTAGTAGTAATATTAAATAGATAATGATATTACATTCGTCGTCGTATGTCATATTTGTATTGTAAACTTTAACAATGTGAGATAGGGCTTTATTATTTGCAACAAAAGCTTAGAAACTAGCATGTAGTTGATGAATATATTTATTTAGTGAATATGAAGAATATTGAGCATGGAGAAGTGTGTGATCTCAACGGTCATGGGTACAATTCCCACCAGGAATTTTTATCATAATAATTCTCTCAAGTACGTATCGAACCCGCAACTCCCGTGTTTACAGTCAGATACTATGTGGCTGCGCCATAACGGGACTTTGAATGATTGATAACTTAAATTAATTGTAGTGTGTCCCACTAATATTATTAATGTGAAAGTTTGTGTGTATGTATGTTTGTTCCGGTTTATCGCAAAAACTATTGAACGGGTTTAGATGAAACTTTGCAGTAATATAGCTTATATATCAGAATAACATATGGGCTACAATTTATGATAAAATAATGTTATTCACTTAATAAATAAATAAATAAATAATAGTATATTTCAAGCGGGCGAAGCGCAATTGTTATAAAATAAAATTAAATCGTTTATATCAATTTTATCATATTACCAGTATAAAGCTTACACGTAGCTTTCATACTTTTCGAATTCAGACGGAAAGTCAAGAACGGAGTGTATATTTTTATTTAATAATAACAATCTATAAAAATGTGTAAAGCTGAAAAAAATATTTAACGTTATATTTCATAACATTCATATAACATAATATGTATATATATTTTTATCTACATACAAATATACATACATATACTTCTCTTATTCTATATAAATTATTATTAAAATACGTATAAAGACGAATGTTCAAGTTTCACAATCGAAAAACGAAGCCTCTGTGGCGCAATCGGCTAGCGCGTTCGGCTGTTAACCGAAAGGTTGGTGGTTCGAGCCCACCCGGGGGCGATTTGCATATATATTGTAAAGTATCTATATAGCTTCATATCTTTTTAAAGCCTTGTTATAAATTTGAAATGTGTTTAAAGCCTTGTTATGAAATAACAAATTGATCTTAATACACTTTTTTCTATTTTTTATTTTTCTGTTCAGCGATATATTGTCCTCTTTTCACCGCTCGTGCTCTCATAGCATACAATTGACTAAAATACTGTTACCTTAGTCATAAACTACATAGGCTTGAAAAATATTTGAAATTTCTGAATTTCCTTCAACTCGTATGGAGTAGTTGATGTGGCCAAAATTGGCTGGTACGGGGGGGTTTACTTCGTGATTCACTTTGCAGTAGGTTTATCGTCCTCTGTTTTGCGGCTCCTTTAAGGGAATGTTGTTACGCATTCGATGAATTATCCGTCCCTAATGTATCGTACTCCCATTTTGGATAAGTGAAAAAATAGGTAACCTAAACACCGGTCCACCGTGCTATCGGACTCGAGCAACTAGAGAAAGGTCAAGGGACTGAGAGAAAACATTACCTAATAAACTGACAACAAAAGTTTGCCAGCGTTTGCACTAATGTTGAGAACATTGGAACTACACCATAAATTTGGTTATAGATTTTTTTCTGTGGTCGTGTATAGCCCCAGTTAATTAACATCAATAGGCGTGTGTGTTGTATGATTACTGTACTTTATCGATAAGGGACTTACTGCTTACAAATTTCGCTTTCTCGGGTTGGTGCTCTCGCGGAAAGTACCCACCAGAGTGTGTGTGTATGTACCGTCCGTCCTGTTTGAGTGACGACTGCGTAACGCAGCGTTTTTATTCTTTTTCCCATCCCTATGCTCCCTTCGACTCTTCAAAGCTCTCCTGGTAGCTGGAAGCTGGTGGGGTGGGGAAATCGAGTGGGAATCGAAGCGTTTCCGTTTCAAAGACGTCAGTGCCACTCACGACGAGGCAGAATACCTTAATCAATATATATAAACACCAATAAAATAAGTACTTTAAGAGCCTTTCTTGACTTCCAGAGAGTTCAATGGCCTTACTCGTTCTTCGGTGGTGTGCGGTTTTGATTGGCCACTTTCTAGGGTCCGAATCTCTGGGGTGGTCCATTTTACACCTTTAAATCGTACCCATACGGTTATCACAGTGTGTGTTTCATTTTCGACGTCTCTTTTAAAATTGTCAAATTACTTAATATTTACTCTTTTATTAATCGTAAATAAACATATAATTGCTCTTCCTATGGTCTACTAATTTAATTACTTCCTATCAAGAAAACATGTATTTAAGCTATCTGTTTTTTATTTTAAGTTTTAGCTTGACGCTGTATCCTTCACCTCGCAGGGTAGGCAGAGAGGAACCGTAGGTTTGAAGAACCTAGTGTTAAGACACTCTGTTCTCCAATTGTCGCCATTCGGACGTGTTGAATGGCGGAACTCTACGCCGCGCTTGACCATGGTTGCCAGAGGGAAGACAAAGACTGGGTGGGAGCCCTCATCATTTACTTACAAGTTTGAAATACAATTATGTATACATATGGTATGTACGTACGTTATTTACGCTTTAAGCCCACATCAGGTTTTCAAGTTAGTGATGTGCCAATAACTAGTGGCACCTGTAAAAAAAATTAACGAACTTATGTATTTGTATGTATATGTATATGGTATGTACGTATGTATTTGTTTACGCTTTAAGCCCGCATCAGGTTTTGAAGTTAGTAATGTGCCAATAACTAGTGGCACCTGTAAAAAAATTAACGAACTTGTATTAAAATTAATTATTGTAATTTACAAGTATTGAGAAAACTTCTTTTTAAAAAAATTTTAAAATTGCATCATGATCCATAACAAAAAAACAAAAAAAGACACTTACAAGGCCTTTTATTTTTTTTTCTCGTAGATAAACTGATCTAGAGCTTTAAAAATCAATTAGACTAATATATATTCTTCCCAGTAATATAAGAATATTTTAATTAATAAGTAAAAAAATTTTTTGAATGTGTCTAGTAGCTTCAAGCATTCAGTTTTTACTATTTTGTTATATAAAAACTACAAAACTTTCTAAAACATTAAGCTCAAGTTAACAGCTTGCAACTTTCAATACTCATGACTGAGACTGATAGATGCAAAACGTCAAGTAATGAGGTCTAAAGGGACGAAGTGTCTTCGCGTATTTTGATGATGTGCAAAGATTCCCTCCTCTGAGGATAAACTGAGCTTTCCTCGAGATAAATCGTGTATAAATTGTAGCTTTGAGCTTTTATAGTAAGATATATTGCTTTATAAACTTTAGAATCAGCGCCACGCTTTGTATCGACAGGTAGAGAAAAGGATTTCAGTTGAATTATAAGATCTTGTAATATGTGGATATTGTGCGAAACAATGGTTACGAGTTCGATTTTGAGGGGATACACGCAATGTCTCAAATACAGACGAAAAAAAACATAGTGTCCTAACACCAGGTTGCCCTTGTATATATCCTAACCTCCGTGAGATTTAAACATGAGATATAATATTTTGTATATTTAATAGACTTCGGTATTCTCCACTTTCTCTCCAATTTCGTGAGACAGCAACAAATCCTAGGGAGATAGTAATAAAAAACGACCAAAAAGTAAACATAAAATACGCGATAAATGCTATAAATGCAATTTATTAAAATAACGCCATTAAAAAAAATAAAATAAAACAATGGATAAAATAAAAAACCATATAAACTACATAAAAAATACTGGAATTTTAACCGATACTATTACACAATAGGATAATAAAATAATCAAATACCCATAATCAAATACTACAAAAAAAAATAAACTCAACGCCGCACTTTATCTTCTACCAAAGCGAAGCATATTAAAATACGTTTACTACTCCAAGTGGTTCTCACGACCCACAATCTAAGCATTTACAACGCCTATAACACATTTATTAAAATTTCTTAATACTTTTAAACATATCGGCATAGGTCAAATATCCCATTTGTTTGGGGTCATGCAAGGTTTCTCTGTATCCGTCAACGTAAGGTGTGTGTTCAGTTGGCCCTTCGACTTTTGAGCTTTGTCCGTGCAGACTTAGTCGGTAGCTTTCTAACTTGTCAGTCGAGAAAGTTGTATGGAGGGAGAGCTGCTATTGGGCTCTATTACATAGCAACTATTGTCCAGCTGACAATTGAGAATACAATACATGTTCCTTTATGAAACATCTACTTAAGTTTTAATAAGAAATATAAATTTGTATAATTATGTACGAATATAATTACAAAAAATGATTTAACTGGTCAATCTGGAAGTTTCGTAAAGTTATTAGTTAAAAGAGAAATAAATACAAGCTTTTATTTAAAAGTTCTAAAAAGACGAAAATCATTCTTAAATTCAATTAAGCCTATGAATTACAAAATATATGTTTACATAATACATTTTATATTTTATAAAAGCTTGTGAAAAGAAAAATATTATTATGACTTTATTTATTTTATCTACTCTAAAGATAAATTTAAATGATACGCTTAAAACTCTCCGCCCACTTTTGAGACAACATTTTGAGTGGCGGAATTCAACGCCGTGCTTATTTACATTCAACATAGCAAAATATGATCTTCTTTATAATTTTTCTTTTCTTCTTTCTTTTCTTCTTTTAAGGACGCCTGGAGAGAATGTATGAAGAGGTTAATGACAGTGGACGAGGCGAAAGAGATGCAGACAGCAGCGTTTGGCTCTCCGTTCTCTCTGACTACCCCGCTAGGTATATAGCGTGAAATTTTGTACAGAATACAGCGTGTACCAAACCGGAAGCTGAAATTTGCTATATAATTAAATTTGCAAATCATTTATATAATCAATTGTGAATTAATTTCTAAATCCTTCTTTTACTATGTATATATCGGATTTTAAATCTATTGTTATATTACTATCACTACAAATGTATATATATATATATATATATATATATATATATATATATATATATATATATATATATATATATATATATATATATTATATATATATATATATATATATATATATATATATAATATTATTTTAGCTTCACGCTTTGTTATGTATAAAGAAGGATGCGCAGAGAGCTGTGCCCTTTTTAACTTTTAAATTTTTTTATATTGATCACAACAAACTATTACATTATGTTTTTTTTTTATTTTATTAATGTTCAATATATTTAAACTAATTATTTAAACTTAAATTAAAATTTCCAAATATTTCAATTTTTTTTGTTCATAAAACATATTTTATAGAATAGATAGAATACAAGGCATTTTAATATATATCAAAATTTGATGTTTTTCCTCATGTATTACAAAGGAGTTAAGTTAGTAAGTTTTTTATTCACTGTTACTTATCTACTTTTCTTTTTTTCACTTAATGCGGTATAATACCTGAAATATTTGAAACAATTCTATGAAACAGGTTTAATTTTAATTTTAAAAAATAGAACATTTTATTTTAAACATCATTTATGTAAATACGTTAACATTCACGTCGTAAACAGTTTCAAACTACACTACATAAGTTTTATAAATTATATATAAAAGTGTTATAAGTACATAATGCCATATTTTGTACAGTATATGGAAGCCTCCGTGGCGCAATCGGCTAGCGCGTTCGGCTGTTAACTGAAAGGTTGGTGGTTCGAGCCCACCCGGGGGCGGCGGAACTTTTTGTTTTAAAATACTAAAATTCATGAAGAAATCGTTTAATACTTAGTTTTTAATTTTCATGCATTTTCAAAACATGGAGGTTAAATTCACCCTAATGTCACTTAAGACACAATGCCTTGAACTCGTTAGGAAAGTACAGAACGATGAGCTATGCTACAAGAGCTTTTCTTCCTACGGAGCTGAAAATTTTGACGTGACTCTAAATCCAACATGGCGGACTTCTAAATGCAAAGACGGGCGGACGGACCGAAAGGCGGACTAAATTGTTATGAAACTAGAAGTGAACGATTTATCTCGGAAACTATTGGCTTGAATTGAAAAAAATATTTGAATGTTGAATTATTCCTTTAGTCAGATAGTCCATTTATTAAGAGAGGCTATAGACTATATTACATCATGTTAACCGTTTCGATATAGCTCACTGTATCCATCAGCATTACCTCGGGAATTAAGAATGTCTCAAGTGTCATACTTAGTTATTAGCATTTGACAACGTGGACTAAATCGCAAATAAAAGCTACTAAAATATAAATAAATGCATTCCTAGCTCTACTAAATAGTATTGAGAAAAATTAATTGAACTAACTTCGCCTGAGTGAAGAGAAACAAAAAGTCATTAATAAAATATAAGAGCCACTTTGACTGACAAGCGCTTGCGGTACCATCAAACTGTATAGAGTAACTAAATACAGAGATTATATATATATATATATATATATATATAATATATATATATATATATATATATATATATATATATATATATATATATATATATATATATATATACATATATATATATATATATATATACCTCTTTATAAGACACTGAAAAAATTACTTTTCATATTGATATTGACAGCAGAGAACGTAGTGACATATCTTATTACTATTTATGTATTTGTTATTAAGAAAATATTTTGTGGTAGCGTTGATATTTTTTTTTACACTTTGTTCGTTTAAAGAACAGTTAATATTATGAATACGATGTTTTCCCATTACTTAACTATGCCTTTCCATATTTTAGTTCCATATTAATATCCGTCCATGTCCTATCTACTAGAAAGACGGAAAAAAATGTATGTAAAGTACTGAAGACCTTTTTATTTTATTTCATAATATTTTATCTGTGATAAATTTGGCAAAGAGTAGAGAACAGTCGCAAGCTATACAATTACACTATCGCCTCAAAAAAAAAGTCCTAGCAATGGTAACTCCTGATAATTTCTGATGATTGGGCCACTCAACTGACAATTTCTCGACTGATGAAAAGCGGGAATCGGAGTGTCTTAACACGTAGGTTCCCTCTGCCCATCTATATGCAGGATACAGCGTGAAGCTAAACAAAATAAATGTCAAATATTTAACACCACTTTCATATATTTTCTTTATCTAGAGCAAACATTAATTAACATTCCATACAAAACCTACTCTACGATATGACAGTCAAATGTGTAATGCGTCGGGTGCATCTGTCTTTGATTAATGTAACTATCTGTCCAATATCGTTGCACTTTAAATGGTAATTAATTATACACTCATTAGTGGTTGTCAGCTCCAGCCAGATATAGTAGTTTTTGGAGAGCTCTGATAGCGACGGATATGACGTAGTAAATAATAGTGAAATTGTAGAGTCAAGCTTTACCACGCTCAGTGTGATATGTAGAAGATGTCATGTATAATATATTTTAATATTTATTAAGTGGATGCCGTGAGGAAATCTCTTGGATATCGTATAAGCGCTCAAGCTAACTAAGCTATACGTTTTCATTGAGCTATGTCAAATTTGTATACGATTTGGAGATTTGTTTTTGTTGTAAGCGTTTCTGTAGGGAGATTTTAGTTTCAGGAACCTATATTAAAAAAATCTTGTTACTTTACATATCACATAATCTTCAATCAATACATGTATATATGTGTATGAAATCCTTGATATGATAGACAACGCACAGGGCATTAAGACTCAATTTGGAACTCCTACAGAAACGTATGGGAATATATAATGAATGTTTATATATATATATATATATATATATATATATATATATATATATATATATATATATATATATATATATATATATATATATATATATATATATATATATATATATTATATATATATATATCGTAAACTGATGTATTCTCTCTCTCGACCCCCGAGGGGGGAGAGGAAAACGGCTTCAGGGCAGTGCCCTCTTGCCGTTAGGCTCTTCCGCCGCCCATGAACATGGGCGGGTCCTTGGATTGGGCGTTTAGCCCGAGGTAAAAAGTCCTAAAAAAGGGACAGGATTTGGAAGGACTGGACGAAAGGAGTGAGCTATGCGCTACCCGGGCGGTCAGCCCGGCCGAATGAGACCCTCGGTGATCCCGGGAGGCTCAGCCTAGGCGACCAGCGACCATGGTAGCAGCTCAGGAATCAGAAGGAGGGGGAAGGATGTCTCGAGGTAGTCTTCGGGCGTCCGGCGGACGGGAGTGCCACGGAGCGATGTCTCGGATGTGAGGGTGATCCGAGGCGTCGGCTCCGTGGTAGACACGGGGCAGCTAGCTGGGTGATGTGACTCTCTAGGCTTTCGATACGGAGGTCGCGCTGAATGGTAGCGTTCCTCACGTATCTAGGAGCCTGGACGACTCGTCGGAGAGCCACATTTTGCACCGTCTCAAGGACCTTCCGAAGACTAGGACTCGTGAGGGAGTACCAAGCTGGGGACGCGTACGTCAGATGGGGTCTGACGTACGTTTTGTACAACCCCAGCCTGGTGCGGAGGGGAAGGCGGGATCGGAATAAGGGACGCAGCAGGGCCAGTGCAGCTCGCGCTGCGTTCCTGGCTTTGGCTACCTGGGCCGACATAGAAAGTTTCCTTTCTATGGAGACGCCCAGGTAGGTGACTTGGCGGGACCACTTGACCTGTTCACCCTGGAGAACAAGCGGAGGAGGCAGCTTGTGGAGCCCAAACGCAATCGCTTGGGTCTTGGCCACGTTAATCGTGAGCCTCCACTCCGCAAACCAGTCCGGTAGCAGGTCGAGGGCACGCTGGAGTTTGAGAGCCGCGTGGGTGAGGTTCAGGGACTTAGCCAGGAACGCAATGTCATCGCATAGAGGGCCAGTGTGACATTGTCGTGAACTGCAATGTCATTGGTGTACATGGAATACAGGGTAGGAGAGATGGTACTACCCTGGGGTACCCCTGCTGCGATGGGATGGCTGCTGGAAAGAGCGTGGTCCACTCTAACCCGGAAGGTTCTGCCGCGGAGGAATTCGGCCAGAACCCTCACCAGGTGATGGGGAGTGCCCGCCCGGATCACTTTGTGGAGCAATCCGGGGTGCCACACCCTGTCGAACGCCTTCGACACGTCCAGGAAGATCGCTGCTGCCTTCTCCTTCCTGTTCATGGCGGCCGCTGCGAAGTGGAGGACGCGTGCTAATTGCAAAGTGGTCGAATGACCACTGCGAAATCCAAACTGCTCGGGGCGCGGTTGGAAGTGCGCCTCAAGAGAGGAGCAGTAGTCTCTCGAACAGCTTGGATGAGGCGTTCAGCAGGGTAATGGGTCGGTAGCCGTCGGGGCGCCTTCGGTCCTTCCCTGGCTTCGGAATCATCACTACCAGGCCTTTCCTCCATGCCCGGGGGAAATAGCCCAGCCGTAGGATGGCGTTGAAAAGCCTGGTGAGTGATGATATGGTCCTCATGGGGAGATGTTGTAGTGCCATGTTAGGCACACCATCTATCCCCGGAGCTTTTCTAGGCTTGAGCCGCGCGATCGCCTTCTTCAACGCTCGACGGGGAAAAGAAGGGCGGCGGAGGACTCGGGCCAGGGGGGTCGGATAGGAAGGCGGTGACCGCTTGCTCCAGCTGTGCGTGGTGCTCCGGTAGCAAGCTGGGGATTGGGTGCGAACTGACTCTCAAGGTGGTCTGCCAGGATTTCGGCCTTCCTTGAGAGTCGTAGCACAGCGTGCCGTCGGGTTGGAAGAGAGGGTCGGATGGGGGGCGGCTTCTTGGTAAGCTGCCCGGCACAGCTTCGTGAGAGACGCTTTCGTCCTCGGTAGCGTCACGAATCCTCGCGTCCCAACTCTCGGCATTGGACTTCCGCGAGCGCTGCGCGAATAACGCTCCACCAAGACGTTGAGTTTCGTCTTGGTGGCGGGCTCTCGGGTCTGTTGCCACTCACTGCGCGTCTTCCTCTTACGCGCAATGAGGTCAGCAATGTGCCGTGGAGTTGGGGAAAGTCTTACCGGACTGGCGGGGGCGGTAGCCTCACGGAGGGCAGTCTGGATCGTCGCTGTGAACGACGACTCAAGTCTATCGACAATAGCGGATCATCAAGCGGTTCCTCTCGTGGCCGAGTCAGCTGGGCAGTGAGGGCCTCGAAGCGGGGCCAGCAGATTCGTCCCCTACGTAAAGGGGGGTGCACTGCGATTGCTGGCGTTCCCCGTACGGAAAAGAGGACGGGGAGGTGGTCAGACCCATAGGCATCAGGTAGGGATTCCGGCTGTTCGAGGGACACCGAGCTAGCATCGACCCCTTTGTGGACGATCAGGTCGATCGTGGTCCCGGGGAAGTTGCTATTATGAGAGTAGTGGGTGGGCTCGTCAGGCCCTTCCACTACATACCCATTCCTGTCGGCGTCCTCGAACAGCTTCCTACCCGTGGTGCACGCAATGTGGCAGCGCCACGCTGGTGTTTGGCGTTCCAGTCCCGCTGCGCAAGTGGTGGGGTGTGTACTACCAAGGACCAAGCTCACTTCGCAGTAGCATCTTAGCGTGGAAGTTGGGGGTGGCGGTAGAATTGGCATACAGCCTGACATGTTGCCTGCCACCATTACTCGATCCCCAGGGACTGAAACGACATCGGTAAGCCAGGTCAGGAAGAGGAAGGTGAGGAAGGCTGCGCTGACCAAGAAGACTGAGATGAGAGCCGCGCCACAGCGTTCTCCTCGCGTCCAGGCGCAGGGTGTGGGTAGCCTGGGATGGCTAGGGGATCTGAGGCTCTCAGATGGGTCCTCAATTTATGAGAGCCACATCTATGTTTTGTTCTCTGAGAAGGATCCGAGGAAGTGGGCTTTGTTTCTCAGAGAACAGTGCGTTCCAGAACATGATGCGTAGCTCAGCCATTTGTGAGCAAACGCATCATGCCTGACAGCACGACCTCGACAGGGTCACGTTCTCCTTGAGGGCAACAAGGACTTCCTTGAGGACGTCGATGGCCCTGTCAAGGGACGCGCGGTATCGCCCGAAACTGGAGCAGCCTGGATCCGGGAGGCTTGGGCAGCATCAGGGGCTGCACGGACTGCGGTGGGTTGGCTGGTTGGGGCAGAAGAACAGGCGGTCCCCATCTGCCTCTTACCCTTAGACCTCTTCTTGGAGGCACTACGGCCGACTCCGCCATCCCTCGTAGAAGGCGGATTGGCCGGAGCCATCAAAGAAGAGGCCTGTGCGTCCGCGGCTACCATGTTGGTAGGGAACCGGGGACGACCGATGCCGGAGGCTTAGAGGCAGCTGTGAGGGCCAGTGTACCAGCCTTCTTATTCCTGAGCTCCCTCTTTATTTGAGGGCACGAAGAATAATTGGCTGGATGGGCCCCCCCACAGTTGGCGCACGATGGCGGGCTGCTCTAATGGGGCGCGGGCAGTCCTGCGCGCGATGCTCTTCTCCGCATCTCACGCAGGCCAATCTTGCGGTGGCACCCATGGCTCGAGTGCCGGAAGGCCTGGCAGCGGTGACACTGCGCTGGGCCCTTACCGGCTGCGCCAGGCTTCTATTTTGACGCCAGGCATGTACAGCAACTCATTGATGCTGTATGCCTGGCACGAGGTCCGGGGTATTGACCAGAACCGCAAAGAGATGCAGCACCGCCGACCTTCCTTCGCCCGGATCGGCCGGACATACTCGGCCTGATACCCGAGTTCTCCCAGCGCCTCCGTGATCTCCTCAGGAGTGTCGTCACAGGAAGCCCCCTGATGGCCACCTTGCGACTCATTTCCGAGGGGAGTGCGTAGGATAACCAGCTGATCTTCTCCGTCATCTCCAGGTTGCGAGGTACCGGGCTGGATTGTTCGGTACTCGCCCTCCGATCTGGAGGAAGCGCACACCTTTCCCAAAATGGGGCGCGCGTTGGGTGCGTGTCCCAACCTCTCTTTGAGCACCCGAAGTGGGTCGCCCAGTTGGGGCAGGGTCTCCACAACGAGAGGTGGGTAGCGGGGCCTCGGTTTTGGGGCGGGTGCAGCTGCTGGAGCCGGTGCCAGCCTGCGCCGCCTGGCTCGGGCCTCCTGCCCGGAGCGCATCGGCAAGAGGTGACCGAGCTATCAGTAGCGGCACCCATGGTGCTGGTGGTGGTAGCGTTAATGGCGAGTGCGACCGTTGTAGGCGCTGGATGCTGTGCCTGAAGGCGTCGGTCCCTTAGAGGCTCCCGGGGCGGCGGGGCGTGGTTTGCGCGCAAAGCCTCTTTGGATCGGATTCGGGGGCCTCATCGGCGGGCCTGGGTCTCCGGACAGGGGTGAGGGCTGATGTCGGCGCCTCCTCCATCCCGGTATCTGCGGAGTCGGTGCCCGCGAGCTCTCTCTCTTTATCGTTGAGGAACAATACAAATATGCTCCAACAACGACTTGGAGATAGCCCACGCTGCCGCAAATGGGACACAAGGATCATGTTCCCTATGCAGCTGCGTTCTGGGCGACAGCTCCGCCTCATACCGAGACGGCGCGGATGGCGACCTCTTAGAGGGTTGTACCTCTCTAGCTGCGGGCCTGGAAGCCCGCTGCGGCGTTATAGCTGGGTCATGTTCCACGCGGGGAGGTGGTAACAACACCCGCGGGGGCACTGGGACCGCCAGTTGGGGGCCGGAAACACCAGTGGAGCGCGCTTTCAAGTCGCGCGCCACTAGTATCCGGGAGTTCGCCCCAAAAGCGGGCCTGGCCATAGAACTACCCAACTCAGTGATGCCACTGGAGACTGACACAAGGCCGGAGTCGGTTGCGGTCGGCAAGGGACCGATAGGGGGCATGCTCCGCGCAGAAGCGGTGCCCGCGGAGGTTCCTGCTCCGGAGAGGTGCGAGGCGCGAGGGGGTGTGGTTGGTCCCGACCCACTGGCCCCTACGTCCAAAGGAGGTCTGGTGCGCGAACGGGAGCGATCCCGCTGCGCATTCTTTTCGGCCGCTCATTTCTGAGACGGCAACTTCTTCGCTGAAGCCCGCACACGACAAACCATACGGTCAACGAAGACCGAGAATCGACTTTAGGTGACGTCACCACGACGTCACAAAAAGCGACAACGGCGACAGAACCCGGCGAAAATTATAATATTTACGAATTAAATATTTAAAACTTCCAAGGACAAGAGGAAGGTTCTGACCGTATGAGCGTAATGATACGTCAGTAAGTGCGAAGCTTGCATCCGATATCATATATATATATATATATATATATATATATATAGGATATTAGAATATATTATATATATATATATTATATATATATATATATATATATATATAGATATATATATAGTATATATTAATATATATATATATTATATGATTATATATATATATATATTATAATATAGATATATATATATATATATATATATATATATATATATATATATATATATATATATATATATATATATATATATATATATATATATATATTTTTTTTTTTTATATAACCGTGATGCAAATCATTTTTTTCCAACTATCACGGATCTCAACGCCGCGCGTTTCAAATCTTATATTATATTATAACAATACAAACTGCAACATAATGTAACGACTTTTGTGAACATAGAATTTGCTGTATAAAGCTATGATATAATTGAAGTAATTATCAAAATCAACTGTTATTACGGCATTATAATTTGCATAACGCTTTTGTATATTAGGGGTTAACGTTGTGTAACATATTTTAGGTTGTACCCGTAGTTTAATATTAAGTTGAGGTACATTTTTTATTAACATTTTGTTATTTTGTTATTTTCTAGAGAAATAATGTAATAATTATAGAAATAAAAAAAGCTCGGATTTCATAAAAGCTTTAGGAAAAATACAAAACCCATAGCTTAGAACAAAGTAATTTTGAGTAAATTAAATTCCAAGTTCAAAATTATTTGAAATAACCATCAATATTATGAATATTAAAATAGATCCTTGTTGATTTAGGTGGGATTAAACAATTAATACTAGAGAACTAAGTGTAAATGTCATATAAATAAAACGAGTGATTTTGATCACTAGATTGATGAAGAAGAAGAAATGAAAGTCGGTAAAGAGTAAGTGGAATGTACACTTATAAGCATAAACGCTTTTATCTTTTGGTTAGAAAAGTTTTGGTTGGTTTTGGTTGCCTTAGGAATTTGATTATTCTGAAGTCTGTGTGTGCTCCATAGGACTATAGATCTTGATATATGGTATTAAGTTCATATCAGTCCGTCCAGTCTCCACGTGATCGTGAGGAAAATAGACTTGACACATATACAGATGGACCGCAAAGTAATCCTATTAATATTTAGATTTTTCCTATTTATCTATGGAACCCTAAAATGCGTGTTTCATTTGTTATATTTATAGTAAAGGGATTCGCCTCCTGTTGGCTTCGTGCCAGCCCACAATTGCTTCGCTTGCTTGCTAATGATAAAAAATAAATCTTTTGGAGGGCAACGATCTAGTTATTATATTTTAGTACTTACTACGGATATATAATTATTATGCACACTTCATATAATAAATCGTGGAGTGTCGGGCTAGAAATACACTTCCCTTTATCTCCCTGTGGGTTTTGTAATAGGCGATTAAGGGAGAAATTAAAAGGGATGCGCAGCAGAATTCCCTTTTCTTACTATATCATTAATATGAACTGTGCTTGCCAACAGGCCAGCCCAGCGCAGTGAGCGTGAGCTTTTACAACAGCTATATCATATTAACTGGCATATTCTAACATAACAACACCTCAAAGGCTCACTACAGCATTATTATCCGAATCCAACATTAGACCCTTCGCGATTCGCAATCCCTTCGCGAGGCAAACTTCCTCAAATTCCAAAAGCTCTTCTTAATGAACTCATTTATTAAATAGAAATTAAAAAAAAGATGGGCCTGAAAGATGGGCCATAGTGGTAACAAGAAACGAGATAGACTTTATCATAGCGAATAAACGGCATATATTTAGAGATGTCTTAGTGATTTAATACTGGAAACTATCACGGGCTCGTTTGAAGCACTCAAACTATCGACCTGAAAGTAGAAAGAACTAGGTATACTCTTCGACTAGCGGCGTGTCAGGATACCAACGCTTCGGAAATGTTCCAGATCGAACTCCAAAACCGATTGGACGAGCTGAAAACCATTAGCAATATTGACCAATCAGAATAGACGAACTGGCGATGATTATGATATAATATAATGCTTTTATATGTAAGATTCATAGAAAGTGATGAGACTAAAATATTAATAAAAATTATATTTAGAAAAAATCATGCTTAAGGCCCTCGTGGTGTAGCTGGTCAGCGACTGTAAACGTGAAAACTGTCCTGCTTTCATAAAACAAAATTTTCTTTGAGTTACATTCTATATACAGTGTTTCAAATTTGGACAGAAATCGGATAACGGTTCTTAGTTCTCTGCCTAACACGCTATATGCGGGAAAAAGCGTGAAAATTAAAATATAGGTAAAATTTGCTGTATTATGCAGTATACTTAACCTACAGTACCCTTATAAAGCTTATCTCAGGTTAAGCCTGTACATGAAGTATCATCCTCGATTGTAAATTTAACTTTATAAGTTAAATGATCATAAACAACGCGTGCCGCAGGTTTTAAGGCAGATAAGAATAATTAATTCCAGTCGAAAATCCATTTTATTTGAATGATAGCTGCTTTTCATATTAAATAGTGATATGTGACTTGTGAGTGGGAGATTTAGTGAGATTTTGGAAAACAAAAATAATAAAATCATGATTTCATTTTTAAATGAATTTTTTAAGTATTATTCTATAATAAATAAATAAATGTGTTATGGAAAACGTATAAACATTTTAATGTAGCGGAATTCGAGCCCGGTCCTTCTAGAAACAGTCCTAGACTTAAATATGTATTATAAATGAAAAATAAAGAGAAATGAGGCGTCGTGGCACATCGGCACAGTGTTTAAATGTAAAGACGACGGTAGTGCGTTCGATTCCCACGAGGGAAAATTGGAATATTTTCACTGTCCGAAAGACAGGAAGCGAGGAACATATTATTGACACTAGGTTCCCTCTGCATACCCTGCTATATCCAGGATACAGTGTGAAGCTATAAAACAAAAGAAAGAAGCTTTACTTGGTCCGTTGACTTGACTTTTACGTTTAGAAATCTGTAATTCTTTAATAATTGAATTAAAATTACTCACTCAACACGCAACGCCTCAAAAATGAGTCAGAGAAAGTGGAACGAGTCCCTGTGTGGCATGTAATATTGGCAAGGTTCCCTCTGCCCTCCTATAAACGGAAAATAGCATATAGCAATTCTTTTAATAACAAAAATTATACAAAAAAATTGCTTACATCTCCTTAGATTTAAAAAAAAATGTACAAAAAAAATTTAAGAAACATTTTTCAGTTCTTTGCATCTGATATATGAATATTTCAAAGGTAAAAATGTGTGGACAATTGAAATTCATTTGACATTTCATATAGGATAGCAATGTATGTAATAATAAAATTGTAGCATGGTATTGGAAAGAGCAAGTTGAAGCTTTAGCTCTCGTCAGTCTCCAATCTCATACATCTCCCTCATATCTCATAATAAAAAATACCATTTAGTTAAAAAACAAAAGAAAATTAACTAAATTCTTACGAGCTTACTAAAATAATTTAAAAATTATGTAAAGCAAAGAAAACGATAATGATATAATTATCATACAGAAGGGCCAAAACCTGATTTTAAATAAGACAATTTAACTGGATAAATCGTATATATTGACACTAGTTAGTAATCGACGGGTAGACTGAGGCGCCATTTGTTTTGTCAGTTGATATTATTGAAAAAAACTGATTCATATATATATATATATATATATATATATATATATATATATATATATATATATATATATATATATATATATATATATATATATATATATATATATATATATATATATATATATATATATATATATATGTGTTGCGGAATTCAACGCCAACTCGTCATACTAGAGTTGAATATTTAAAATAATTTACTTTATCGAAGCCCCCGTTAGAAACATTACCACTGCGCCAATATGGTTCGTATAACATATTTATTTGTATAAATAAATAATATACCTATGTGTGGTCAATCGAGTACTAATTGTGTATCATAAATTTAAACCGCAATTACGTCTAACTAAATTTACGGCCGTCAATAGTTTAATTATAATTAAGTTATTACATCGTGAAAATGACGAAGGTACACTGGACATTTTGAATGTGGTATACGGGTTTGAATCCCAGAATATTATGCTACTAAGTCAGTAGAATGTGAAATAGTGTCCTGCCATAAGTGGAGTACGAGTACCAAGGACCGCGATTGCCATCTTCTCGATCTTCTTCAGAGAATTCCTCATGCTATTTACATGACTATCATTGACATAGTGTTCTGGAAAGTCAACTTTGGTTTCATCTTCGCTTATTCACGTTGTTTTCCACATTTAGCAGCATTTTGAGCCATTGCGGACCTCAACGACGCCTTGTCTTGGCACACAAGGCACTTGGCACACAATTTTTTTTTATTTTTTAATAATAGAGAAATTTTCGCTGGCATACCTTATAGGTAACCAAATAATATAAATATTGTCTCGAACAGAATATACTCACATATTATGTCTAAAATCATTTCATATGCATTAAAAAAAACACAAGATATGCAAAAAAAACAGAGCATTTATATAAATTATATTTAATAAAAAAGTAGATCTTTTTCTTAATATGTTTTTCCACATTTAAATTTTATATATTTAATTCATTAAGAATCACTATATAATTAACACTAAAGCATTCTCTCTTACTAAGTGACTGTTCTTCGCAATAATCTTTGGGTAGCGGAAATTTGTAAAAATCTCCCTACAGAAATGCTAACAACGTTATAAATTGTATAAAGCATATAAGAATTTCGAATTATATAAAGCATATGAGAACGTGTGACTTAGTGATCAGAGGGCTTCATAGGTTTTGAGGAAGCGCGGGTTCAAATCCCGCTTCGTTCAAATTTATACGTTCTCACTAAATGATAATATTGTACAGTTATATTTCTTAAATATTAAGTTAATATGGGACAGTGGTTCTTGAAATGTCACCGAGGCTAGATCAAACAGAAATAAATTGGAAGAACACGAGCTTGAGTTTTATAAAAATCTCTAATAAACTACTGTCTACTGCGCTTTAAATTGCCCGCTCGACAAAACAAACTTATTAACCTCGTTTTATCGTTGGAAGCTAACAATTCCATTTACTATAGATAGTTATTATACATGATATAAAAACAGTTTTAAAGGTGCTTCAAGAAGATATAGTTTTGCAATATTAATAGTTTGTTTTGTTCATAGTCACCCATAGAGAATAACAGATATACACGTTATTTTTAACAAATTTAAACTATTTTTAAAATTATAGCCTAGCCTATTAGAAACTTAAACAAATAATAAAAATAATATAATATGAACACGATCATACTAATCATACTATGGGCTGGACACGTCCGTCGAAGAATCGATGGCCGTTGGAGTAGACGAGTTCTAGAGTGGAGACCGCGAATTGGCAAACGGAGTGTAGGGCGCCCTTAAGCTTGACGGACTGATGACCTAAAAAGGTTGCCGACACTGACTGGATGCGGAAGGCATGGGAGGACCGGGAGGACCGGGATCTCTGGCTCACCCTGGGGGAGGGTGGGGGTCTATGCCCAGCAGTGGACAAAAATGGGCTGATTTGATGAACACGATCGGTCAAATTGAAAGAAATTTAAATTGATATCAAAGGAAATTCTATACATATTAGGACACACGTTATTATTTACACTTATTGTTCTTTTCTGAACACATTATGCTTTTCGAAATATTATTTTTAAAGATTTTTGTTAATCGCGTAGGGCGAATATCCTGAAAAATTCAATTTCAAGCTTAACAAGTACTTCGAATTCACTTATTGACCAGGAACTTAATTTGTATGCGGTCGAAGTAATAATAGACTCTCTCTATAGTTTGCAAAAAGATCTCGACCTGTCTAGAACTATTACAAATTCATTTCTAGAACATACTTTGAAGCTACCCTTGGGTCGCAAGTCCCAGGTACTTCTCTGAGCTCCTCTTCCATGGATTGCTAAGAAGTTTCTTCTCTTATATATCAACTGTAGCGTCAGCTACTGGCTCTAGTTAGATTTAAAAAACTATTCAGGAATTTACTATAGGTGCTATATCACTTAATTTTATTTCAAAGCGGTTCAAGGAGTACATTGACAAACACATATACCGAAAAATATACATATACTACATATACATATACTACATATACATATACATATACTTATAACATACTATTATATAAGATAAATATTTAAATTGCCCACAAATTCGCATATAGCTATACCTAACCTTTTTTTTTTTTTTTTTTTTTTTTTTTTTTTTTTTTTTTTTTTTTGACGCTGGGAAAAAATGACATTACGCATACCCTCCCCGCCGGGGGGCGGGAGAGGGGTATGTGGGACTCCCCGGTAAAGGCGTTCCCGGTATACCCACTAAAAATACCCAGCGACACTCCGACCTCACCTAAGTGGAGAGGGCCTGGGAGTCCATAGCGTCCAGGCCCTCGCCGGTGACTGCCCGCCCTACGGCAGGCCCTTCACACCCCTCCCGCGTGGGAAGGGGTCTTTACAATGGCCGGAGTGCACGGCCATTGTGGTCCGACGAGTGGGGTGATCCTTGAGGTGCGGGCGGTGGCGCCCCCGCGCCAGTCGCCCGCTGATCACCCCCTGGGGCGGACGAGGACGGACGTTGAGCCCGCCGCCTTCCACCCCTTCTTCGTCTGCGGAGCGGCGCTGCGAGAGGGTCGTCCTCCCGCATGCGCTCCGCCGCCTCCTTCTGTGACATGACGTCCTCACAGAAGGAGGCTACCGCCGCCCATGCCTCCTCCCTTCTGAGCATGGCGGCGATCACGCTGGGGAGCGTGAGGTCCTCCCCGACGGCTGCCACCAGGGCGCGGCGGGGTTCGGCCCACGAGGGGCACACCACCAGGGTGTGCTCCGCCGTATCCACTGCGGCCCCGCAGTGGTGGCACGCTGGCGACTCCTCCCTCCCGATCCGGTGCAGGTACGATCCGAAGCACCCATGCCCGGACAGCACCTGCACAAGACGTAGGGAGAGGGAGCCATGTCGCCGATCGAGCCAGTCCCCAAGGACGGGCCCGATGGCGTCCAGCAGCCGTCGCCCGAACGGCGCGGAGATGAGGTCCTCAGCCCAATGCTGAGTGGCGGCGTCCCTCATCTCACGGCGGATTGCCTCACGCTCTCCAGGGTCCGGGCGCTGGTTCAGCGCCCTCTGACCCGCCTTCCACTCGTACGCTCTGGCGAGAACCCAAGCCTCGAGCTCCCAAGGATGAGTTCCCGCCAGAACGCACGCCGCTAGCTATACCTTTTTTTTTTTTTTTTTTTTTTTTTTTTTTTTTTTTTTGACGCTGGGAAAAAATGACATTACGCATACCCTCCCCGCCGGGGGGCGGGAGAGGGGTATGTGGGACTCCCCGGTAAAGGCGGTTCCCGGTATACCCACTAAAAATACCCAGCGACACTCCGACCTCACCTAAGTGGAGAGGGCCTGGGAGTCCATAGCGTCCAGGCCCTCGCCGGTGACTGCCCGCCCTACGGCAGGCCCTTCACACCCCTCCCGCGTGGGAAGGGGTCTTTACAATGGCCGGAGTGCACGGCCATTGTGGTCCGACGAGTGGGGTGATCCTTGAGGTGCGGGCGGTGGCGCCCCCGCGCCAGTCGCCCGCTGATCACCCCCTGGGGCGGACGAGGACGGACGTTGAGCTCGCCGCCTTCCACCCCTTCTTCGTCTGCGGAGCGGCGCTGCGAGAGGGTCGTCCTCCCGCATGCGCTCCGCCGCCTCCTTCTGTGACATGACGTCCTCACAGAAGGAGGCTACCGCCGCCCATGCCTCCTCCCTCCTGAGCATGGCGGCGATCACGCTGGGGAGCGTGAGGTCCTCCCCGACGGCTGCCACCAGGGCGCGGCGGGGTTCGGCCCACGAGGGGCACACCACCAGGGTGTGCTCCGCCGTATCCACTGCGGCCCCGCAGTGGTGGCACGCTGGCGACTCCTCCCTCCCGATCCGGTGCAGGTACGATCCGAAGCACCCATGCCCGGACAGCACCTGCACAAGACGTAGGGAGAGGGAGCCATGTCGCCGATCGAGCCAGTCCCCCAGGACGGGCCCGATGGCATCCAGCAGCCGTCGCCCGAACGGTGCGGAGATGAGGTCCTCGGCCCAATGCCGAGTGGCGGCGTCCCTCATCTCCTGACGGATTGCCTCACGCTCTCCAGGGTCCGGGCGCTGGTTCAGCGCCCTCTGACCCGCCTTCCACTCGTACACTCTGGCGAGAACCCAAGCCTCGAGCTCCCAAGGATGAGTTCTCGCCAGAACGCACGCCGCCGCAAAACTCACTGTCCGATACGCCCGTGCCACCCGCTGTGCAATGGCCCTTTGTGGCCTGCGGATGGCAGCGGCGTTCTCCCGTCGGCACAGTGAGTCCGCCCATATCGGAGCCCCGTAGAGGGCCATACTCCTCAGTATGCCGGCGTATAGACGCCGGCATTGTTCACCGGGACTCCCTATGTTAGGGAGGAGCCATGAGAGGGCACCCGCGGTCTTCAGCAAGCGTGACGACAGCTTGCTGAAGTGTGCATCGAAGCGCCACCTGCTATCGAGCACTAGACCCAGATATTTCATCTGGGCCTTCACCTCGATGCGGGCACCCTCCACATAGATATGGGCGTCGGGCGGTTGGCGTTGCCGAGGACCGCGGAAGAAAACGGCCTCGGTCTTTGTCAGCGCCACTTTCAACCCTAGGCGGGAGATTCGATCCACCACAAGTGAACCTCCCGCCGAGGCCAAGCTGGCCGCCTCACCGAAATTTCTCCCCCGGGCAGTCAGGAGTGTGTCATCTGCATAAGCAGATGACAGACGTGCCACGGGGGAGATTGCCCCGCAAGAGCCAGTCAAATCCGATGTTCCACAGGAGCGGTCCTAGAACCGAACCCTGTGGGACACCGGACCCGACGCTGTATCTGCGGAGCTCGCCCGACCTGTTGGCTAGGCGGACTATGCGACCCCTCAGATAGTCCGCCATTAGCCTCCGCAGATACTGAGGCACTCCGTGGAAGCGGAGCGCCTCAAGTACGGTGGTGTGGGGAATGGAATTGAAGGCGTTGACTATGTCGAACGACACAGCCAACAGTCCATCCCCCGCAGCCATCGCCTCCCTCACCTGTCCCTTGAGACGGGACAGGGCATCCACCGTCGAACGCCCAGCTCGAAAACCGAACTGAGCGTCCGCTAGGTCCGGGCCAATTGTGCACAAGTGATTGTTGACACGGGCGGCGAGGATCCTCTCGAACATTTTACCGACCTCATCGAGCAAAACGATGGGTCGGTATGCCGAGGGGGAGTCCGCCGGCCGCCCTTCCTTCCGAAGAAGGCACAATTGGCCCTCCTTCCACGGTTTCGGGAACCTCTCGCACGCCAGACACGCACTGAAGAGGTCCCGAAACCTTTCCCTCATCTGGGAGGCGGCGATGGCCACCACCTTAGCGGGGACGCCGTCCGGACCAGGGGCCGTCTTCTTTGATCGGAGGCAGAGTGCCGCCATCTCTACCTCGTCCTCCGTCACAGGGGGGACCTCCTCGGCCGATGGAGCCGCACAGCGCGGGACGGTCATCGCTGGAGGGGTGAAGTTGTCCCTGCGCGGAAACAGGGACTGGACCACCCCATCCAGGAACGTCGGCTCGAGGGTCTCAGCAATTGGGGGACCGCACGGGCGCAGCTTGTTGCGCGCCGCCTTGTACGGCCTCCCAAATGGGTCTTTGTTGAGACCCTCCGACATCTCCGCCCTCGCGCTGACCTTGGCTTCGGCCATTCGCGCCGTCAGAGTGGTCTTCGCCTCTATGTAAGCTGCATAGAGGCGGCCCTCATTCTCTTCGTCGCGACGGCGCCGCCGCCGGCTCCTTGTGTAGGCCCTCCTGGTCGCCACACAGGCGGCCCGGAGATCCCCCAACTCCTCCGACCACCAGTATACGGCGCGGCTGGGAGGAGGACGGTGAGACCGAGGCATGCTGGAGTTGCACACCTCGGTCAGAGAGGCCCTCAGCTGGTCCGCCGCGGCGTCCACATCCCGGACGTCAACGGGAGGGGACAGCCAGTCCTGCACAAAGGCCGCCTCCGTGGCGGCCTCCCGGTCTAGGCGGGTGAGTGCCCACCGCGGGAAGTGTGACCGACCCGCGCGGGCACTCCGGGAGCTCTGTGTGGAGACATCGAACCGCACGTATCGGTGGTCCGACAGCGTCTCCACCAGCTCCACCCGCCAGTCCACAACACATGCCGACAAAGAAGGGGAGGCGAAAGCGAGGTCCACGATTGAACCCCCCTCTCGCCGCACACATGTGTGGACTGTGCCCCTGTTAAGGAGGCACAGACCGGACGCGACGGACCAGGACTCCAGCTCCCGACCTCGGGCGTCGGTGGTTGGGTTACCCCACACCACCGACTTGGCGTTGAAATCGCCCACGACCAACACCCTGCGCTGCACCACTCTGCCGGCCACCATGGCGAGGACTTCGAGAAAGTTCTCGAAGTCCGTGAGCGGGCGGTTTGGGGAGATATACACCCCAATGAGGGCCACCTCACCCCACGCGGCGGCCACGTATCCCGGTCCCCTCTCTAAGAGCGAGAGGGGAGGGGAGTCCGTGGAAGACCGCGTCACCAATGCCACCGAGCCGTCAGTCGTCTCCCAGCCAGCTGCCAGGGACAAAGTACGGCTCGGCGACAACCGCTACGTCCACCAACCACTCCGCAACGGTTTGGACCAGCAGGTCCTGGGCCGCTTTGCAGTGGTTGGTGTTCGCCTGGAGAATACGATGGGTTCCGACCATCATTCGGTGTTCATCGCACTCTCCTCGGTGGCCGGCACTGCAACGGGGGTTTCAGTGGCGGCGGCAGCAGCAGGCCGCGCCTGCGCTTTACCCTTCCTTTTTGGGGGGCTGCACCTCTTGCCGGTCATGACGTGGTCTGCGGGACGACCACTGGCAGCGCATACTGCGCAGTGCGGAGTCGCAGCCTCACATGTGGCCGACTTGTGCCCCTCCTTCCCGCAGCGGAAGCAGAGTTCCGTGCGCTCGGCAGTGGAAGGGCAGAGATCCCGGGTGTGACCAATGCCGAAGCACTTGAAGCAGCGCATCGGCTTGTCTTCAAGTGCCCGGACCCAGCTATACCTTTTTTTTTTTTTTTTTTTTTTTTTTTTTTTTTTTTTTTTTTTTTTTTTTTTTTTTTTTTTTTTTTTTTTTTTGACGCTGGGAAAAAAATGACATTACGCATACCCTCCCCGCCCCCCGGCGGGGGAGGGTATGTGGGACTCCCCGGTAAAGGCGTTCCCGGTATACCCACTAAAAATACCCAGCGACACTCCGACCTCACCTAAGTGGAGAGGGCCTGGGAGTCCATAGCGTCCAGGCCCTCGCCGGTGACTGCCCGCCCTACGGCAGGCCCTTCACACCCCTCCCGCGTGGGAAGGGGTCTTTACAATGGCCGGAGTGCACGGCCATTGTGGTCCGACGAGTGGGGTGATCCTTGAGGTGCGGGCGGTGGCGCCCCCGCGCCAGTCGCCCGCTGATCACCCCCTGGGGCGGACGAGGACGGACGTTGAGCCCGCCGCCTTCCACCCCTTCTTCGTCTGCGGAGCGGCGCTGCGAGAGGGTCGTCCTCCCGCATGCGCTCCGCCGCCTCCTTCTGTGACATGACGTCCTCACAGAAGGAGGCTACCGCCGCCCATGCCTCCTCCCTGTCGAGCATGGCGGCGATCACGCTGGGGAGCGTGAGGTCCTCCCCGACGGCTGCCACCAGGGCGCGGCGGGGTTCGGCCCACGAGGGACACACCACCAGGGTGTGCTCCGCCGTATCCACTGCGGCCCCGCAGTGGTGGCACGCTGGCGACTCCTCCCTCCCGATCCGGTGCAGGTACGATCCGAAGCACCCATGCCCGGACAGCACCTGCACAAGACGTAGGGAGAGGGAGCCATGTCGCCGATCGAGCCAGTCCCCAAGGACGGGCCCGATGGCGTCCAGCAGCCGTCGCCCGAACGGCGCGGAGATGAGGTCCTCAGCCCAATGCTGAGTGGCGGCGTCCCTCATCTCCCGGCGGATTGCCTCACGCTCTCCAGGGTCCGGGCGCTGGTTCAGCGCCCTCTGACCCGCCTTCCAATCGTACGCTCTGGCGAGAACCCAAGCCTCGAGCTCCCAAGGATGAGTTCTCGCCAGAACGCACGCCGCCGCAAAACCCAGCTATACCTAACCTAACCTAACCTAGCACCCGTACAGTGAACCCGAAAATCCATGGAATGCTAGCTACTTCTTTACCAACCCCATGAAATTATATTATGAAATTGTTATTTTCTAGTTTGCGAAAGGATTTGATTTTAATGGAATTTTACCGACAGATTAAAAATTTCCAGAACATATTTCAGTCTACTGACTCTTTTATTAAAAACTTTTTTAAACTCATTTATGATATTATAATAATATTCTTTATTGTACTAAAAAAAACATAAGCGTAACAACATAAAAAAAGAAAAAGTAGTACATAAAGGTGGACTTATCCCTACAAGAGATCTCTTCCAGCCAACCTATGGTAGTGGATGAGTTTTTAAGCAGCGGGTAAGAATATAGTACAAATTATTCTATTCTATAATTAGAAATACATATATAATTAATTATATATTTTTATAATAATTAATTATATATGTATTTCTAATCTTCATATTTTTAAAATGTTAGATTATTTTGTTGTTATTAATAATCCGTATGTGTTTATTATTTTTTTATAATATGTATATATGTTTATACAATAGTTGAATTAATTCATTTAATATATACCATACCATCTTTACGTTTTATTCCTAGCGAGGTAGTCAGAAAGAACGGAGCACCAAACGCTGCGGTCCCTGCATACCTCTTTCGC
This sequence comes from Dione juno, assembly GCA_037127375.1. Lineage (NCBI taxonomy): Eukaryota > Metazoa > Arthropoda > Insecta > Lepidoptera > Nymphalidae > Dione > Dione juno. The sequence goes on along the minus strand of JAXRJS010000091.1, from coordinate 24,483 downwards.
CTCGTCCACTGTCATTGACCTCTTCATACATGCTCTCCGGGGAACATCAAAAATCTTCTATTTATTTCATATTTTTGCATCTTTCCTTTCCAAATTGTACTATATGTAGCATAATTTAATATCACAATATATGTCTCTGGCCAGAAAGGGTTTCCCATTGTCTTTATATAAACGGTTTACTGTCAAGACAATCCATTTTCCGCGTTCCGCTTAAATTAGAGATAAAGTATAATAAAATGTATATATACATATGTTTTGATTTCAAAATAATTGTTTTTTTAAATGCATATAGATATTTACACGTTACTAAAACATAAAGACATTTAAAAAAAATGACTGTCTGTCTGTCCGTCTATCTTTTTGTTTGTACGGGCTAACCTCTATAACGAAAAAGCTATATCAGTTTTTATTACTTTTATTAGAATACAGAGGGGGCTGTGAAGCAATATATAGGCTACTTTTGATCCTGGAAAACCCATAGGTCTAACATACCTAAAAAAAACGATATAAATAAATTTTCCATAGAAAAAAAAATAATAAAATTACAAACATACTTCTAGGTAGGAATCAAATTCACGTACCTTGAGACAATTTTTAACTAGCCTACTATATTGTACCATAATACCCCTATTTAGAGAATATTATTATGACTACAAACGGTCGTTAGGTAAGTTAGCTAATGACATTATAAAAAAATATTAAAAGGTTACTGTAAACACTACTTACATAACATTGTATAACGGAAATTACTTAAACATGTTTGTTCGGCGTTCAAAAAGAAGAAGAAGTCATTTACTCGAAAAATATGTAATAAGAAAATTATAGTGAAGAATAACATTCGACTGTTAACACGCTAGTCGTGGGTTCTATTCCCACTGGAATATTTTTTTTTCTGTTTTTCCATTTCAAGAAGCTAAATTGTGTCGTTTAGATCTGCCACTCAACACATAATGTATCGATATTATTTTTAATGGAGAACGGAGTGTCTGTACACTAGCTAGCTATGCCTTCTAACCCTCTATCTAGTCATATTGCCATATATATGAAGCGTAAAAAAAATTAAGTGAACTTCTAATCACTTCTGAAGTGTCTAGCCTGTGTAAAGTCATTATAAATAAATAATAAATAATACTTTATTTCACACAACATTTAACCAATTTACAAAAAATAATAAATAAATACTAACACAATATTGAGAGCAAGCATAAGAACAGTGTATAAATAAAACAAAAATTAGTACAAAAACAAAAAGAAATGTTCTATAATAAACATAAATATAAATACAAACATACATATATACATATATATGAAAACAATATAATAGATTGTAATAAAGAAGACAGATTAAGTAAACCAAGGATTAACTAATAGTACCAATATTTAACGACCAAATGAAGTGGTACCAGTTTAAGTTACTGATATCTCTTATCAGATGACATTAATCAGTTTAAGATGAATTAATGTTTGTAGTTTTGAGCGTGTTTCTGATAAGGCGGTTATTGATATTACAAGTCATTTGGGTCGACTTTGGTATAACAGTTTAGGGCAAACCCCTTATATATTGATCTAAAGTTTGAAAATCAAACTGGTTCTGGAGAAACATCTAATTGTATTCTAGAAAGTCAGTTTTAAAAACAAATCATTATCCATCTTCATTCATTCATCATTGGAAATGAAGAAATCCAGCACTGCGCTATTGTAACTTTTAGGTTCATCCCTAAAAGCCACAGCACTAACTTAGAATTACTTGAAATATATATATATATATATATATATATATATATATATATATATATATATATATATATATATATATATATATATATATATATATATATATATATATATATATATATATATATATATATATATATATATATATATATATATATATATATATATATATATATATATATATATATATATATATATATATATATATATATATATATATATATATATATATATATATATATATATATATATATATATATATATATATATATATATATATATATATATATATATATATATATATATATATATATATATATATATATATATATATATATATATATATATATATATATATATATGTATATGTATATATATATATGTATATTCTAGACCAGGACTTATTTAAATTATAAATTCCCCCTTAACCTAAGAATCGAACCTACGACTATTATGAGTATATATACATACTTACCAACTGTACAACGATAGCATAATTCTATCTTTCCCACATCTTTTATCTTTTATCAGCACAACACATTTTCGTAATGGAATAAAAATCAAGTACCCAATACCATTCGATTGTTAGCGAGATTAGCGAACAACCGCTCAGATTGACAAGGGATTTACTTAAGAAGCCTCCGATTTACATATCAGAGAGCTATAGATCTTTAGATTTCGTATTTAAGCTTTCATTTTTATAACAACTTTCTCTTTTTATATATATATATATATATATATATATATATATATATATATATATATATATATATATATATATATATATATATATATATATATATATATATATATATATATATATATATATATATATATATATATATATATATATATATATATATATATATATATATATATATATATATATAAATAAAAAATTTATTCCACAGAGTCAGAGATATATTTCGTCATTGAACTACAAATTTAGGATCACATGTTATTTTTGTAACATAATAAATACGTCCACGCTGTATCCCGCACATAGCAGAGTAGGCAGAGAGAACGTGGCTGAAGGAACCTAGTGTTAAGACACTCCGTTCCCCTCTTCCGCCTTTTGAGGCGTTGGCGGAACTCAACACCGCATTTTACCTTGTTATGAACACGTTGTTACCTCTCCGAATGGGAATCAAACCCACAATCCGTCGCGATTTCATGCAGGACACTTTGCCTCTGAACTAAGACGCGACGGTCTTCATTTCTATAACAATTATGAATATAGCTGATACAATACACTATTGTAAGTAAATGACAAAAGTTTTTTTTCTGACTGCACTTATTAGGCTTAAAGTTGATATTACTATGTAATGATCTATGACTACTGATATTTTTTTTGTTTCTCTTGGTTTTTTTTAACTTCACGTGGTATCACGCATAATGTTAAGGCACACAGTTGTCCATTTTATATCGAATTTTCAAGACATTTTGTATTGAATGGCGGCGCTCAACGCCGCGTTTTGTATTCTTGCCAGATCTTATTTTATTCATATTATGTCAGTTAACATGCTATATGTATAACATACGGGGAAAGTAAAAACCCGTGATGAAATTTTTTTAAGATAATATAGTTTAAATACGTTAAGCAAACAGTGTCTCAATATAATGTAATATTTGTAAGTACTTATATTTTTTTTCTCTTCTTCAAACTTTACTTTTATATTATAAACATGTCTAGAAATCAAAAGGTACAACAACAACAAAAATAGAAGTAAATAAAACTCAAATGTTTTCAGCAATCGAATTTAAAACATGTAACGGCAGGTATTCTAGCCCGTTTACAAGCAATCGTGACGACATTAGTAAATACGAGTAACAAAAAATTCTTCTTCTTCTTCTCTTCTTGGCATTAGTCCCGGCTTTTGCCAGGGTCTGCCTTCCGACTGAGCCTACTCTACTTTGCACGGTCTTTAACATCCTCAGTGGCCAATTTAAGTAACACAAAATTACACCGAGGTAATATAGAATAAATACTCTAGAGTCTAGATATTTAGCTTAAATCTATAAAAACACAATTTTTTTTTCAACATGGCCGGCTTATGATCGATAAATTGAGATAGTACTCGTAGAATAATCTGCATTGATTTATTTATATTCCATTTTTTTTTTCATTATGATCAATGATCGATTACAATAATAGTTATGAAATAAGTATCGATAATAATAATCCCAAGAGGAAAATTAGACAGAAAATCTTAACACCAGAGTCCCTCCCTCAATTAATTCTTAATTAATATGTTCTAGATTGCTGTATATATGCTCATATCAGTACAGCTTATGAAACAGGAAATACGGACAGAACATAAAGGTTTTTAGTGTACTATTTGCCAATAAAAATCATAAAGACAAAATGTAAACGGCATTTTTTACTTTATCCGCATCAAGTAGACTGTATCTCTTAAAGCTCTGATAAATATTCCGAATTCCTTTAGTCCAATGTTTGCTCAACAATTTAGTAATGCTTCCCCTCCGTGAGGCTATGTGAAAATTTTAAGTTTATAGACAAATAAGAATTTCGACATTGTAAAATTTGGAATTTATTTAAGCATTATAGCAAAACTATTCTATATTACTGCTTCTGAGTTTGAGAAGACAATCGTTGCGTAGCAGGGACGCATTGACCAACGTGACAGGTGTTCATCGCTCGGAAAACAGGACGATTTCACGAGGAGGAAATCGAGAATAATTAATTTCCCCTGGCAGACAGAAAGCGTAATAACACAAAAAAAAAAAAAATCTGCCGGCAGAAAAGAAGAGTGTCTGGACACTAAATTCGCAATGGCTACCTGCTACGTTCAGAACCACAGTACGAAGTTGGGATCCATCCGTTTGAAGCCTAATACGTAGTGCATCGTACGGAACCTCACATTGCACACAGAGAGGTACTTTGTTAGATGACGAAACGAGATTGATAGCTGGGCCTTTCGTCCACAATCAACCTCAAATTATACGTTGAAATCTCTCTCTCAAATGGGAGATAGATTTTTTTTTTTTTTCTAAAGAAAAACGCCTCGTGTATGCGTTCACCTTCACTGAACCTTAATCTAAAATAAGCATTTTGTCTAGTTAATGTGTAAGCTTTGTAGCTTGGCGAAGAAGAAAAAAGTCTTTTGACAATATTTCCCTAATTTTCCACGCTATAATTATTAACTATGCAGTATGATTTCACTCTGTACTCTATTAGTCTAGGCCTCGACCATTTACGTGTATGGAAAAATAAATTCCCACTACGGGCTGTCCTTTGTTTAGACCGTCGTAAAGCTTTATTTTATTTAGCGTTTTAAACAAACTTTATTACATTTTTACTAGAAAATAATCATTTATTTATGTTTGAGAATTGTGTTCTGGATTTTATTTTTTTTAATAAAATAGGTTATATTATTATGATAAAAATATTACATTTTGTATGTCGCATCTCTATTCATCAACATTTACTAAAAAAAGATTTATTATATATTCCTTATTCATTATTTTCAAAAAATATGGCAGTACAGTCGGGATTCAAGCTACTTTTTATCTAGACCAGACTGTGAAAGTAAAAAAAAAAGAACTTTTATGATCAGGGGAGGAGCTTATCGCCGCGCTTATCTGCAGTTAAACAGAAAAAAATATTTATATAACGAATAGTTCCTTAAAAAAAGGCAGCTTTAATCTTTTACTCAAAGCAGGTCCACCCAGAGGGACCTCGTGTTAAGACACTCCGGTACCCATTTCACAAATTGGCTTATATTGGGTATTGAATAGTGGAACTCTTATCACACCTATGGTAGCCAAGAGAGATAACAAGAAATAAAAAAAATTAATCATACGACCCACCGAGTGGAAATTCAAACCTAAATAAATTGCACAGCAATAATATGGATTCATAAAAAAAAGTAAAAACTTCGTAAAAGCTCGGGGTTGATCTGCTTCCAAATTTTTTTGTTGTATTCAAAACAACAAAAAAAAACTTTCACATAAAAAACACCATAAGAGAAATAATTATATAAAACACTAATTGCCACCTAATGCTGGCACGTAAGAATGTTTTTTTTCAAAAATTACGTTGTCATACGCCTACTTAGTAATGGCACTGAGCTACCCACGAGGGGTGTGCTATAATAGCATCGATCTATATTTTTACATATACATTTCTAAGGCGTAGATTATTAAAGAAAATAAATAAAAAATAGATTAAAAACATATCGAAAGTGCGAGTAGTACTCGCGACACGAGCGTCGTATCCTTCATGATTATAGGTTGGATGGTGTAGCTATAAAGTAGACAAAGTTAAATATGCGGGCGAATACGGTCATTTATTTGAAGTTAACTCGGAATATATATGTAAGTTTTTTTTGTGTTTTCTTATTTATACTGTAAGTTATAACTTCTTGCCAAGTTTAATGATTCTAGATCAACTTAGATTTGACTTCGCGATGAATTTCATAAACCTACAAAAAACAAAAAGAAAAGCACATACTTTTAATTGTTGTTATCGATGACCCTAGAGGTTAATGTTATTGCAATCAAAATACCATAGAGCTGGTGTGGAGTATCGATATTATTTCGCTCGATACCACTCTACAGATAAATGGTCTTGAACAGACGGACAGAGGACAGACCGACAGGGCGAACAGGTAAAGTTATTCTTTTGTTAGATGAACTTAAAAAAAGTATCAGGTAGATTCAAATCACGTATAAGATTTCGAATCAATCAATTTGTTAGTTTAACTGTGTGTTGAAAAAATTAAAAGGTAAAATCTACCACAAGTACAATCTTACATACAAAAAATATTTATATGATAATACAATTCAATATTATAATTTTTATATAACATAAATTAATAATAATGTTTCTTATTAAGTATATTATTTATAATATTTTTTTTTATGTAATTATTATATTATTATTTATATACATATATTTTATTTAATATATTAGAATATTTATTTTTTATTTATTTTATATTTTATATTATTTATTATTATATAATATTTAGGTATATTATTATATATTTATTAATGTATTATATTATATTAATTTATATATTTTATTTTTTATATTTATTATAATTTATTATTATTTTATTTATTATTTTTAATATTTTATTTATTTATTTTAAAAATTAAATAGTTGTTGTATTAAATTTATTATAATTTTAAAGTATTTATAATTTTATATTTTTATTATATTTTAATTATAATATTTATTTATAATTATTATATTATTATTATAAATATATATCATAATTATGATTATATTTATAATAATGATTTCTAATGATATTTTATTATTTTATAATATTATATAATTTTTTTATTTGTAAGTATAATTAATATTATTATATATTTTAATGTTTATTATTTAAAATTAATATAAAATTAATTTATTATTTTATTTTATTAATATTATTTTAAGTATTTAATATTATTTTGATTTTTATAAGATTTTATTTTATTATATTATATATTATATATAATTTAAAATTTAGTTTTATATTTTATTTATTTATTTATAATTTAATTTTTCTAATTTTATTTTTTTTATTTAGTCTCTTTTTATAATTATTTATTTATATTATATTATTATATTATATTATTTTTTATAATTTATAAATTATTATTATTTATATTTATATATATAGAATTTTTATTATTATTAAATTTAAAATTTTATTTTATTTTTATTATTTTAGAATTAATATATAGAATAAAATATTATAAATATTATGAATATTTTATCTTGGTGATAATATTTTATTATATTTAAGTTTTATTTTTAATATATTATATATTTTTATATATTTTATTTTATATTAGATTGATTTATGATATTATATTTTTAAATATATATTTTATATATTTTACTTATTATATTATGAAAATATATATTATATATAATTATATTATTTATTTTTATAATTATTATTTTTTAAATTTTATTTTAATCTTATTATAATATATATATTAATTAATTTTATATTTATTATTTAAATATATAATTTAATATTATTATTTTCTAATTACTATCAATGTTTTGATGAAATTATATCTTATATTTAATTAATATTATAATGGTTCTTAAATGTAAATTTATTTTAGTATTTTTTTTAAATATTATTTTATTTTTTTATATATTATTTTAAATATTTATTATATATTTATTTATCTATTTAAATTTTTATATATATTGTTTATTTATATTTTACTCATTTTTTATTTATGATTTAATTATATATAAATTATTTTGATTATGAAGGATTATAATAGATATAATTTTTTTTATTTATATTATATATATATATAGTTATTATTAAGTTAATTAATTTATTATTATTTATTATTATTTTATATTTACATTTTTTTATTATTATTATATTAATTTTCTATTTTTTTATTTTATATCTTTTTTTATGTATATATATAATAATTTTATATTATGTTATATTAATATTATAATTCTTATTTTTATTATTATTATAGTGAAATTTTTTAATATATTAATTTTATATTTTTAATTTATATGTTTTATTTTAATAATTATTTATGTTTAATTTATTATTATTTTGTATTTAATTATTTAAATATATTATAATTTAGTAAATTATTTGATATATTCTTAATTTTAATTATTAATTATTTTATTAATTTTTATTTTTATTAGTATGATTATATTTTTTTAAAAATTTATTTTAATTTTATATTATATAATATAATATATAGTATTAAATATTTGTTATTAAATATTATTTATTTAATTAATCTATTTATAGATTATTTTATATAGTATCTATAGCCTTATCATTTATATATTTTTATTATTATTTTATATTAATTTTATTTATTTTTAATTTATTATTTATTTTTTATATAATATTTTATTTATGATTTAATTATTAATTTATAATTTTATATTATGTATTTAATTTTTATATTTTATTTTATTTTTTTATTTTTATTATTTTTTAATTATTATTATTACTATTAATATATATTAAATTTATTTATATAAATTTTTAGAATATATTTAATTAAATTTATTTAGTATGATGTTTTAATTTATTATAAATTATTATTATTATATATATATATTATTTTTTTTATTTATAATTTTTTTAATTTTTTATTATATATATATTATTTAATTAAAGTTATATTTTTATTATATATTTTTTATATTATTATTTATATAATATTTTTTAATTTTTGATATTTCTTTATTATTAGTTTTTTATATACTTATGTATATTTATTATATTTATTTTAATTATTTTTTTATTTTTTATATTATATTTTATTTAATATATATTATTTTAATATATATTAATATATTATATATTGTATTATATATTTTAATTTTATTATAAAATATATTATTTTGATATTATATATGTTATATATTATTATAATTTTATTTTAATATTAATATTTTTATATTAATTTATTTAATTCTTAAATTTCTTTATTATATTTTTCTTATTATCTTATATAATTTTAATTATCATTAATATTATTTATAATTATCTTATATTATTATAATATATTTATATTTTTTAATTATTATTTTTTTTTTTATATACATTCATATATATTTTTAATATATTTATTTAATATATTAATTTACATAGTATTGATTATTATATAATATATTTTTGTTTTTTTTTTTTTGTTTTTTTTTTTTTTTGTTATTTATTTTTTTTAATATTTTATAGTAATTTATATTTTATATTTTATACTTATTATTTATTATTTTAGATTTTATTATAATTATTTATAATATTTAATTATATATATGTTATTATATATATTATTATAAATTTTTATATTAATTGTATTATAAATATGATATTTATTTATTTATATCTTAAATATTTATTATAATTTTTAATTATTATTAATTTTTTATTTTTTTTTTTTATTTTTATATTTTATTATTGCTATATTATATTTATATATTTTAAGATTTATTTTTATTGTTATTATTAAATTATTATTTTTATTATATATTTATCTTATGATATATATTTATAATTATAATTTAATATTAAGATTATCTATATATTAATTTTATTATTTTTTATTTTTTTTTGAGTATTTTTATAATATTTTAAATATTATAATGTTATATTATTTTAATTATCTTTATATTATATTTATCTAATTTATTTGTTAATATTTATTAATATGTATAATTTAATTTTATTTATTATTATATATTTTAGGATTATAATTATATATATTTCTTTATATTATATTTTATTATTATTTTGATTTTATTTTTATTTTTTAATTATTAATTACTATATTTTTATTTTATTATTTATAAAATTTTTATTTATTATGTTATATTTTTTATTTCTTTTAGTTAATTTTTTTTTAATTATACTATTTTATTTTTTATTATATAATTGAAGTTAATATTTTATTTTATTAATTTTTATTTAATAAATTTATATTAAATTTATCTTTTATTTAAATTATTATATTATAATATATTGATAATAATTATTTAAATTTTTATTATATATTATTTATATTTTAAATATTTATATATTTTTATTTATAGTTATATATTTATTAATTTTTAGTTTATTTTATTCTTTATATATGTAATATTATTTAATTATTTTTATAATGAATTTTTATTTTTTATATTAATTTTTTTCTTTATTTAATATCTATATTATTTATATAATATATAAATTTAAATTTATTATAATTTTTTTATGAAATTATTTTTTATATTAATTAATAATTTATCAATTATTTATTAATGATATTTATTTATTATTTAAGTTTTTTTATATTTATATATTACTTAATTCTTAATTGATTAATATTTTATATAATTTTTCCATTTATTTAGATTGATTACGACAATGAACTACTATTGATACTACAACAAGAATTTATTTATATTGATACTAAAAATTTTGTATTTATTTTTTATTTTCATTGGAAATAAAAATATGTAGATATCTCTAGAAAATGGGATATCACGATTTTATATCACTATACGAAGTATGCACATTACTGTTAAAACATAAAAGCATATTATCTAGAAATTGAAATGAACTCACCCTGCATATCCCCCCTAGACAACACATGTGAAAATGTTCAATTCCAAAGTTCTTATGCCCTCAAACGCTTATATTACAACTAGAGCAAATTTTAAGTAAACGAAAAAAAAAAAACTATGCTGTAAAAATATACCAGATTTCTAGATTAAACTCGTAATAGATACTAGTTCTCGAATTTATTCGTATCGGATATAGATTTACATCTTAAACGATCTAAGCACTTTGAACCGCAAACACTTATTTTCTGCCTGATCGTTTGCCCGATCGCGCTCATTTCCTCGTGAAGCGTTTAATCCTTTGGAATGAACTTCCGGTTTTCCAATGGATAATTGAAGGCTTTTGCAATAGGCTATCATTGATTTGGGTGAAATCGGGGTTTTTTTTTAACTATATGTCAGACTTTTTCACCTTAGTGTAATTGTATCCTGGACTTTTGAGAAATATATATATATAATATATATAATATATATATAATATATATATAATATATAATATAGATATATATAATAGAGTAGTATATCTATATATATATATATATATATAAAAGAAGAGGCAAAAAGGGGGGCGTAGAGATTTAGAATAAATCTTGCATTAATATAATTTCTTACCGGACAGCATAACAAATTTTAAAACCAAGGAATATTCTATTTCTAAGATTTACATCTTGACGCCACTTATCCATTCACCGCCCCGGATATTATGCATCTTAAGCGCTTCCCGAACCTTGACGTTTACTTGTAATTAGTACAAGTTTAAGCATTACGAAATTAGCATTAGTATATAGATATATAATATATATATTATATATTATATAGTATATAGATAATAATATATATATAATAGATATATTATATATCAATTATATATATATATATATATATATATATATATATATAATAATATAAGATATATATCTATATTTATATCGCCTTGTCAAGTCGGTTAAAAATATTACAACGTTAAGATAAGATTAGTAATAGATGATAATAGCAAATGTGGTTATGCTCGGAACAGCTCAGCTATAAAAGGCCTTATAAAAAGTACGTTACGAGAATTCAAATGTGTTAGTGCTCATTAACTGACTGTTCATATAATTTGTATTTATGTATGTACCAGATAAAAGGAGAAGGCATGTATTATATATATATACTTCATGATGTGTTACTAGACCAAGGGAAAAAAAAGTACGTATCCATATATATGTATGAAAAGTCTAGAAACTCTGCGCTATGGTGCAAGTATGGCCTTGAAATTTGACTTATTTTTGGGAATAAAAAAGTTTCCCGTAAGATTTCACCGGGAATGAAGTTAGTTTACGTTAAAGTCAACGCAATTTAAAAATATAATATTAATGAAATTTCAACCCAAAAACTTGGATGCCCTCATACAAAATATTGCACTATAATGTAGTGCTCTAAGTTGGAATATACAAGAGTAAATAAAACAGAAATTATAACCATACCTATGACGATTTGTTTCTGAGATATCTTAGACAGTATGTTATATATACATACATATACGAAAATTTACGGAACGATATCGAAAGCTCATGACAACATACTTATCAACACTGACAACCTCCTTTTTTAAAGTTAGTAAAATAAACAAATTATAAAAGTGGAGTACAAATTTAAATTCTTACATTTGTCGAGTAAACTTTGAAAAAAAAAAACAATTTTCAATAGAAGAAGGGTGCGAAACAAAAAATAAGTCACAAAGTAAATGATTGACATGAAAACGGATAGCAAACGTTCTGTGTAAAATAAGATTTGCGGTCGACTGAGAGATAGTCTTAGAGATATTCAGTTTATTCGTATTTGTTGTACAATGGTCTTGCAACATGAACAAGGAATGAGACAAGGGTTTAAGTGACCAATCGTTATTTGGCTTCACGTTCAATGGTTTTCATATTTTTAACAGGTTCGAGTCTCCTTGAGGGTTGAAGGGGACTTTACTTTGCGCTTCATCTCCGCCAGGCTAGGCAAAGGACCTTATTTTTAAGGAGATAGATGATGATGCTACATCGGTGTTGCAACCATAAGCTCTGAATAGCGCTAAATTACAATCAACCGGTACTTGATTGCATCGAATCGCATACTTTCATGGGACAGGTGTACGATTGTACAATAGGATCCAAGAAAACGAGAATGTCTATTGAACAATGTAAAAGAATTGTGAAAAGATCGTTTGTGGGTTTAAGGTTAATATTTATGATTTATAAAATTATATAAACACACCTTGGGAATTAAATCTCGCCCCAGTTATTCAAAGGTATCATGTAACTAATGAATTACTGTAAATGTAGATTAACAACTTAATTTTTAATAATTCTAATATAATTCTTGAATTACAAAACGCTATTCGACTTTGATTTGACCTTGATATGTGAAGCATCGTGAGTGGCGGAACTTAAACCATGCTTTGTTTTCCCAGAAATGGTAAATAAAAAACAACAGAACCCACACCTATCGCGTTGATAGTGCAAAGCGATGAGCCATGATTGCACTCAACGTTGTATTGCAAGAGTATAAATATATATGATTACTCTCAAAGGAAGTAAAGAAAGTAAGTATGGTGACAGACACATAGATGTATGTAAATTAAAATAGCTGTAGTCCACAATTGCCATTCGTAAGGACTATGAAACGACCCCAGTACCGAATTTAAGTTTAAGGTTTTAGCTTATATACTATTATTATTATATATTATAGTATATATTATACTATTATTTTCATTACAATGCTAGCTATTTACCGGAATATCCGAGGTAAACTGAGTAATAGGAAACTAGCAGTAAAACTCTCCCTTCGCCATTTTCCGCGGTTGAAGGAGATTCGCGTGGTGTGGCGGAACCTTAAACGATGGCTTTATCTTATCGTGTTACTTCGTACAAGAACATTAGTTATGCCACCAACACACTGTATAACTTAATAATAAAAAAATCGAAACAGTGCGAACAATCCATCGTATCCGGCGACCTTAATAATTTTATATAATACAAGATAAGATAGAGAAAAACAATAATTTACAAACTATCCATATCGTCTATACGTTGAGAGAACGTGAACGTGGATGGAGTGATTGTCGCTTAAGAATTTAGTTTGCTATAGTATCTAAAATGATAATGTAACATGCACAAAAGTATAATAGGAGGTCAAGTGCACATGGCGGTCCTAGTCATCTTGAGTGTACCTTTACTTAAAAAAGTAAAAAATGTCGGTTAAGGCGCGTAATTTAATAATCTATTTTATTGTTTGTAATTTTTTTTTCTGTGCTGACATCAATAATTTATCTATTGCTCAGTCTTGTGCAAATTATATTTTATACCAGATATAATTCTATGATTGACGAGATATATATATATATATATATATATATATATATATATATATAGATTATATATTATCTATATATAGTATAGATATAGATATATATATATATATATATTATATATATAAAGGATATATATAGCCTTATTTAAGATCTTGAATAGGGAAAAGTACATTGCCCAACCTTAATACATCAGATTTACAATCGATTTTATTATTCTAGGATTTCCTGCTTTAATTTTACAGATCTGTTTGCCAGTCGGCAAGGGCTTCCTCCAACTAAAATTAAGTAATAATGATATAATACAGGGCTAAGCTGTTCTCCCAATTCTTTCACTTAACTCGGCGTATTATATCCCACGGTTTGAAAGTCTGAGGTTTAGAGTAAGATGATGGCAGCAAACCAAAAGTTTAGTTTCTTACGTACTTCTTGATTTTATTCTTTATAGGGTTGGAGGGTTGTGGTTCCTTGCCCCCAAAAGGACAGTCGGCTTGGAGGAGCTATATATAGAATATATATATATATATATATATATATCTAGATATATATGATATATATATATAGATATAATATATATATACATATATATATAATATATATATATATATATATATATAATATATATATAATATATTTATATATATATTATATGTATATACTATATATTATATATATATTAGATATAGATCTCATATAATATATATATATATATTAGATATATATATATATATTATATATATATATAATAAGTGCGTGCTTGGAAAAGCTTTGATAGTCGGAAAGGGATCCTATAAAGATTATTCTATAAGGGATCTGGATGTTCTTTGGAGATAGGGAAAAATCTATCTATATATTTCTAAAATTATAATGCAATTTTGCTCACTAAGGAACGAAAAAGAATGGAAAAAAGGTTAAAAGTAAACTAAGCTAATTACTCTCCATATAAGTATAACCTTCCTAGAGTATGAATTGATACCGCTAGAAAGTTTAGTAAAGGTTAAAGGCACCAATGTGTTAGACTGTACATATTATATTAAGTATAGAAGATTTTGAACTCAGGAAATAGTACACATATTTACGCGACAGATTTAAAGGATCGTCAACTCATCATCAGCCAATGACAACAACTGAGTCAATACTCGACACTTTGCATCCAACTTTTTGCAATTTTAATATGGAAGTTCATTACTATGAATAAATAGAGAAAAGGTAAGCACTATTTAAAACCATGCATGTAAGAGTATACTAAAAAGTTAGTAATGTATTTCTTTTTGTTTTAGCTCCGGTAATATTCACAGGAGAAGGTGAGGAACTGGAAACTTATAGTTAGACACTTTTCCTCATAGCTCTCGTGATTCCCAAGACATTTAACGGGTGACGTAAATAGCAGAACTCATCGTTCACAATTTCTCTTGTTACAGAGAGAAGAAAAATGAACTAGGTACGGCCTAATATTTGATAATCAGTATAGATGAGGATGACCAAAGAGATCAGACGATCTTGAACACTGCAATCTTCAGTTCAACTTATAGAAAACATAGAAGCTGTTAAGTGAAGAATTCCCCGAAAAACGCTTATCTATGCAGTATTAGATTGAAATCAGATGAATAATTTTAATATTTGCGCGTATGCAGATAAAGTTAGGGTGGTAGATATAGCGATCATATTACAGCGTCACATCTTTCATATATTACGCTAGGCAAAGGCAAAATAGTGTCAAAAAAAACCTGTTTTTATTCGAATCTAAAAATCTATTGGATTAAAGACACTTTTATATTCCTGACTTCAGAAAGGCAAAGCGAGCAGCCGCTTCGCTCAGGAATATTTGAGTAATGTATTACTAGTATACCATAATGACACTATTTTAACCACAAATTTTATTTATGCATTTTTACACGTAAAACCTGTGTAGTCCCGGAAATATATAAATTACTTTGAATAATGGAACCCAATCTGCAATTGCGTCTAACCAGATCAAGGTGAATGCAAAGCAATACTTTCTAACAACCCACTCAATTAAACAACAAATACTTTCAAACAAAATCTATATATTAATTCATATAAGCCACGAGACCCATCGTGTAAAACAATTAATTCTAACCAGTCTCCATTAGAGTGCCTTAATTAGCTCTCTGCAGTCTACTTTTTTTATTTATCGAAAAAAAAACATCAAAAGCCGCTTAACTACCAACCAACACTGCAGCAAGCGTAAATGACGCCATCTTGCAACGGGGAAATTATCAGCTATACGCCACATGGCCCTGATACGCTATCTTTGCCGCAAACTACCTATTCGATTCTTGATTTCAGATACATGTATACCACCGTACACTAGTGATTGCTATGATACGTTTCCAAAATGGTGTTCTATGAAGGTTTGGTTTACTGTTGGAAGAAAAAAGCCATGGAAAAGGTATGAAAATTTTGTGGCTTTTGTTGGTCTGTATTGTTGACTTAGTTTAAAGGGTTGGGATATTCTGGTGATTTTGTTTTTTTAAAATTCACGCGATAGCTGCACCGTGCCGAGGTAGGCCGAGGGAACCTATGTTAGGCCATTGAGGGGTTTCGTATTGGAAATTCACCAGAGCCTAGATTATGAAAATAATTCATTGTCCCGAGTAGAAATCGAATCGCCGTCTCGCTGCTACGCCACGCGGTTCATAGTAAAATAGCTTAGTAATGAAAGGGAAAGTTTACTATGTATACATTAGCGTAAAAGATTTCTAAGGGTATGTGGAAATGCAACGATCAATAAATTTTTACCCTTTGAATACTGTGAATGTTGTTGTATATTTCTGTAAAAAAAGAAAAAAAAGAAATTTTTTTAATAAAATTTAATCTAGTGACTGGTATTTTTTGTGCATATCTGTCATCGATAAAAAAGACTTTCCATAGGGCAAAGTCAAATTTATTTACTACGCGAGTCACGTATTCCGTGTATTTGAGGTTCCTTAAGGGTCTGTCAAAACGGACAGTTTAGTAGGAGTGGATTTATTGCTCGTTACGATTTTATGAAGATTTATTGTCCGTGTAAACGGGAAATTTCTGCTTGTTTCATCCCTAGGTCTTTAATAGCAAACGGTATAATTATTTTCAATCAGATCCGATGACGTGATAAGGTTAATGCTTCTTGATTCCGGTAGATGATCAGTGGGGACTCAGTGGTATAGTATTCAAGCATTAAAGTAATGGATGTGGGTTGATGCAAATTTAAACAAGACATTTGTTTTTACTGGAGGAGGGTCAACACAATCTAGGTCAAGAATCAGAAGACGTCACGAAGATTCAAAGAAAATTAATCAAAGCACATTATATGACCATTCATCATGACACTTTCCAGTTGAAAGGATAATAAAACAAATACAAATGGCAAATCTTCATTAACGAAGACTTTGATTTTACCATCTACAATGGTCGTGGCAGTAGTACAGGGTAAGTAATTACAGGGCGCGCTGTTGCTTTTCTTTTTATCTACGGAATTTTTTGTTATTTAATTTCAAAAGTTTTGTTTTATGAATTGTTTTGACGCTGAAAAAAAGGAAAATAGATAATTTATTTGGTAGGTTGTTTAAAAAAAAACAACATTTATATAATTAATAAGTAAATATATTCATAGGAAATAAGATAACAAATTTAAAGATAGATAAGCGGTTACAAGTTGTTGTATAGAATAAGGCTTATGGCTGAATTGGCTAGACTGTGTTTTAAGGGGTGCGGGTTTAATGCAATATTTTATAAGTTTTCTAAATATTTCTTCTTTAATGAGAAATAACAGCTAAAAAAATTTCTCAATATTTGCAAAAAAGCTTACCAATTTTTCATCCCTAACAAACCTAACCAAAACAAAACACAATACTGGGCGTTTAAAACGTTCTGGGACAGTTTATTTTTCATTGATTCCCTGCTTTAGATAAAGCTTAGCGTTGAAATTCTTCGCGGAACAAAAAAATCTTAGAAAGGAGTGTTTGGGCACTAGCGTTCTTTCTACCAACCCACAGTAAACTTTGGTTTGAAGTGATTTAAGCAAAGGAAAGGAAATTAACTTTGTTATTAGTTTATTAAACTTTCATGAATTTCTGCTCTATAACCAGCTCAGTCCAGGTTAAGTATAAGAAATAATTGTTACACTGCATAACAAAAATGACTTTTTCGGGGGAAAAAAAAACACAACGGGGGAAAACGAATCGCACCTCAATGACATGAAAATGAAGTATCTGGAACACTTGATCTATAATCAACTATAAAAAATAAAGAAAAAACAATCCCGGTTTAAACGGTAAATGCATGAGTCTTTCCTCTAGCAAGATATGACAATCGCTGCGTTGAGCTCCACCGTCTAACATGAAAGTGGAAGACTAAAGTGAGCTATAGCTCTATATAACCAATATCATGCCCATAAAAAGCATAAGCAAGAACGATAAAAACCTATAATTGTACCGATTAAATTCGACTATTATTTTAAACAAAAAAATAATTATAATTATAAGAGCTAAGTACAAAAACAAATATCAACTCGATTAAGGAAGTATTTAAATGGATATTCAATACACGAACAACCCAAAGAGTGCATGAAGCGAATTTGATACTAAGTTTCATTCTGTGTAATATATATGTAATGCATCGTTGGCTGGTTGTCTATTTTTAAATAATTTTTTCCACTCACTGTTTTTTTAACACCTTAATTACTTTCCGCGGCGTGAGTGCCGAAACGTAATGGATAATATTATCGAAAGCACATGTCTTAACTGTTCTCTTACAGGCCTTAAGGCAAGTACTTTGTATACGTATCTAACAAATTGCTATTATTAAGATTAAAAAAACTCATTTGCGCACCGAACCCGATCCATTAGTATCACCTAATGGTAACTAAATAATCTTTGCTAAAGTACTATATAAGACTAGCAAATGCCCGCAGCTTTGTCCGATTGAACTACACTACTATTAGTTCTTAGTAAAAGAATTGCTTTCGCTTATCATAAAACTTGTTATTTCGGATATATAAGCTATAGGACTGCAAAGTTTCATCTTATTCGTTGAGTTCAGTTTTTGGCACTGAGAACAAACAAACATTACTCACACTTTCAATTATATATCTAATATATTATATATAGATATCTATATATATATATATATATAATATATATATAATTCATATATATATATATATATATTAGATATATATATATATATATAGATATATATACTCGTTATAGTATATATATATATAATATCTATATATAGAACTATATATCAATTATAGGTAGGGTATAGCGTAAAACAATCTCGAAAGAATCATAATGGAGCAAAATGGCGAAAATTACCATACTGTAAGAGACACAGACGCTTTTGTAAATAGACGACGCTTTTCATGATTAAAAAGGTAACTTAATACTTAAGTTTGCGACAACACCAAAAAAAGCACATGTGTTCCATATCACAAAAAGAAGCTATAATTATTGGTAAAGTTTTGATTAGATCTTAGTCGATGTTTATGAGTGATGTAACTGTTAGTTTACGATTCTTCATGAAATCTCTAGTTAGCTATTTATTACATATGTACAAAGCGTATATGTGTACGTTATCAAAATTAGTAAGGTTTCTATACAAAGTACGGCTTATATCGCAATTTATATAAGCAAGGATAGACAAAAAAATTAACAAACAATGTGTATGGTGGTTGTCAAACATAGATAACTGCTTTGCAAGCATATTTTAGTCATTACGATAAATAGTACTTATTAAAACCGTGTAGAATACAGAACACCGTACAATTAATTTCAAAAACCCATATGAACTCCAGAGCACCACGTAATATTCCTAATGGTACCAAGTTCTATTAAAGTTGTTTTTCTTCAATAACGTGGTTTAGTCCACTGTGTATGCTTTAAACAGTATATTATTAATAGCTAAGTTCTCAAGGAAGAGATTATTGTTGTCTTTTTTTGTAAGGACAAAAAACGTCTTTTTTAAAACGCAACAATAACAAAAACAAAAGCCCCTCAATTCTCCATTTTGTAGAAAAAAAAAAGATAATACCAGATGGCTGAAGGGTTTGATTGGTTGCCGCTCTAATCTCAGGAACTAATGTGTAAATTAAAAAAAAATATTATATTCGGTTAATCAATTTATTAAAATACAACACTAGATTTTTGCCTCGACTCGTCCACGTGTTATATCTTTTTTATCTCTCCATTGTACCCCTTTTGGGGAGAATTTTGTCATGTATGAACCTGAACAGTGTAATTTTATTTATGCTCGTGATATACAGGAATCATTTTTTTCTGTTAAGTAAATAATGAGAATGTGCAGGTTGGAATTGGGATGGAAAAACAGTTTTGCCGCCAATCTTTCCTCCTTTTGGGAATATTTGTCCACAATCATCTAAACAGATCTTTTTAAATTGTATAATCCGAAATTTCATACTTCTAAGTCTAATAAAAATGAGAAAATTCCACATAAGCTTACACTGTATTTACCCCAGTAGGTTTTGAATTTCTTAAAATCGGTTGTTAATGTCACTAACATCAAGAAACCTTTCATACCCTTTTAAAATTTTTATTGCTAGGTGCTCTAGGTTTACTCTAGTTTCCAATGTGTGGTTGACCTATAAGGTCAGTTAGTCGTTTGCCTTTTATATACAGGTTAAAAAATATAGATGGCTGTTTTGTCGGCAGCAATGCTACAGAACTGGAGTACGCGGTAACAAATATCCACCAAATTGCAATAAAATATGGAAATCAGGTAGGGCCTGAAGACTGGGTGCATTCGAGCGGTTGTGCCTTTATACAAATGAGGGTCTTCTCTTTCTTCTTAACGAGAAAGTGTGAGAATTTCCGACTGTGTCACTAATGTCGCAATCTTTTTAAAATTATGGCGCATAATTTACATGCGACTTCAACTTAATGAGCACGTGTGAACAATTTGTTTCGTGGCTGATGAGAAGGGAACTCGTGAGCAGATGCTAAATATTCGTATACTCATCGAGAAAGTCCTAAAATTTAATTTGCAACTGGCCTTGAGCTTTATTGATACCTATAGATTTGATGCATGCAGTGAAGCACCAAACATCATGATGAAAGCCGGATAAATGAGAGTGGCGACATTTACATGGGTGGTCAGAGGTTCACGAAATCTGAGGGAACGCAGAGATACGACGATGGTTGCATCACGTGAGTGGGAGATGACACCATTTTTTGAAGACGATCGAAATTAGAACGTCCTAAATCGGGTGCCAAGACAAAATAATGGTGGAAACCGAGCTCAAATCCTCGCTCAAGATGATGCAATCAATGGATACCAGAAGTTAGTGAGTGTGTACTTGGATGCTAATCACTAGCGATTGGTGCTGGATGCAAGAAATCCGCAGACGATCAGAGAGGGCAAAAGTGCTTATGTCAAACTTCCGACAAAAATGGAAAAAAAAACGCGGCTTTCATGAAGTACCAAAGTTACGGTTAGTCCTGCACACTTATCTTTCCATCTTTTTATACCGGTGCTGACCTTAGACGAGAGAATCTTGAAGATTCGTGATATCAGCAAATAGATGCATTTGAGATATGGTGTTGGAGACACTTCAGATTCATGGATCACCGGGAGAACCAATGGTCAAGCGAAGGGAGTACGATCGGCATTTCCACCATCGCCAAGAAGTACTTGGGCTTTTTCGGAAACTCATGCGATCGCCAAAACAGAGCTGGAGAGAAGAAAGAATTTGGAAGAACGGAAGGAGGGACAATCATGTGGTCGCGATCCTCAGTATTGAGGGCGAGGAAGAAGGAAGAAGAAATATACAGACCCATTATTGATTACAAACACAACGTTATAGTGCTATCTTATGAGAGTTTTAATATTCGCTATTCGAAGAGCAGCGTGCATTGATGCCGTCGCTTATCTAATTATGACTACAAATAATTAATATAAAACATTGATTATCAGTAATCTTAACCGAAGATGGCTAGCAATTGTAGTTGCTTATGGGCATATAAATGATGTATACAATAGAATGTCCTCACTGTTTTTGGTAGTGTAGTGTTTGTCGTGAAGTGAATCGTAGTGTTATACAAATTTCCTCTCCTATCTAATTTTGTAGTTAAATTCCCTCCGTTTTTTCTATTATTATTCTTGATGAAAATAAAAATAAAAATGGTTTTTTCTTTATCCAAGAAATGATGAGTGGACGGAAAACTCGCGAAATATCTTGACTAAATACAATTGTTTGGTCAATATTTTTTTTGGACTTCATTAATAAATGATCAGTCATATAGCATAGTAGTAACGTAGTGTTAAGTTATACCCAATTTCAAGTACCAAGGATATGGCCAACTTGATATACCAATGGTTCACGGAGCTACTGTGAATTTCTATTGGTCTTGCAGAATCAAGATTATCCAGAACATCCAACTATTAAATTGATAGGAACAATCGATATGTAATGAACCGATAATGCTGATAGCGGTTGCAAAATGTAAAAATGTCTGTATCCTTGGGTGGTAAAAATGATAAAAGCCTTTAAATACATGGAAATTACAATTAAGGTAATCGTAATTTTATGAAAGGGTTAAATTTGATCCATTTAGCCGACTTGGGCTATATAAGGGATAAGGTGGATATATATTATATGGACAATTTGCGTAGTGGCGAGGAGCTCGGGCAGTACAGGCGAGTTATTACCCTACATTGGGGTCGAAACTCCAAGCAGGGTAATACTTCTCTTTTCATTGACGTTTTTCCTTAGGCTTTTCAGGTAATGTTAAGACAAATCGATCCTAGCTTTCACCCATTCGAGCCAAATGGTGGAACAGCGGAAGCACACAGCAAGCTTGGTCTGAGTTAGAACAGTGAACTGAAAATAATAATACGTCCCAAAGGAATCGAACTACAAACGATGGATTGCCGCTGGGCCACGATGATCAACTAAAGCCTTCATTAAATTTAAAAACGCGTTCCATCTTTCTTACTTAGGGTATAATAACAATTGTGATGATCAGAGATTATCATCGCGACCGGTAGCGTTGACGCCAAATGACCACCCGTTGTAGCGCGGTTACGGATTGAACGTTTTGATACTAGAAAAGTATCGAGTGAACTTTATTCATGGAAAAAGTTTTAAAGAACATCATTTTTTAGTAAATAAATAATATGTACAGTTGTGACTGATAGGTGAAGTACTGGACATATTAGTGTTCTATAATACTGCTTTTGTTAGATATTCCATATATATGGTATACGCTTTTCTGCATGAGTTACTTTGGTACAATTTTCATTGCAAGGCGAGCTAACTGTAAAAAAAATTACATTAAGTAGGCTCAAAAACATTATGTAGGTATATGTGGAACAGATATTGTAGTGTAAGGATTATGTAATAAAGTTAATGATTTATTTTTATATGGCAGACTGTTGACAAATTTTGTTATATAATTAGTTAACGTTAACTAGATTGCTTTGATTTTTTAGTAGTAAACATAACTGCACCTTCGAAGTTACCCCGCAAGTTAAATAAGTTTATTTTCCACAAAAGCTTCAAAATCGAAAGTAGGCAAAACGTAATTTAGATTGCAGAGTCAGTTAAATAAGATGACAAAAAAAGCGGAGAATAGTGAGCATCCTCTTCAAATAGCATAAATTCTGTTTCTGTATTTTCCAAAAATTGGCATTAAATATAGATATTTATTGGCCTATTGTTAAGTTTTATTTTAACGTTGGTTAAATTATATATTGTTTCGGTGAATAAAGTAAACTTTTTCATTATTTTAATAAAGTAGTATAGTTGTTCCTAAATTACACGTCCATAAAACCATGTAGAGGCGGCTTGTAATTAAATCAGCCACTGAGCCCATAGTGTAAGAAAGGTTTGTAATATTAGAATAAGTGTCTGCTTGGTAAGCAGTCCTTAATTATATAAAAAATAAGTTGTTACAGAAAGAAATCAATATTTATCTTTTCCCGCTCATTAAAACAAGGCGGAGTGCTTGAAAAAGTAGTAAATTTTAACGGCATGTCAGTCGTGTCCGTAAAATGAGTATCAAAATGATACATTCGCACTACACAACCGCAGTGTCAGGAACGCAAAGATCCAAAATCAGTAATCGCGTCCTTTGCTTGAATATGAGGTACGAAGTTGGAAAGGACCGATTTCAATATATGTAAATAGTTTGAACAAGCGTCTCCATGTATTGAAGTAATCTGTTGACGGTACCAGCGTCTGACTGCAAGCATGACGGAAAGTTAAGTGAAATATTTTCATATACTCACTCAAATAGCTAAGCAAAAGCGCGGAGATGGTTCTGCACTAATAACGAGAATATACGAAGGGAAACGAGAATAAGATGTTAGGTTTCTAGCTGAC